>CM014729.1:85569284-86068648 GCA_004329165.1 Spatholobus suberectus | reverse complement strand
GAACTTGGGCTGTGCTCGATTTAAATAAAATTAAAAATAGTCAAAATTAAAATAATCATTTGAGATGTCAAATAGAAAATATTTTGTCAAAACCAAATGTGAATAATATGAGCAATAAACCACCAAGCTTAATTACATCCACATAGAGAGTTTGACATACACAATGTCTAGTTACGTAAACATTACGAACTCAAATTAATCAAATTGAAAAAAAATAATAAATAAAAGTACATTCCAACAAAGGCACTAACTGATAAAGAAAGGCACAATGTATAAAAGTAATAGAGCAATCCTAAATAGTAAACGGGGGTCACAAGTAAATACGGTAAAGAGAATAAACGTCACTAGTAGAAGGGAAAATTCTACTTGCCGAAAACTTGTTACTTTGTTAGTGATTTCTAATATTTTTACTTATTTCGCCTCTTTCTAATCTTTAATTCTTGTTCTCAAAACAAAAAAAAAAAACTTTAGTTGGTTTTTGGTACATATATACACATTGTAATTTCTCATCTTAACAAAAAAATAATTCACTATTACTTTTTTTTCCCAAAAAACGCATTATTACCACACACAAAAAAAATTTATACAGTTTAGATACTTTTTTTTTCATTTATTAGCCATCAATGAATTTTATTCTAAATCTTCAAATAACATTAGTTTTTTTCTTGAGTTTCTAAAATTCTTAGAATATGAAGCTTGACAAGATTTGAACAAGAATATCTAAGTTATTGAGTTTGGAAAGACTCATATAATACTTGAGAAGTGAGTGGAAATTCTAACTTGTTAATCAATTATTGAACGTAGTCACATGCATGTTTATAAGGTGAATTAATATAATTACTTATTATTTCACTTTTCTCTCTTTTTTAATATTTTTTACTAACCTAAGGGTATAAAAATAAACTTTGGGTATTTTAATAAACTTTTCTCTCTTATGTTTGGAAGGATTCGGGTATTTTAAGTTTTAAAAAATATCTTTTGAAAAGATTTTAAAAGTCGATTTGTAAACTTATCATATGATTCATTCAAATGCTTGTTCAATAAAGTATTCTTTTATAAGTAATTGCAAAAAAAAAAAAAAAAAACTCAATCTAACTTCCTTTTATTTGTATTTTTTTTTGTTTCTCCTATTTTAGTATGTGTACAATATTAGTTTTCTATTATATAATTCACTTAACTTATTTTAAAAAACTGTTAACCTTATTTGTATTAAAAAATTATATTTTCATAAAATTTAGGATCTTATAAAAAATTATTAGCCTCATTTATATTTCGTTAAAGAAAAATGCTAATACTTACAAATTGGTTTCGTCAAATTGATGCACGAAGGGTATATTCTGTCAAATCATACTTTAATTTTTTAATTTTTAAATTATTGCTTGTTTTAGTTAATGTAATGAATCCACCTATACATTCGTGAGTTTCGTACGTGGATACTTCATACTGAATAGCATTACTCTTTGTTAAAATATAACATTTAAATAATTGAACATTCTTTTAAACTTTTCAAAGAGTAAATGCTTTTTAAATAACAGAAACTTGTTTGTATTACAAAGTAACACTCCTACCTCTAATTTCTATAAAACGAAAACATATTTTCGTCAAAAAATATTTTATCAAAAAAAAGTTGTGGAGTGGGAATATAAAACAAAGGGTGTGTGAAAATCAGCGCCCCAAAATAATTATGCCTAATCAAATTGGTAACCCATTTAATATGGACCAATCACCAAAAAAGCATTCGATTCAAGAAAGAACATTGCAGTTGGGCCTTTTGCTGGTTGGTTAGGTTCATTTGTACCGTAGACACGACCCCCCTCCTCAAAAAACGAAAGAAAGAACATCCAACGATATGGAAGCGGATGCTTAAGCCCCCACCCTCTTTTCCCTGCTCTAGTCTTCCATCCGTTGTTATGGAGAATCAAAAGTTGATTTTGATTATTACCGATTGGTTCAAAAAGGTACTAATATTGAGTTCGGTGGTTGATAGTACCACCCTATATAAGACCAAACGAGTTCTAGGTAACTCATGCTTTACCTCAAATGAAACTCAAAGCACGTGGTCAAGCAATGAGTTGGGCAATTTTGTCTATTTTTTATTTTTTACTTTACTGAACATACTCCTCATCCTATTCCAATGCACAATAGCTAGCGCACTATGCTTTCTCTCACTCCCCCTGGTCACAGGCTCACAGCCATCTATCTCTTTTTACTCATAATGGTCACAGCTAATAACTAAGTATCTAGCTAAAAATAACGCTTTAGTCCACTAATGTGTCTTTTTGTTAGGCTTTAGTAAAAACCCTATATTTTAATTAGTAATCTTGGGTGGGGAAAAGTGGTATCCACTAATTGAAGCTATTTTTGTTCTTCCATGTTAAATTAGTTCACGAAAGCAATTCAATTGTTGTTCTTTGGTGACATTTGGCAGACTCAACAATGGTGGGGCGGTTTGCTTAGTGAATAGTTTCTCCCTCATTGGCCCTTTGCTGGGGTGACGGTGAACTCTTTGAAATCCCTATAAAATATGCAAATACAAAGATTATTGATATAACTGAAGTATCATTCTGCATATCATGCAAACCTAGTAAATTCTTGGGAACAAAACGGAACGATGAACCTGTTTCCACTAACCAACAGTTAGAATTACATTTTATCATTTAACGTGTATTATCTCGTTTTGTGAGTGAAATCCACATTTATTTAAAAAAAAAAAATGCATCCAAAGGTCTGAAGGCCACATTTATTTAAAAAATGCATCCAAACTGTGTTTCTTGTTCAGTATTGTATGACAAATTTAAATTTAATATACACTAAGTGGGTGTGGGTGATTTTTGGATAAAATTTATTTTATAAAATTGTTTTGAAGTGAAGTGATTTATGTTTGAATTATTTTATTTTAAAAACAAGTTAGTAATAAAATTTAATATAAATTTTAGATCCAATGTTAAAACTATTTTAAATTGCTTTAATTCAAAATTAATTTTGAATATAAAATCAATTCTTCAACGTGAGACCAAACATGTAAACATTTATTTAAACTCACCATAAATGATATTTCAACATAATTTTACAAGACTAAATGTGAAATTGTTGAGGAAACACATGAACAACACCAAATAGAAAATAGCGGAAGACACAATTTTATTTAATGTGGTTCGGCACCTCTTGCCTATATTCACAAAAATATTTCAATATTATCATCCCCAATCAGATTACAACCCATTAAAGTTTTTTGATCAAACTTGTGAAACACTCCTTTCACATAATCCCCTCTGTCACTTAGGTTGTGTTTAGATGAGGAATTTTAAATTTCAAAGAATTGAAAATGCTTGAAATTTAAATTACTTTAATTTGAATTTCCTTCATTTATTAATTGCTCTGTTTGGATAAATCATTTCAAATTTTTTAACTTTCAAATTCTAAGTTTGGATGTGACATTTTAATTTTCACCATATACAAAATTTAATTTTTAAATATATATTAAAATTTAAAATTTTAATATTAAACTTTATCAAAATAAATATTAGTCAATTTTAAATATTGAATAATTCACAAATAATTTTAATATTAAATAATAATAATGTAAAATAAATATTGATACTTTTTATGTTAATATGATAAAAAGAAGAGAAAGAAAAGAGGGATGGGAAAGAGATGAGAGGGAGGTGAGATAGAGGGGAGAGAGAAGGGGAAGAGGAGAGGAAGAAAATGAGTGAAGAAAGGGATATAAGAGAGAGGAGAGAGATAAAAGAGAAAGGACATAGAGAAATAAAGACAAAAAGAGAGGAGAGAGGGAGAGAAGACAGAGGAGGATAAGGAGAGAAGAGATGGGAGAGAGAGAGAGAGGAGAAAATAGACATAAAGGTGAGTGAAAATGAATATGAAGAATTTCAAATTCTTAATTTTTGGTGGAATTTAAATTTTACAATTTTGAGTAATCAAAATATTTTCACAAATTACTAAAATTTCAATTCTTACTAAATTCTCTATCCAAACAACATATTTCACTACAAAATATTTTAAATTTCCTATAAAAATGAATTAATTAACCTCTTAAAATTCTTCATCCAATACACAAGGTTAGGGTGAAACCTCCTCTCTAAGTCTGGTGGTTTTTCTTGTGTAAAAAATTTCTATTTATACAATTACATTCTAATATTAAAAGAGAAAACAAATCCTTAAAATATAATAATTTTTTTTAAATAAAAACAATATCTTAAAGATTTGAAATCAAAAATTTGAATTGTTTCTAGACATAAATCAATCAATATGCACTGAAAATAGGCGTACTCGGGCTTATACAAGCATATCTTTCCATTTACCTTATTCTCGTTTTTGAATTACAAAAATATTGCGATTGCAAGACAAAGGTTGAAGGCAATAAAAGAAAGGGCCGGTTTGGGTTTTTATTTTAAAAAGGGAGTTCAATATTATTACTTTTACAAATTTATAATTTTGATAGAAGTTATATTTCTTGTGAGTATAATTTTTAAATCAATTTTGAATTTTCTTATAACTTCATAACTTTAAACATAAATCATATATTATCTACTACACCAAAAAATATATATATATTTATTTAATGTAAGAATATATTAATTATGTATTTATATTATGGATGGGAAAGTCAAGAGAAAAAGAAAAACATGGAATGATAAGGGGAAAAGTGACAAAGAAAATGAGAAAAAGTAAGAAAAGAGAAAAAAACACACAAAAGTATTCATGAAGAAAATTATAAAGTTATGTTAAAAGTTACAGAGTTACAGAGTTACAGACTCAGGTATGTAACTTTTTAATTATTTTTGTAACAAAAGAATAAGAGTTTGTAATTTTTAATAGAAACCTTTTAATTTTAATTAGCAAATTTGTAACTTTTCAGTAAATTTGCAACAGAGGAATACGAGTCAGTAATTTTTAATGTAAACCTTTTTACCTTTTCCCCCCATGAGTTTGTGTAACAGAGGAATGCAGCCCTATAATTTTGGGAAAAAAATATTGTAACTTGTTGCTAATTTTTTTTTATTCGCAAATGATAACTTTTTGAGTAAATCGTATATGCACTATAAGTGTAATTAATTTTTTATACTGTCATTCAATTACAAATTCTCATATATTGTACGTTTGTTGACTTTTACAATAATTATCTTAAAATTCATACTTAGTGTGATTTCTGATTGATTGACAGTATAAAATATCTTACACAAATAATATATAGAAATTAAACTCTAACTTTTTTAATCTTAGTTGATAATTTTTCTATTTAGGTCAACAATAATTTTATTTGAGTTATAGTCCTTTGACCTTATTTGATTCAATCATTTTTCATTTTATAAAAAGTAAAATATTAAATTAATCTATAAATTCTTATAATTTCATTTTTAATTGAACCATTTTAATTTGAAAATTTTAATTAAATCCTTATAGTTTTAAAATTTTAATTAAGTCATTAAAAGTTAACCCTGTTAAGCTTTTGTTAAATATGTTGTTATATGGTATTTTATATTTTATACACAATTCATATAACATATAAATCTCTTTCCTCCCTTTCCCATTTTATGTTTTGTTTGTTCCACAAACTGCAATAATATCCTTTCCATTACTTGTTTCTAAATTGGTCCATTAAATGGCTGATTTTTTTTCATATTCTTCCAGTGCTTACTTTCTTAATAGTTATTAGCCTTAATTTTATGGCATTTCTTATTATAAAAAAAAATGTGTGTTAATAACATTTAATAGAAGTTTGATGCTGTTAACTCTCCAGGACCTAGTTATAAAATTTTAAAACTATAAAAAATTAATTAAAATTTTTTAACTATAAGAACTTAATTATTTTTTTTTATAAAAATATGGTTAACTCATTTAAAGTGAATAACTTATTTTAGAAAGTAAAATAAGCCATCTTAGTTGTTGAAAAAATTTAAAAATTATATTCCAACATATATATGAGGCTATTTACAGGAGTTAAATCCTACAATTATAAAGACTTATATATTAATTTAACTAATAAGTAAAATTTATTTGAGTTGATAGTCTTGACAATCTTTTGTATTTGAGTAAATGATTTTTTATTTTTTAATAAAAAGAAAAATTATTTAATTTTTACTCTCTGTCCTATCACACTTTCTTTATTCTTGTCACCCGTTCCACTCAATTTTATGCCACCTCTAATTAAATTTGGGTGATTAATGTTGATTGAAAAAGGTTAGTATAATACCCCCTTTTTATTGGGACAATATTTGTATATGAGTTGACTTCAAAAATACTAAGCACATGTTTAAAAATGTTTTTTTATAAATAATTATTTTTTTAAAAATCAACAATTTAGTAAAAAATGATTATTTTTTATAAGATAAGTTCAACTAAATACGCTGAATATAATTAAAGGAAAGACACAAGTTCAGTCCACTCCCGCCCCCCCCCCACCCCCGCCCCACCCTCTTTCTTTTGTTTTATTCGTGTTGTAATAAATAATTGATAACTTTATCCTTTTCTTAATTTTTAGCTTGTTTTTATGAAAATGTGATTAGATCCTAGTTCGTTGTTATTATATTATCAACCATCAATTTATTAAAGGAAATGAAAAAAAGTTTTTAAGCTTCCATAACAATTAAAAAAAATATTGGCCACTTTTTTACTTTGAAAATGGTGGCCACTTCTAATTCCATTAATTGTCCATTCTCCGAATATTTGTTGAAAACTTTCAGCATCTAGTTGTCTACAAAGACCCATAGGCCCATTTCTTTTTTTCACTCTATTGGATGATATTTTAGCAACCCTGCATTTTAACAGGCATAGTCATGGTTATGAAAGCATTTTTAATCGCCCTAAATAATCCCCAATTCCCAAGTTCTAATAGGCCACTTGAATGTCAATTTCACTAGTTAACTTGTTTATGCTTGTTTCACGGTAATTTACACATGGTTTTTTTTTAAAAAAAAAATTAACAAGACTACATACATTTTTTTTTCACATTACACTAACCTCCCTCAAATTTTAGAATATAAAAAAAAATCAGAGGATGTTTGTTATTAGAAAAGATAAAGTGTATTATATTGTTATGTAAATTGAGAGAAATTTGAATAAAGGATAGAAGTGAATTGAAATTAGGGGTGGTAAAATAGGTTAATTTGTCTGATCATTATGGACTTGCTAAAATTAGGGCAAGATGGGTTGACTTGTTTATGTAATGTGGGTTAAAAATTCTAATTCATCTCATTTTGTAATGGGTTGGAGAGGTAACTTACCAAAAATTAAAATAAATAAATAAAAGGTGAGTTGATGTCAACCCACTAAAAATAATTTAAAAAATTAAAAAAAAAAGAAGAATTCAAATATACATTCATACAAACATTATCTACCATTTAAAACATTTCTAATAAAATTAAGACATGATAAAAAATTATAAATACTATTAACATAATAAATATTAATTAATAATTTTTTTTAAGAAAAGAAAAATAGGTTGGTACTCCTCCCTACCTATTAAAAAAAAAGGATTAATTGAGTTGACCTCCCCAACTTGCCCCCCAAAAGAATGGTTTAATGGGTTGGCTTAGCAAGTCCAATTCATTTTGTCATCTCTAATTGAGATAGGTCAAGCTCTTTTTTTTTTTTTTTTTTTTGAGACCATAGGTTCAAATAGGATGAAATACTATAGGCAACAAAGCTCTTCCTTCAAATATTTAACACAGCTACATATCTAAAACTTTGAAACTGGAACAATCTCACACTTGTTAATTTATCATACATTTGTTGGTAGATAGTTCAAGCTTTACTAAGCCAGTGTCTAATATATTTTTCAAATTTAAGTCTCAAACTTGGCTCTTTTTTTTTTTTGAGAAGTCAATCTTGGCTTATTTAGTTGATAATTTGATATAGATTATTCTTTTAAAACCTAGTTGAGCCAAAAAGTCTATTTAAAAATTTAATTTGTCATAAGACCTCTTAAATAAACTTACAAACTTACTTTTATATAAATAAATGGGCCTAAACCTATATATAAGTTAGTGGAAAACCCACTAAGAATGATTTGGAATATATGGTCTTAGATTCTAGTATTAATACTGTCATTATACTAAAAAAAAAAAACTAATAGACTTAGATCTTTTAATAGATTAATCAATACATAATTATAAAAATTTATAATAAAGATTTAACATAATTATAATAATAGTAATGAAATTATTATTATGCTATTTACAGTCATTTATATAGGACTTGGGCTTTAAAAGTCTTTTTAAATGTGTTAAAGCCAAATCTTTTTAACTAAATAGATTTTAACTTAACTTATTTAATAAATAAGTCAGATTCAACCTAAATTAGGCCATAGACTCTGGATAAGTCACCTATTATATTTTCATCCTTATTTATATAGATAATTCGTTCAACCTCATAAAATATGAGTGTAATTTTTTTTCTTTTTTAATGTCTCAAAAGATGTTATGAGAATGCTTCACTTAAAACAATCCCTTACATGTATACATGCATGCGAAATGCTAACAACACACTTTTTGACATATTTTTTTGAACACATTTTCTCTTCTTGGTTGAAATTTATTAAAAATCACAATATCATGACAAAGAATCATTAGATAAAATGTGAGACTCACAAAATTTTGTGATTTTCAATAAATTTCAACCAATAGAAAAGAGTGTAATCAAAAGGATATGTCAGATGGTATGTTGCTAGCATTTCTCTTACGTGCATTCACAACTGAAGCTATCATAACCTTTAACTTTTATGAAAATGCTAACTCTTAAGGAATTAAAATAAATAGTTTTTATATGAGTGTTTATCAATACACTTGCATTGTAATTTTTAATAAAAAAATTATTTATTGTTTTCTTAATACCTTTAAGATATTTGTTAACTAGATTTTCTTTCTTATTAATCAAATAAATAAATAAGACAAACCCTCCGTAGTAGTGTAATTATTAATTATGGAGGATGAGTAAAAAGCGCTTGGCAAGTGATTTAGCATTCGATTTTCTTGAGTATTTGAATTATACGAAAGAATATTATGTTTAGGCACCAAGTTTTTTATTTTCTTTATCTATTTTGTTAAGATAAATTTCTTCACAAATACTTAAAGAAGAAAATAAGAAGCTAAAATGAATTAAACTTTTCTTATAAGTTAAAATCAACTTATATACTTAACTTTTGTAAAAACTCTTTATCTAACTTTTTTAAAAGCTGAGATAGATAAGTTGATTTTAAGTTTTTAATTTTATGGAATAAAGTCAATTTTTTTTACCTTTTTTTTTCCCTCTTATAAATGCTTATGGAGAAATTTATTTAAACAAAACCTAGATCTTATTAAAATTAGATGTTAGACATAGATTTCTTGTAAGTTTAGTGAAGAACTCCTTTTCTTTTTCAAATTGGTGTAAAGCTCCTTTAGCATGCTTTTGCACCAAGTTTTTTTTAGACTGATTTGTTGCTTTGTTTTTAATGTAGTTAGCAGGTTCTCAACGGACTCTTAAATTATTCTTTATATATGAGTTGAGATATTCCTTATACTTTATCAATAAATTTTTGGCTTATATAAAAAGGATAGAGCATAAAGTTCTAAACTTATATTTTAGACCCATACAGAATAGGAATTAGGAAGTAATCGGAATATAAAATTTCACGTGAAAGGAAACTAACTATGTGATGAAAAAGCTAATTACCTGTATACATGTTATGCTCCCATTACATTTTTATTTCGAAGGAAAGAGGCTGGGATTCAACTTTTTGGACGTACTATATCTTATATTTGTATAGTTGAGGACTTGAGGTTAAGGGGAACCCGAACCCGAAGCAGATAATATTATATAGACTAATTGGATACCAAACTACTGTTGGGAAGACAGTTCTTTATGGTGATCTGGTTGCCTTACTTAGCAAGAATGAATGGCACGATGAAATTGAGCTTGTGAACAAATTAAATATCTAGTCGCTATATATGATACTAATTAAATACCTGAAACCCTTTATTCTGATATTCTTAATTGGACAAATGTGCTTTAAATCATGGGAAAGTTGCATCCCACGCCTGTCTAATCAAGCCTTTGAGAGCTTAGTATAGTTGTAATGATTAAAGTTGCTAATATTTAAAGACTTGAGAAGAAGTGGAGAATATGACCCATGCTGATTCTGTGTCTAATATATATATATGTGTGTGTGTGTATATATATATATATGTGTAAGTTGCTCCATATAAAGAGAGTGGGAACAATGATTTTTCTTGTAAAGTCACGTCCTTTGCTTCCTATAATCAACCATGAGTTCGTGACTAGTGCACCTTGGCTTTTAAGGGATTATTTGCTTCGCCTTGATTTTAACCTATTCAATATATCATTTTTCTTTCTTTTATTTTTCATTTATTTTGATCTTTTCGCATGATCTTATTTATAGTTATCTAGTGTCTTAATTTGGTCATGTTTAACCCATTAAGATTGGTCTAATAGTACTGGTAGAGGGTTTGAGTAAATTTTTTTTATCTTATTTATTATGTAATTTTTTATAATATTTTGGGTAAAGAAATTTATGAATTATGTAAAGTGAAAATTATAAAAAAAAAACTAAATATTAAATACAATAAACAATTAGTCATTAAAAAATAAGGAAATTTTTTATCTTGTATTCATATAAAATTAAAAAACTATATAAAATAAATAATAAGCAAAGATAAAACCTTGAAAAAATATAATAATTTAATTTTTATTATAATTAGATGACTTGAACCAAATCAACTTGATTATAATTGGATTGAAATTTTTTTCTTTTTTCAAACTCTAATCCAATTAAATATGATAAATTCAAATTTAATTTACCTTAACAATGTATTTGATAGAAGGGAAATTTTTCATGCCTAGAAATCATAAATCTCAAAAATCATGATTCTTAAAAATGACTAAAATCTGTTTGGTTAGTCATAAATATTCTTGGAATATTATATTTGTTACTTGGAAATTAAAGATTTTTACCTTTAGTTTTAATAGAATTTTCTCATAAACTTTAATTATTTATCACATTAAATGAGTTAATAAAAGTAGTGTGATACTTTTACCATAGTATAACTTTTCTCCCAACTTCAGAAAAGTTAGATTCTCACCTCTCCATGAGAACAATTTCGTAGAAAACATAAGTAAAAAAGATTCTCGAGAAACAATATTTATTGAAAATGTTATTTTTTAAATAATAAACTAAACATGGGAAACAAACATTTCTATTTTCAAATTTTTGGAAAACAAAAAAAAATTCTTGTACCAAACGCCCCTTATACATGAACCAATCCAACACATAAACAGCCATAATAGAAAGATTATTCCATGTCAAAATGTGCTTATATCATAAAGATATACATAATGTGTACACAATTATATTCAAGGAATAAAATATTTTATTGTGTGAAAAGTGATTCAAAAGTAAAGATGAGAACTTGGGTTCAACTCATTGAGCCAACCTATTTAATTTACTAAATGTGATTGATTGAGTTGATATTTTTAACTCACTTTTAAAATGGGTTCAATCCAATAACCCATTTTTTACGTGTTGAGGATGAGTTGGGTTAGGTCAATATGTTGGATTCTTTATTTTAATTTTTTTATATTTATTGTAACCCATCAAGACTTATGTGTGGTTGTAAACTTATTGGTGTTAGTGAACTAAAGTATTAATGTTTCTAGTTTTTCCTTTTTAATTTTAAGGTCATTGATTGATGTATTTGAATGTTTTTATGAACTAATTAATGATGATTACGGTTATATTTGGATGATTTATGTTTTTTTTCCATTATTTATTTATTTGGTAGGTCAATACACAAATAACTATTTTTATAATTTTTTTAAAATTATGACAAGCTAATCCTATCCAGCCCACAACCTATCTAATATTGGTTTGAGTTGAAATTTTCAACTCACTCTCGAAATAGTTTCAACTCAACCTATTTTTAACGAGTTAAGACCAGGTTGTGTTGGATTTACTCAATTTTTTATCCTTAATAAAAAAAAACCCTCATTCTGTCAAAAAAAATAAAAAATCTCTCATTTGAACTTTATTAAGGTATGTTCAGATTTGTACTTTAGAGGAAAAGATATTGAGGGATAATTTTTTTTTCTAATAAATAATTTTAATTGAAATTCTAAATTAAAGAAATAAAATAATATATTAATATAAATTATATATTTTAATATTTTATTTTTGATCAATGTTATCTAATTTTTTAATTTTAAAATAAAATTTTTCTTTTTCTTATTTTTTTCTAAATTCGCTTTAAGAAAAATTATACCGACTCCCCTTAAAGTTTAATTCAATTATACTTTATATTTCACCCTCTTGTAAGGAGTATTTATCAATGTAATTTCAATTAATCATTTTCCTCGAAGGCGAAGGGGAGGTAAGTGTAATTATAATTGAATTTCAAAAGAGGTTAGTGTAATTTTTTGGAAAGAAGAGAAATGCTGAATATAATGGGATTAAACTTCAAGAGAGGTTGTCTAAGGTTATTTGAATTAATGATCAACGAAAAAAACCCATGGAATAAAATAAGTGTAGTGGGAGAGGAAAATCTTTAGTAAATATTGAAAAGGAAAATAAAAATCCATTTTATTATGAGCATAGTTTTTATGTAAATGATAGATTCATGCTATTTTACAAAATTTTAACATAATGTTTGGTTAAAGAAAAATGGAGGGGATAATTTTTTTTATAAAATTTTCATGTTTTGTTAAAATTTTTGGAGGAGATGAGGCTAAAATCTCTTCTCATTCAATTTTGACTCCTTCACAATTGGGGCATTTAAAGGGGAGAAAAACATTTATACTAATTGGACTAAATTATCATTTACTTAATAATTTTATTTAACTATTCACTCTATGTAATTGTAAACTTGTTTATTTCTTTTCTCTTTTTATATAAATAAGGTGTCATTCTTCACCATAAAAATTCCTTGTCTTTCTTCTTTTGAATCTAATAGTATATAAAAAATGACCGAAAACTTTCAAGTTATGTATATATAAAATGATAGATGAAAATTTTCATTCACTAATTAATTTAAATTTTCATTAACTAATAATATCTTGAAAACATAGATTAAGATATTAGGCAATCTCCCATTGTGGGTACTTAGGGGTTCTTAGAAATAAGACCTTTTTTTGTGGGTTTCCACTATTAAAGATTGTTGACGTGACTACCAAATATAAAAGTGGTTCTTATATAAGAACTGAGTTCTTAACATTAAAAAATTATTTTGCTTGTCAAAACTAACCAAAAAATATAAAGATGTAAGTTTATTGTGAGACTCATTTTAAATTTGTAAAGGTTCAACCACTAAAATGAAAACTTGTTGGAGTTCTTAAATTTTATATGATAGTATAGGATTCACTAAAATTAAGTTAAGAATTCATAAACAAATTCTGCATTGAGGATGCTCTTACACATTCAAAAATGGAATAACGAACCAAGTGTTAAATATATTCAAAATTCAAAAACTTTAATTTTTGTTTCACCCGATCAAAAAGTATTTTTTTGGGATGAATCCAGGGTATTATCAGTTTAGAGTTAAAGACTAATTTTTCGAAGTATTGGAATTCATTTAAGGAACTAACCTTTTTTAGTAGATTTTTTTTTTTTCATATACATAGACCTAAAAATTGAATCTTTGACCACATACTTAAGGTACAAGGTTAATTATCTGCCAACCATGTCACATAATAAAACCCCTAATTTTTGAGTCTATAACAACAGTAAAAATTAAAATAAACTGTGACGCGCGGTTAAGATATTTACCAAAAGAAAAAGAAAAAAACAAACAAAGCATTCTGATTTTCTGAATTTCTGGAATATTATAAAATTTGATAAATTATGCGAATCTGACAGCACCTTCCTTAATTGACTTTTAAATTGAGTCCATTCTTGTGGCCTTTTCAGGTGTGGAAAGGAAAAAGAGGAACAATGCTTAATATGAAACAAGACACCATTCTACACTTAGATGCCAACAAGTTCATCTCATCTCATCAAAAGTTTTTTTAAAAAAAAAGGGAAAAGGAGGGGGAAATGGAAAAGCATGGAAAAGGAAAAGGCTAACCAAGAAGAAGACATCTTATTTCTTTGTGCCTTAAACTATATAAACACAAAGCGACGAGTTTAAAAAAGAGACATATTATACCTTTCATGTTTCTTAACCAATCACATATCAAAATCAAACGTTCCTTCTACTTTGGCCGAAAAAGCATATTCTAAAACCTTTACAAAACAACTCAAGCTAATAATAATGATAAATAACAAAAATATTACTAGTGCTAGAATGCAACCTTAATTCTTTAAGAAACTTCAGAGTGAAGTTATTACTTTCGTCGCGTATCTTTGGACTTTCCCTGGCTGCTTGTTACACTGGACGCCACATCTTGTGTCTTAATTAACATTGGTTTAAATAAATTTGTATCCTTATGATTTTTTTTAAAATTTTTTATTTGTGTTTGGTTTAGTAAAGATGTGATTCAAAGATATTGAATAACAGATATGATGTTTCCTAAATAATAAAAACTAAAATAAAAAATCTTTTAAATAAAAAAATATATATCAAAAGTTTATAATTTTATAATGACTAAAACAATAAGGGAAAAATTATTAACATGAGAAAAAAAAACATTTAATGCAAATAGAAAAATAAGAAGACCAAAAAAAAAACGCATATAGGACGAAATTGCATTTTGTTTAAATAATGTTTAAATAATACATTTTATTTTAAAATTAAATTCTCTTTTAAAAAAATTAAATATGTTATACTTTAATTTATTTCATTTTCTTAAGACTATTTTTCTCTTTCAATGATGTTATCATAATTAATTTTGAGACTTTAAAATAAAAAAAAAAGAGCTAAAGTCTTAAAACTAATAATAAAAATGTTTAAAGTTTTGTTTTATTTTTAAAAAATTAAATTTTAATAATATGATATTAAAAATTAATTATTAATAACACTAGGAGTGTTAAATAGGGATAATAATGAGTAGGATTTGAATAGGATAATATAATATTTATTTCTATGCTTAGCATTAAAAAATAAAAATCTTATACCTAGACCCATACCCCATGGATAGCAATTTTAACACTCATATTTTTACTCATTACCCATATTTTAATTAAGTATGAAAATTAATGAATAAAAAATATTGATTAAATGATTCAATTAAAATACTATTCAAAATCTTTTATAAAACATTATAAATATAATTGTAAAACATTATAATAAGCTTATGCTATAACAAATTTATAAGCATTATAGTCCAATGTCGTAGTGGTGAACCTCTAATGTGACAATTCGTAAAGCTTGTTACACTGATTTAGTAACTTATGTCTCAATAATCATGCAGTCACACAAGGAGTTGAGGCTTGTGTGTGACAAAAAAAGAAATAAAGATAATTATTTATTAAGTTTTCATAAATTTTATTTTTTAATTTATTATTATAATTATATATGTGTGTGTACACACACAGGAGATATGAGACAATGAGTATTGAGACATTTATATCTGAACTTTTCCCAAATTTTTTTTGCAAGTAATTATCAATATTTGTAGTCTTACCCATTAAACAAGTAATTATCCTACTCATCATAAATAATTTTTGCGAGCATTCATTAATAGCGTGTTTGGAATGGATTCGTGGTGAGGAAAAATCAATTAATTTTTCATGATGAATGTGAAGTAACAAATAATTGTTTCTACTTTTTCATGATATGACCATGATTTAATTTGTAGAATAGAATTGATTTTGCGATGTTATTCAAGCATATTATAAGTCCATTATCTATTGTCTTCCGTAGTCATAAAAAGAAAAATATTCTAAATTTTACCAAAAAAAAAAAGAAATTTCTAAAAGATTCGTACATAAATAGTCACCACCATTAAAATGTATCGCTTAACCTATTTAATTTTCACTTCATACGAAAATTTGTAATTCCTAAAATAAATGATATTATAATTTAAAGATCTATAAATGAAAGCGAGTCTAATTTATTAAATACTCAAGTGCTTAGATCCGTTTTGAAGTACTTTCTGAAGCCACCGCCATCACTTTTTAACCTTTTGCTCCCGGCCCACTAAGTTCTATGGTGATTAGATAGTATGATGATTAGATGGAATTTGTTTTGATGTTTCACATAAATATTAAATAGGATAATCTACTGATGCTTTCGGTTTATTAATGCACAAGCAAAGTGAAATCCACTAGAAGTTCAACCCAACAACAATATAAAATTTACTTAAACCCTCTTAAAGTATAGGTATGCGCACGCGGGTTTCTGATTTTTATACATAATTATTGGCATCATCACTTTTAACCTCTTAAAACATGCATTGATTGATTGATTGTAACCGAAAAAAAGACCCTTATTGTAACCAAAAAACACATGCATTGATAAATAATTAAATTTTATTTCTCTTTACATTACACAATAAATTTATCTTTTGAAAGTAAAATAATCTTTATATATACTTTCCTTTTCACATAATTACATATCATTCTCATTTTATAACGTGTGTGTATTAAACTTACATATGAAATTAAATTAATATCTTTTCTTATTTAATTACTTTTTTATTTAAAATATTTATTCTTCTTAATTTCTTTATTCAATTGTCAAGTATTTATTCAATATTAAACATAATGACATATTCACAACTCATCAATAAGATAACTTTCTTTTATTATTATTATTATTATTATTCTTATTATTATTATTATTATTCATCGTTACCTTTAATACCTTAATAAAACTTATCATTTATCACTTTCTCTAATTTAACACTACTTATTTTAATAAAATATATATTTTATTTAGTTTAATTATTACATTACTTATTATTATTTTTAATAAAATATTTCATTTTAGGAAAAAATATAAGAGTTCAAAAAATAACTAAAACTACAAAAATATAATTATCTAAAAAAAAATTTTGTCTATAAAAATAAATAAATAAATATATATATATATAAACATTAAATATATCTTTTTATGACATTTGACAGTAATTAATTAATTAAACGATTAATTTTATTAAATATTTTTAACTTAATAAATTAACCTAATAACTCTTAGTTAAAAAAATAATTTTTAAACTTTCAGTTAACTTATCAATTATATTTACCAAACATGACCTAGGAGTTGAACATTAGAGTACCAATAGTGAAAAAGACTATCACAGCAAAAATTCTACCTCTGCCTTTTAAAATGTCATGCTTTAAATTTTTGGAATGGAATTTGTTCACTTTTAGGTAGTGCTTGGATGACAATTTTCAAAATTTAAAGTATTTGAGAATTTAATTACTTTATTAATTTTTTATGTTTAAAATACTTTATTTAAATAAAGCAATTTAAAATTTTAGTCCTTTAAATTCTTTGTTTAAATAAAGTAATTTAATTTTCATCATATGCATATTATTAAAAATAAACATTAGTCAATTTTTAAATAATAAAAACTGAAAAATAGCTTGAAAATAGGAAAATTTTGTAAAAAAAAAGTTAAATAACTACTTCTGTGTTTTTTCATAGATAATTAATAATTAAAAAATTAAATATTAAGTATTTGATATTTTAGTTTTAGCATAATTTGTAATTATGAAAATATCATTTAACAAAAAAAAATATTGACAGAAAAAGAGAGGGAGAAAGAGAAGTGCTGAAGAGAGAAAGAAAAAGAAAGGTGATCGGAGAGAGAAAAAAAGAGAGAATGCATCAAAGGTTTGTATCGCGAGTGTTTACAATGAGACTATGAAAAAATTTAAAAAATCTACATTTTTTCATTTTTGATATTATTTGAAATTTCTTTATTTTGTTTAAAAAATCTCCTGTAAAATTCTTATCCTTTTATTTTTAAAAAAATAAACTTAATATATGGTATTTTAATATATGATATTTTAGTTTACTTAAAAATTGAAGTCCTCTGTCAAAATTCTTCACCCAAACGTCGTGGTAAGCAAATCTAACTCTTCATCTATCTTCTTTTTTTTTCATACCCATCACAAAATAAAACTTAATCAAAATCTAGTATAAATTCATTCAAAAAGAAAGATCAATCTGAAATTACTAAACATCTAAATTTAAATATTATCTATAATCACTAACTATAAATGAACTTCCATTGATAAAATAAACGATTGTTTTACCCAAAGCATTATGTCAAATGCACTCACATCAAAGGATAAAAATGGTTTAGTGGTGTTGGACGACCAGAAATAATGCAGCCTTCAGTGATTAACGGCTCAGGGCAAGAAATCAGGTTGACAATGGGTTTTGATTCAATTCTATCAGATCACATCAGAACAAAACCATACTCGAGCTAATTCAATATTTTTGTTGGATAGGGTCAAGTTGTGGTAATTGGGACATATGAACGTTGCAAGTCATGATAGGTTATTAACATTATTAACTGTATACTATGTATCTGGATATGCATTTTTGGGATGACCTAAAAAGGTTGCAAATGAAAATTAACAAAATACTTTAAGGGTCTCACGGCACACTATTTTATATGGAGTTGTAATGAACCTACCAATTGTCGTAAATAAAGTTATCCCACATTATTAATTGTTCTTAGGTAAAGTAGGCCTAAGTAATTGATCACGGATTGAAAAAAGATAAATGCTTGGTTAGAAGTCCACAGCAATTCTCTCCAACTGGCCGCCGGGGTCTGTAAATATGCACAAAAGATTTAATTAAATAATTATTAGTTCAGGTAAGAGAGATTCCATTCAGTGCCAATACCCATCACCCCATTGTCATAAAACTTTTGTGCTGGGGATAGTTCAAATGTGTAAAAATAATTCTTACATTATAAATTTAAATATTTATTACTAAATAAAAATGTTTTAATTTTAATTAAGAGTTTTTTTCTTTTTCATTCAATCACATAATTTTCTTACATTAAGTATATCATTTTTTTTATTTTTTTATTCCTTCTCAGTGCTATTACTTAAATTTAATTGATTTAAATATAAATATCAATTTAAACTTAATTTTAAATATTCACATATCATATAAACTTATATATATCTTTTATAAATAAATCAGATTTTAAGATTCTTTTAATTTTAGTCCGCTAAATTTAAATTTGATTTTTAAATTTTATTTTTGACACAACATGTCAATTAATAAACCCATAGATAATGTGTTTTGATTTAAATGATTTACTTGCATTTTTTTCCCTTAGTTTCGAATGTCTTCTCTTTAATTCGTTTATATCTAATAAAATAAAATATTCATTATTAAATATGAAAAGAGTTTAATGGTCATGCATTGACAGTGTAAAGTAGTTTTAAACTGCCATCCAATCACAGCCCACTATTTATTGTAAGTTTATTGATTTTTATAATAAATACTTTAAAAGTCATATTAATAGTAATTTCTGATTGGATGACAGTGTAAAACTTTTTACACTGACAGTGCATGACCATTAAACTCATATGAAAATATCTTCTATTATACTTTATTCTCTTTAAAATATTCAGGTGTTACACAAAAAAATTTTACTAGTTCTTTTAAATTAATATATCAAAATCTAAGCCTTGTCTAGGGGTGGTTGTAAGTTTTCAATTTTTTATTTTCAAACTTAAATTTGAAAACAAAACCTGCATGTTTGGATAAAAAGGAGTTGAAATTGTTTATAAATGAATTTTAAAATCATTTTAATTTGCTCTTAGAAATAGAGAAAAAAAAGATTTTTTAGTTCTAATCTTACGTTTTTAGAAATTGTCATATCCCTTTCAATACTATCTTATACGCTTCTCCATTTCTTGCTTAGTCTTCTCCGCTTCTCATTTAGTATTATTTAGAGGTGACAAAATGGGTTGAACTGACTGCCCTAACCAAAACCTAACTAACAAAATATAGTGTTTAAGTTTTAAATTTTGAGCACGAATTAAATTTTAGGCTTTTTTAGCCTGATCCGATCATGTCCTGATTTGGGCTTAACACACAAAATCTCATACAAATAAAACCAGGCTTTCATTTGGCTTGGGCTTACTTTTAGAAGCTCAAATAAAACCTAGGTTTTTTGGTCCCAACCTATTATAACTCGCAATCAGCTTGACCCGAAATTGCTCGATGAAATGTACGGCTTAAGCTTTAACTTTTGAGCATGAATTAAATCTTAGTCTTTTTAGCCTTATCTAATCATGCTCTGATCTTGGCTTAGCCCACAAAAGCTCGTACAATTTGAGCTTTCATTGGGCTTAGGCATCATTTTAGAAGCTCAATTTGAATATGGATTTTTTGGCTCGACTTATTATAAACTACTACTCAAATCGAGCCCACAAACAACATGATTGAACACATTTGATGAAATGTTAGGCTTGAGCTTTAAGTTTTAAGCACGAATTAAATATTAGTCCTTTTATCTTGATTTAAGCTAAACCCACAAAAAGCCATACAATTTGAGTTTTCATTGGGCTTGAGCCTCATTTTTAGAAGCCCAAATTGAATATAGGCTTTTTGACTTGAGTTGCTATAGCTCACGACCTTCATCAAGCCCTCAATTGGACTCGTGATTTAAATTTTGAGCACAAATTATATATGGACCTTTTTAGCTCAATGTAATCATGTCTCGATCTGGTTTTTGCCTACTAAAAACCTCAACAGACAAAGTTTTCACCGAGCTTGAGCCTTATTTTATAAGTCTAAATTGAATCTTGGTACTTTGGTCAAACATGTCATAGCCTGCAACCGATGCAACCTGAACCCACTCGACGAAATGTAAAATCTAGGCTTTAAATTATAAGCATAGATTACATCTGGACCTTTGTAGCCTGTAAAAGCTTGTAAAAGACTTAAATCTTTTCTATTATACTTACTCCATATCTTCTTATTACAGTCTCATATAAAAAGCATCACATTTTTTTAGTAAATTTTTTAAAACAAATTTATAAGATAGACAATAAATTTCTAAAACTAAAATAAAAAAACTAAAACTACAAACTAAAAAGTAATTTTAATTTTTAAAAATTTAAAACTAAAAACAACTCTAATCAACCCTTACTATGCTTTAATTGGAGCTTATACTTTATCAATCTTTAGCTTTATTCATTCTATCTTTGTAGAAAAAAAATGGTTAAAAGATTTCACGTGGTAATTCATCAATAAATCAATGAATGGAAATCTTATTCAATATTAATCATTCATAAATTTAAATAGAGGAAAAATAAAGAGTCAATGATAAAGAAGGGAGTCAGCCTTGAAAAAAAATGGACTAGAAACAAAAATCAACGTTGAATTAGACTTTTTAAAATTGTTTTATCTCAAATTTAGTTTAGATCAAAATTAGTTTTAAAAATTTTAGGTGATTACCAAACAACCTATCCCTAGTATCTACACGTACTTTATCTAAATAAAAGTAACATTAATTTAATCTTTAAACTAGTGAGTTTTTTTTTTTACTTTGTGTAACTATTTTTAAATTTAGGCAAAATTTAAAAATATAATTGAATGAAAAATATATAAATGAAAAATTATTATTACTGTCGAAGAATGATAAAATCTTGTGTCTTAAAAACAAATGAATTGAGAAATGAATTATATAAACCAATTATTAAGTGTGTGTCAAAATCTAAATTTATGGATATGGAAAGTTTTAGCATTATATCCAGATAACTTGAGATTGATTAAATTTAAGCAATAAATTTTGAAAAAAATAAAAAATGAAAAATTAATATGAGAAAAGTCACATGACTCGCTGAAAGAAAGTAAATTATAAAAAATTCTTGAAAATGAAAACTCAAATTTAATATATACTATTGATGTTTTAAAGCACGTAATACAAGATTCTTGTATGATATTTCATGATTGTATAAATTAATTGATATATATATATATAAATATAATATATATATTGTATATTTATGAAAATATTAATAAATAAATATTTGGTTTAATTTTTTATAAATCATTAACATGTTGTATATTCAATATATACATATATATTTGTAATTTTGTACTCATGAATATTAATGAAATAAAAGCAAAATCGTAACAATACCGTAAAAAAATTATACATAAAAATGTTGTTAAAATTTCTAAAATTAAATGAGCGATATATGATAATTGAGGCGGTGCTCTTTTTCCTTGCTAGCTTTATTATTATATATAAAAAAAATCGGACTTCTTTTTTTTTTTTATCAAAAATGTTGGTATTTAAGTACGAACATTAGATAGACTAATCTGAATTAAGTCGAATAAAACTATTACAAATAATAAAGCTTTTTTTTTTCAATGTTTAATGCAATTACACTCAAAATATCTTACTAAATTTCAAAAGTCTCATTTGTCGATCTTCTATATTTTATGATTTATATTCACTATTTATTTTCCGGCTGTTTAATATTTCAAACGCCTTTTGATATAAAAAATAAAATAATATATATATATATATATTAGAAACGCCTTTTACATATAGCAATAATTTAACGGAAACATAGAGTATAGACTTGCACGCGCTAGACTTGGCGTGCGAAATACCGAAATAATTTATAAATAAAATTTTAGTTGAACTCTGTTGGAGCCCACGCTAGACTATGTCATGGTCCCTGCCAGCCCGCGTGGTTGAGGAAGCCCAGATACTTGGTTGATTTGGGCTTTTGGAGCTTACTTTTAGGGGTCCCACCTAGCATACCACTCTTACCTTTGTCCCTAACCAATTTATGAGGAATTAGAAAATAATAGTAATAGAAGATTAAACAATAAAAATGTTTCTAGGGATATAGGCTTATAGCTTAGGTTAGATTCTAATTTCAGTTCACATTTGAGAGGGACTAACTCCTCTTACTAAACATAGTATCAACTTTCTCATTTTCAACGCTGGTCCCTTGGTTTAGTAGTTTATGAGGTTTAATCAACCACCTTATGCTATCACATACTTTGCATTTATAGTTTTCAGCCACTTTAATTTCACCAATGTCCTTTTAAGTTCACTAATACTTAATTTATGTATCATTCTATTAGTATCTAAAAATATTATGTATCCTTTTTAAGTTCACTAACCGCATTAAATTTTTTAAAGTAATTATGAGAATTTATTTATAAATAATATTGTTGGAGAATATTAGATACTTCTTAACTATTATTTTAAGTACAATTATTTGAGAATAATAATACTTTTTAAAAGATTTTGCTCTTGGTATCACAGTCAGGGAGTATCTAAACGCCTTACAATATGTATTAACTAGCAAATATTACGCGTGAGTGTGATATTTTTAAATTCAAATGGAAATTATAAGGTATAAATCAAAAGAAAAATATTTGATAAAAAGTATTTATAAATTATAAAGAAAATGTATGTAGTTAATTCACGTAAATTTTTCTAAAATATATTTCTTAAAACAAGAAAAAAAATTAATAGAAAAATATAATGAAAGTTTAAGGCTTTTTTTTTCCCAAATAAGTACACTCTAAATTAATACTTCCTTCAATCTTTTATATAAGCAACAAATGAGATGTTTTTTTGGTCCTAATTATAAGAAACAAAGATTCATTTTTAAATATATTAATTGTTCAATCTCTTTTATGTCCTTAATTTATTAAGAAGTCTACTAGTATTTACAAGACTTACCAATTTTCTATATAAGTGGATGCATCAACCTTGTTTTTAGCAATTTTGGTGAAAAATAATGATTTCTAGCAATTTTACCATTTGGTTTAAATTAAATTTTGTTGCAATTCTTGAGTTACGAGCAATGACATTAAATATATCCAACACTTAAAACATTTTATTCCAAGGGTATTTTTGGACAAAATTTAAATTTGTATAATTATTAATTAAAATTAACTAACCTAACTACTTTTATTGGTTTTGATGATTTAGTTATTTGTTACTTTTACAAAATATCAAAGATACTCCCTCTGGTCTTATTTATAAGAACCAAATTGAACGTGTATCTTGGTTCTTTTTATAAGAACAAATCTATAATATCTCTTGCATCATTTTTTTTACAAAAATATCTTTAATTAAAGTCATTTATCTTATTTCAATAAGTAATTAGTGGATAAATTAAATTTAGATTCATTGAAGATAGAAAGTCTAATGTTAGGCCTAATTTTGAAAAGAAAAATATAAATTTAAGACAAATTTAATAGAATCAACTAAATTAACCAATTTTCTTATTTTAGTGATATAGGTAATTGGGTTTTATAGACAAGACCAGATGGAGTAGTATATAAAAAGTAAATGTAGATAATTCTAAATAACTGACAAAATAAAGATTTGAACATGTGTTTGGATGCCTACTTATACATAAAGATAGAAATAAGTCGAGTGGTATATGTTTAGACATATATCGTAGGAATTTATTGTTGATGTGAAAATTTCATTTTCTCTATTTAACTTTCTTAAATGAGGTAGAAATTCTAACAATAATCTGTGACCAAATTCATTTCATTTCCCCCTTTTTTGAGGATAAATTTATTTATTTAAGTTAGCTATATGAATACTCTATGCTTTTCATCTAGAAATATTGGTTCAAATGCTTTGATACTGGATGAAAGATGTTTCTTTATTTCATTTATCAATATTTTTTTTATAACTATTATAATTGGTATAGTCTCATTACTAAAAAAAAATTAATTTCTACTTTTACAAAATGTAATTCAAGATTTTTCTTGTTCCTATATAATTCATATGTATAGGAATATGAATCCGTCTTTCTTTTTCTATGTGATATATGTCTTCTCATTTACAATTAAAATCTTTTCATGTTCTTTTTGAGTGAATATATTTTTATGTAAAAATATATAGAACATCTTGTAGAATTTTTTGTATACCTTATCATTCTTTAAGGATCCTTTGATCCACTATGTGTTAGATATCAAGGAAAATCAATTCTAATTTTAAAAAATGCACATCTTTTGATGAATAAATGGAAAACTTTTATTCATTTTTGGTAACGTCATTTTGGTCTCAATCAGGAATGATCTAGATAAACTAATTATCTGAGTTTTTGTTTTCTTTTCTTGAACTATTTTTTAAATCTGTGGCCAAACCTTTTAGTGGTACGAAGTTAAAGGTTACAAAATTATTTGTAAGTGAAATTAGCATGAAAAAAAATTGATACGATAGTTCCAATAATACTTTCATTTAGTTAAAGCAAAATATTGTAATGCATTAGAACATCTCATTAGTAAGCTTGTTTGAGCCAATTCATCCAATTTTGATATTATTTACTGATTCTTGTGGATATGTAATTATTTTTTCTCATTATTACAGTGGAATTAAAAAAAAAAAAGAGTTTGCATAAAAGAAATATATACGTTTACTTTCTTATGTTAAAACATTGGCTTGTAAGCGCCTTTTTTTTTAAAGATTAAGTTTAAAAAAATTATGTCTTGGAAGAATTATTTATAAAACAAGAAGATTTTTGTTTTCTTATATATCTTTCCAATACCTTCTTTTACTTTGCAAACGTTATATAGATGTAGGGATTTGATATTTGGATATTCTTTTAAAAATTAAGTGACTTGGTCAATCACTCATAATTGGTTATGATATTTTGCAAATAAATCAAAATTATCATTAAATGAAGGGGGAAAAGTCATTCATTTTTATGAGAAAATAGGCTATATATGTAAAAAAATTTACACTACCATCCAATCATAAATCACCATGTATGATAAATTGTTGACTTTTACATTAATTACCTTAAAAGTCAAACTAACAGTAATTTATAATTAATTAACAGTGTAAATTTTTTACATTAATAGTGTATAACCATTAAAATCCATTTCAATTAGTATTGTATATTTAATATGATTTTGAAATATTCATATGGTAAGAGTAAAGGTTCAAAGTTCATCAATTAAATGTTTTACTTTCTTGGAGTCTTCTCGTAAAGAAGTAGTTTATGCTTAATTATATGTACACATAGGAAAGTCGTGTGCAATAAAAAATGCAAGCACAACTTTGGGATTTTTTTTTTCTGCTAAATTTGATTATAAAAGAAATTATTTAGTCCATCTTATTAGTTACCGGTTCAAGTAGTAGGTAACCCATATGAATTATTATATCAAAGTTATATGCTTGAATGATTGCAATGAGGTAAAAAAAAGAAGAAGAATGAAATTTAGATCAATCTATATGAATAAAAGCATATTATGGATATTGGTATTATGTGTCACCAATATATAAGTTATGTTATACTATTGAATAACAAGCTTTCAAATTATTTAGTTATACCTTATTGACCATAACTTCTATATTTATCATCATTTTTATTACTATTCTTCTAGAATTGGTGTTATTGTTCCTACTTTTGTAATTATAGGTTTACTTTTATTCGATATGGAAAGTGGTATCTATTGATGAATTATTATACAATGATGATTCTTATGAACTAATTGTTTTATACTTCTTACTTGGTGTAGCTTGCTACATGGCTCATGAGTGGAAACTTAGTTTCATTTAGATATGTGTTCTTGGATTATTATTGCATATTCAGCTCCAATTGTAGTTATCATTGATGTCTTTGTGATTTATCCAATTAGTCAAGGAAGCTTTTGGGATGGTATGCCTCTAGGAATTTATAGTACTTTTAGTTTTATGATTGTATTTTGGGCTGAGTACAATATTCATATGCATCCATTTTGTGTGACTAGTGTGTTTAACAACTCCCTGTTTAGTGCGATGCACAATTCCTTGGCAACCTCTAGTTTGATGAAGGAAACCACAAAAAAATGAACTTGCTAATGAGGGTAATTAATTTTGTCAAAAGGAAGAAATCTATAACATTATTGTTACTCATGATTATTTTAGCCAATTTATTTTTCAATATGCAAGTTTTAACAATATTGTCCTTAGTTACCTTTCTTCTAATTGCTTGGTTTGGAAAAGTCTCTCATAATGATGACAATGACAATGGAGGGTTCACCTGTAAGGACTTTGACATTAGGGACGACAATCCTACCCATATCCTATGGGTATCCACAAAAAATATTCACAATGAATAGAGGTAAATACCCACTTAATGGGACTGGGGTCGGAGATTTACCCACAAAATTTAATAAAATATATATATATATATAGGGACAGATTCAGGGGAGTGCAAGTAGGGCCTTGGCCCCTCCTCCCCTTTCACTCTTTGAAAACTATATATGTTATTTCTTGAAATTAATTTTTTATGTTTCAATTATTATAATTAAATATTATTTTTAACTATAAAGATGATAAAAAATAAGTTTAAAAAAAATAATATTCACAACTTAAATAACAATATGATGTATTTAATTATTATAATTTAATGTTTACTTAATATTTATTATTTATTTATTTTTTTGGCCCCCCCTTTAATAGGCTTCTGGATTTGTCTCTGTAGTATATATATGGACAGAGAGAGAGAGAGCTTTGATAAATAATTTTGTAGTTGATAAAAAAATAAAATAAAATTGACAAATTATATCAAATTAAATTTTGAATATAAATTTTTCCTAAGACCTTAACAGGTATAAGGATTAAAGTTGCGACTTGTGTAAGTATGGGACCAAGTACAAGTATTTTTTTCAAACATAAATATAGAAACGGGTACTATAGTATCCTATCCAAACCTTACTCATTATCATTCCTATTTGACACTCTAAGTTAAAGAGGAGCAGAATTAGAAGGTAAGAAATCAAAATGAATAATGCATACCTTACAATGTTAAATGCAAGGTTGATTTAACTCAACCAAAATGCCATTTAGCAGAACATGTAATTATAACACCTTCAATTGTTTTTGCAATGTTCAAAGGACTATTAGAAAGTCATTAGGTGGTTAGAAATCATTAGAAAGTAGCTATATGATATTCACTAAGTGTTCATTTGTCTGAGACGTGTCCATCAGTGTTATCAAAGTCGGACCAGATCAGCTGGTCCGACTAGTCCGATCGAGAACCAGACTTATGGTTGGTTTAGTCAAGGCATCAAATTGGATCTGCTTGTGAATCAGTGTGAAGTCATTGAACTACTTGTAAAACCGGATTGGACAGGCAAAAATCAGCGACTCGGCTTGTAAGTGAACCATTGGATGAAAGCTTGTTCGTTTGTCTCAGACTCGCAAAAACTAGCTAGCCATTAGCAGAAAAGAAGCAAGAAATAACGAGGGAAAATCGAGAGAAGAAGAAGAAATTTGAAATCACAAGAGAGCAGAAGTATAAAAATAAAAGAGTGAGTAAGAGAAAACGGGATGCGGCGACTCATTCGTCTCATCAGTCATCACATAACGAATTTAGGGTTGTTAGTAAATGGGCTTGAATTATTTGGGTTAGGAAATGGGCCTGCTCCAACGTAGTTTAATTTAATTTAAAAAGATTGGAAAGAGATTTTCTTCAAGGTTTAAACACATGTCCTGTTACAAAATATTCCAAGCGTAAACCACTATACTACAAGCATTTAATATTAATATATGAACAAGTACATATATTATAAATATTTAATAAACTGGTTCATGCGATTTAATAAGTGATCCACTGGTTCAACCAGTGACTCGGTAACCCAATGTCTTAACCGAGTCAATGACCGGTCTAAATCTGATAACATTAGTATCCATTGAAAGCTTGGACACCGGATTGACCTACATTTTAGTCTCACAAGTTGTGATTGGACCAAACCCAATCCAAAGGTGTGAATACCCAATTTTGTCCACCTTTTTATCTTTTATTTTATTTTATCTTGCTCTTTTTTTTAAAATCATATTTCACAATATAATTCTTTTTGTTGTTGTTCATATTGGGCTAGTACAAGCCCAAACAGAATAATAATAACAACAAAACCAAAAAAAATTTAATTAATAAAAAATAATAAAAAGGAACAAAAACACAGAAATAGAACGTAAAACAAAATGGAAGCATGCTTTGCTATTTTGGGTTGGCAACAATGGCTCTTTTGCAATGTTTTCTGCTTTTTCCATACTCAACCCAAGCATATTAGCTTTACAGGCACCAACCCTGCAACCACCTAACACTCTGAGGTTGTCCCCTGTAATTTTTTGCCCCTTGTCCCTACAAGAAAACAATCAGGAGAAGGAGGATAAGGATATAAATTGGGGAGAGTATAGTTGAAGGGGGGGACAGACACACTGGGAATCATACAGTATAGTTCAAAATGCTGTAAGCAAGAGAACCTACACAACATAGATTCCCCAATTTTCATCTCTTCATCCTCTCATCCTTCTGAGTTTCCAATTAGGATTTGAAGGCTTACTCTTACACAGGTAACCCCCTTCGTCAATAATAATGCTCTAAATATCTTAAAATTCCATTGACTGTGATTGTCTTTCTTCTCTGTTGCTTCCTACTGCATACATTGTCTCTTTAAATATCCTATTGGTTTGATGAAATAAAAAAAGGATAAACAAGAGTCAGTTTGAATCAAAATCAAGCAAATAACAAATAAACAATTTTGAATATGCACTCTGTGTTCTGTTTTCAAATCAACATATATTCATGATAATAAAAAGAAATTGGAATTAAAGGATGCCATTTAGCAGTTCCTGAACAATCATAATGCCTCAGTCACCACAAAACAGCAAACACAGCTACCCAAATCCAAACATCCCAAGAGCTAAATCCCCACGTTAAACAAGAGAACCCAAACCTCAACCATCCACTGGACCTCAAGTTGCAAACAGCAAGCCTCACACAATACCGTCTCGACACATCAAACACTTAACCACCAAATTAAGCCTCTGTAACAACAAAAACGAAAATACCACAACCCATGACCAAATCACTCAATGCTTGAACCAAACCAATACAGAACAGGAAACAATTTTGTTCAAGTTAGATAGAACCACTATAAACAGTAAAACTCTTCTTTCTAGTATTTAATGCAGTTAAACACTTAGGATAAAAACTCGAGACTAATTGTTAAATTTGAACAATCTCACATCAATTGACCTACACGCTCAATGGTTACCTTATCATATATCTGTACCTACTTGTAAACAAAATGTATGTCCTGTTTCACTATGATGATGAGTGAGCCAGTCAGAACATATATAAATGCACACAATAACACACACTACATATTTCCAAAAGACAAAGATATTGGTTGCAGGTCCAAATTGGCCATCAAATTTGGCCAAATTCTCCTTTTCTCTTAGCTAGGTTGTGTTTGTATGTGCGTATGTCGTGGTAATTGTGAGTCTCGGGACAAGAGGGAAGGAAGATAACTACACAGAGGCTCATGTAGCTGTCTGTCACAAGAGTGTGCTTCCCCTTCTCAAATCGGGAATGTTTTTTCGTTGAGCCTCATGATTAATTTCTAGACATGGGCAATTCCTATTCGTTATGAATAAACTCAATTTGATAGGGATTGGACGACAAAGGATGCAGAGCCATTCATTTTGTCGTAACATGTCAATTTCATATTCAGACATTTGTTCAATATATCTATGCCAATCATAATCATTTCGTTTATTAATTTGATTAACTGAAGAGCTCGATATGAAACTCTTTGTTTTTTTTCCAAGAAACATTTAAAATGGAGACAACGTGTTGTTTTCTTGGATTAAAACTAATGGGTTATGGCATGATCAAGCGGATCAATCATATGCAATTGACTAAATCCATAGTTATTTGTAACGCCTCGTTAGTGGATTATTCTGGTGTGTCATTCCCTCGTGGATTTTAGTTGCTAATAAATTCTCTTTTTACCAAAAAAATAATAAAAATTAAATCCTTAGTAGTTGATTCGGTCGTGAATTCTTATCCCGCGACACTACAAATTCATTGGTAATTTAATATTGCTAAAAATACCTACACACATTTTTTTAGATTCTTTTTTACGTAGTTATTTTTTCCTATTACAAAATAATTTAATAAAAACATTAATTTTAATGCTTTGTATATCACTTAGCTGCAGGACCTCCACCTTGTGAATTCTTTGTTACAATACGTTAAATTTTGATAGTATTGAATTAGATAACAAAAATTTAATTGTACAAGGCTTAATAAAATTTTAATATAATTTATCAATCGTTTAATAAAATAATTATATTTTTATTAACTCATCTGATTATGCCTATTACAATATAGTAAAAAGTCTCCTAATTTAATTGTTTTATTTTCTCTTTAAAATTAAAAATTAGATTATATGAGTAGTAAATAATAACAACAACAACAACAACAATCACAAAAACAAGGAATTCAAATTCATTATATGTTTAAGTCATGAATTTAATTAATTAGAATATACTTTTACATTATCATTCAATCATAGATTGTCATGTACGATAATATTATTGATTTTTGTAATAATTATTTTAAAAGTTGTATTTAGGATAATTTCTAATTAATTTATAATGTAAAATTCTTTACACTAACATTATATAAAAATTAAACTCTTAAATCGTACACACATACATATAGTGTACCATGTGAGTGGTTAGGAGTTTAATATATGTATACTGTGGTCTTTACATATATTAAACTCTTAAATCACACACACGCTACATTAATATTATATGAAAATTAAACTCATAAATCGCATGCACACATAAATATTAAAATCTTAAATCTCACACACACAAAATTACACAAATGTAGATATTAAACTTTTTTTTCTCTCGATATGTAGATATTAAACTCTTAAATCGTGCGCGCACACAAGACATTAAATTTTTAAATTACACACACACATTTTAGAATTTGAACTCTTAAAACACACATACACATTGATATTAAACTCTTAAATCACACACACTTTAGAATTTTGCACACACACACATGTATTAAACTCTTAAAATCACCCACACAAAGGGATATTAAACTCTTAAATCGCACACACACAAATATTAAACTCTTAATTCACACACACTTTAAAATTTTACACACACGCATACACAAACTCTTTAGAATTTTATACACACACACTTTAGAATTTTTTTCACACACACATACTTTTTTTCTACACGCACATGTATATCATCAGTCATAAATATTTGAAACACTCTCTTACTCTTAACACATTTTTTATTATAAGTCAATTTTTAAATTTTTGAACAAGTATGAGTTATGGCTAAAAATAACTCTCTTTTTTATTATTATAAGTCAATTTTATTTTAGATTTTTTTCAACTATTAAGTATGAGCTATGGCTACAAAATAAAGAACATATTTTAAAAAATTTCAAAAGAATGTGCTAGTAACATTCTTATTTTTTAAAATGATCAATAGAAAAACCATTATATGGTTTTTAAGTACAATTAATGCATATTAATATCTCAACCGTTTAATTCAAACAGATGATTTTTTTTTTTGTTACCATGACATTGGTGCAAAGTATTCATATACTGGCTTTGCCGATGACTAATCTTCACTAGAGAACTTGACTAACCACCTTTAGTGAGGTCTCCCCGCCCAACCACCTTTTTTTCTCCACAAGGCTCAATCCAAGACCTTACTTAAGGTATTTGAACCAGTACCACTGAGACCAACGACATGTTAGTCAAACAGATGAAATTGAGTCTACTTTGTAAATATTTGTTAAGAAAATAAAGATAAAAAGTATTTAATGAAAATATAACAAATAATACATTGATTTAAAATAAACACACTTTTCATTCAATACTTTCTATTCTTAAATATTTTGTATAAATGTCCAAGAAAGACTCGTTAACAGTTATCAAATAAATTAGGCTAAATTTCATTTTTGGTCCTCTTGTAATTTTCAATTTGCGATTTTGGTTCTCCTATTTTTAATTCTACGATATTAGTCTTCTAATTTTTAAAAATCCTTAATTTTGGTCCCCCCCCCCCCCCCTATTTTCAATTCCATGATTTTAGTCCTCAAATTTTTAAAAATTCGCAATTTTGATCCTTTAATTTTAGACTATAATTTTAAAAATCAATGAAAATCCGCAATTTTAAAAAGGCCAAAATTGTAAATTTTTAAAAATTAGAAGACTAAAATCATGAAATTAAAAATAGGGGACTAAAATTGTGAATTTTTAAAATTGGAGGACTAAAATTGTGGAATTAAACATAGAGGGACCAAAATCGTGAATTGAGAATTATAGCAGGACTCAACATGCAATTTAGCCAATAAATTATGACTATCAATTTAATAATAAATCTATTAATGAGTGTCCTAATAAAGTAATTATAATAAAATAAAAGGTTAAATTAATCTGTAAGTCCAATAGTTTTATAAAGTTTTTAATTTTATAGTTAAAAGTATTTTAAAAAAGTCTTTATAATTTAAAAATTGTAATTAAGTCTTTACACAGTAACACCATTATAACTCCGTTAATTTATATTTGGCATAATTATATATTTGGTCTTTTTGAGTTCCAATTGAGTCCCCTAACTTTCCTCTCATTTACAATCAAGTTCTTATAGATTTTGCTGATGTGACACTAACAAGATTATGTGGCATTGACGTGGAAGATAACATGTTGCCTGATAAGTTGACACACATGTTGATGTGACACTTATGTGTCACTAATGTGGCACACTAATGTGACATGCAAAAATGGAAAAATAATTAATAAAATGTTGAAGGTGGGATCAAACCCCCACTTTTGAAGTCCACCAACAACCCTAAACCCTAAACATTAGTCTAGTAGTTTTAGTGCTGTTGGTAGACTTCAAGGGTGGGGATTCGATCTCCACCTTTAACATTTTGTTAATTCCTTCTCTATTTTCACATATCACCTCAGTGCGTCATGTTAGTATCACATTAGCATGTGTGTCAGCTTGTTAGGCAACATGTTATCATGTTATCTTTCACAATAGTGTCACGTCATCTTGTTGGTGCCATGTCAGCAAAATTCATAAGAACTTAATTGTAAATAAGAGAAAAGTTAGGGAACTCAAGTAGAACTCGAAGGACTAAAAGTGCAATTAAATCAAATATAAATTAACGGAATTATAACGATATTAATGTGTAGGCATTTAATTACAAATTTTTAAATTATAAAGAGTTTTTTAAAGTACTTTTGACTAAAAAAACTTAATTAAAAACTTTATAAAACTATTAGGACTTACAAATTAATGAATTTAACTAAAATAAAATAATGAAAATTTTTAATGAATAATACAACGTTTTTTTTTTGTCAAAACAATTAACATTCCACACACACACACAATATATATATATATATATATATATATATATATATATATTTTGAAAACAACATTGTAGGTGTAAAAATTGAAAACAATATTCAACATATTGAGCCTTTTAAAAGAGAGTTTAAGGGTATAGCATTATCGGTGTAAAAAGTTTTAAATTATCAACCAATTAAAATCATCTTTAGTATTACTTTTATGGTAGTTATTATCAACGTTAACAAACTTACCATACATGATGGTTTATGATTGGATGATAGTATAAAAAAGCTTTATACTGTTAGTGCATATCTTCTTTTCTTTTGAAAAAAATACTTTTTATCTGCAAAAAAGTTCATTTATTAAACAATTGTCAATTGGTTAACTCCCTTAGTATAGATTTTTTTTAACAAAAATTAAAGTTTTAATATAAGTATTGGGAGTTTATAGTAATAAAAAGTATTATACTAACATTATAATGTTGTCTTGGTATATATCAATTTTCTAAATTAATAGAATTTTTTGTTAGAATAATACATCATACTATTATTATATATAGACTTGCAATGGTATTGCTCACTAAATATTAGTTAAAGAATATTAAATATACCTATTAAATGTTTTGAAAATAAATATATATTAAATGATTTTTATATTTTTGATATAATATATGTTATAATGTTCAATAAAACTTTCTATTTTAATTTTTTCAACTAATATCCTTAAAACTCTTGTTAATATTTTACTTTGGTAAATGTTAACCAATAATATGAAGATATTAATTGATGAATAAAAAGTGATTTTTTTATTAAGAAATGTTGGTAATATACTACTATCGTGATTTTCAATACACTAAAACGTGATTTATAATAGAGTTTAAAGACTATGTACTGTTAGTGTAAAAAATTTTACTTGTCAACTAATCACAAATTACCATTGTTATGATTTTTAAGATAATTATTGTAAAAATCAACAAACTTACCATACATGATGGTTTATGATTAGATGATAGTGTAAAATAATTTTACATTGTTAGTGCATAACTTATTTTCTCTTTATAATAAAAATTTTGCATATAAATTCATTCTTTAACTAATATTTTTAGAGTACAGGTTAGCAAGACATTTTTTAAATAATTAAAAGTAGTTAATAAAATGTATTAAGGTTAATATTAACAAAATTGTGATAATAAGGAACTTTCATAAAATAAAAAAAAACTTTTATTAAACTTCACGAGCATTATAATCTTTCTCTTCGGTAATAATAATATCTAAAATGTCTAGTCCAAAGGTGGCCCTCCTTTTTTCCATGTCATTTATTTATATGGCATTCATTTGCGTATATTTATTCTCTTGATATCCTTTTCCATGATTAGGGCACTCATAGGCGATTCGGGGAGTTCAAGGGGATGTGGTATCTACTATTTAATGAGATTGTCAATTGACAATAAACTCAAATTATTGCTTTCTCATGACCCTACATGCATAAATTTTAGCTTTAATTAGTTTGAAAATTGAAAAGCATTAACATAATTTTAACTGGAGTAATTACTCCCTAAGCAATAGAGCAAATAACACAGAAACTAAAAATGTAATTAATATCTATGTGTATATTAAAATTATTTTTAATTTTCTAATACAACCTCTATTATTATTTTTCTCTTATTTATAACATAGGTGTAAAAATATTTAAAAATTAGGTTAAAAAAAAGGACATAAGTAAAAGAAAAAGATAGTAATTGATACTGTTTTAAACATACTTCTAAATGAACAGACAGATACTATATATATATATATATATTAAGACCTTTCACAGTCGTCTACCTTAAAATTTATAATAGAATAGCCATGAGTTAAACTGTAAGAATAAGAATATCAATTTACCCTCTCCACAAGGCTGAATTATTCTTTTTTTTTTTTTACAGCTTTATTAAATTTAAATGGCGACTAGTTCAATTGTAAGAATAATATCCATTTACACTCTCCATACAGCTTTATAAATTTCTCAAATAAAATATTAAATTTTAATATGGCATTTTATATAAGTCACACTATTTTTATTATTTTAATTGATAAACCTTGTTTATATAATAAAGCTTAGTGTTATCATATACTAATTGAAAAAAAAAATCAATAACTAATTTTGTTTGCATTATTTTGGTATTTTAATTTTTACTTTTCTTTTGTTTTTAATTATTTTGTGAGGACTCTTATAGGCATAAAAAAACCATATGCTAATTGTAATATATATATATATATATATTGTTATGTGGTGAACACAAGGTTGCGTCTCTGGTGAGCTCCTACGGTGGTTGCTGGCGTCTTTGGTGGTGGCACTTGCAAGGACTCCGATGCTTAGTCAGTATGGGTCTGAGTATGAGAGAGAGCGTATGTACCTGGTGGGTATAGAGTCCTTTATATAGTGCGCTTTTGGAGGGAAATTTAGTTAGAGTTAAGTGCCACGTGGCAGCATGTGTTTGGGTACCTAACTACACGCGTTCCTTGCCGTTAAGTGTTTCCCATGCTGTGCTGGGATAGAGGTAGATCATATTTGGGATAGCAAGGGTAATGAGCCGGGTACCCAGTTATGTGTTAGTCGGGATAGAGGACATGTGAGCCAACTTAGATTGTGGGTCCGAGTAATCTCCAGAACAGTTGCCCCCAAGCCGGTAATGATTCAAAAAGCATCGTCGGCTTAAGAGTCTAAGTCGGCCCCGTAACAGTTGCCCCCAAGGCGGTGATGCTAGGAACAGGCATCATCGACTTCAGAGCTTGAAAGAGGGTTCGGGATGGTGTTGCCCTAAAGTCGGTAAGGCTTTGCATTGGGAAAGGGTTGCCGACTTTGGAGACGAAAGGTTCGAGTCTTTTCATTTTTCAGACAGTTGCGCCGTATCTTTTGCGTGCCCGAGGCGCATTAATGCGTAATGATTCGTTATCTTAAACATTGTAGCGTTTCGAATTCCAAGAGATTTGGTGGTTGTCTTTTGAAAATCCTGGACTTGGGCTTGGCCCTCATATGGGCCTATAATATAAAAGGGGGTAGACTCTCAGACATTATTACGCTTACCCTCATTCTGCCAGTTAAGATTTTCTTTCTTCTTTGCGAAAATACTTTCTGTCTCCTACGTTTTTCACCTTAGGCGAAGCGTGTGAAGCCTGCTGTTTTACCTTGATTACTCTTCATCACCAACCATTTCATATACTAAGGTAACGTTCTCGTTCTCGTCTTCATTTTAAGTGTTCCCTTATATATTGGTTTCCTGTGTTGTATTGTGTTTTGTTTCGTCGAAGATGGACCTGTATAGATGCGATGCTTCGTCTTCTACTAATGGCGGTCATGGGAGTTTCCTGGGGAGTTTCGCCGATAACTAGTTATTTTAGTTGTCGGCACTGCCTTCGTTTCGTCGCGCTGGTCGTCGTGGTCGTGAGAGTGATGCTGGCCGCACCGGCTCATCAGTCGGTCCCGTATCTTCACGCAGGGGGGGGTAACTGTCCAGGGTAGGGTGGGTAGGCAACGATCTGTAAGAAGGACTGACGAGCGCCCTTTAATAGTCGACCCAAACCAACCCTCGCGGCCTAAGGTTGTTATCTACCCTAAGGTCTTGGAGAAATGTTGGAGCCATTTAAAAGCCATAGGAATGTCGTACGGCCTGGACGAGGTATTGGAGTATGCTAAAGCCTGGGTGTAGTATCTAGACTTAATGAGGATTCCTTCCAAGCCGAGCAACACTTCCGAGGTTGACAGGTCGATGAAAATGGTCGTCAGGGTTGGGTCAAATTTGAAACACCAACCAACCCATTTTGACCCCTCTTCCGGTGTTTTTGACAGGGGATGGGAAAAACTATTAGGAATGTGGAGCCTACACTAGAGGCCCTATCACGACATAGCGAGTTTAGGCATTGACTGAGTAGATAAGGAGGTGGCTGGGACTCGGTCATGTCTCAATCAGGCAGCGTTAGACGCCTTGGCGGATCGTCTTGAATTGAGCCGAGGCCTTGCCGAGATGCCTTTTGACATAGTGGCTCCTGGAGATGACGGCCGTATATGCTCCCAGGTCGAAAAGATAACATGGAGGCACCATTGGATGAAGCCAAGGCTACGATGGTAGGATATTTGTATCCTGACTTCCTGCTGGTGTACCTGACATTCTTCGAGCACCTCGGTGTTAGGTTGCCCTTTACGAACTTCCAAGTGTCCGTCCTAAATTTTCTTAATGTCACTCCTTCACACCTGCATCCGAATTGTTGGGCATTCCTCGTGGTGTTTGAGAGTTTGTGCAGCCTAGAGGGGGTTGTGTGTAGCCGGGGTTTATTTTTGTATTATTTTACCCCTATTTGACAAACATATGATAGTAAGTTTTCTTTTATTTCATTCCGAAGCGTCCGGGGTCAAGAATTACTTAAGCCCTTTCAAGACTCTTACAAAGATTATAAGGACAAGTTTTTCTTCCTACGTCCTCGTGCAGAGAGTTGGGAGGCCTTTTTTATGGTTCTTGACGTAGGGGAGAATATCACTAAGCCCCGGTTCCCTCTGTATTGGTCGTATGACCATTACTGCTTGGATCCCGGAAAATTTTTAGTCCGAGATGATGACTTGACCTCGTAAAAAGCTCGAGCCTGGGACCATTTTGCTGCCATGGTAAAGAATCTGCAAGACCGAATTCCATGCTAGTGGTTGATTGGCAACACTCCGTCTGAGTTTCGCCAAAACATTGGTGTGTTTGTGTGAACTTTTTGTATGTTTATTTTTCATTGTCTTGATACTTTATGCACAACTTGATCATGTTCATATTTTGTTGCAAATACGATGGTGAAATCAAGGATGGCCGACTTCACCTTGGCCCTTCAATAGGGGAAAGGAGCTAAGCCAACAAAGGAATCAAGAAGGGCCAAGGAGAAGGTCCAAGCCATGGAGAAAACGAATGAGCTTCCCCCCCGGCATTTATAGCGACAAAAGGCATAGTCATCAAGGAAGTCGAGGACCAAGATGTGCCTACATCTATGAGGCCGGCTGTAGCCGAGGTTACATCCTCTGAAGTCGGCTCGCAATGCAGACTTTCCAAGACTATTTCTGCCGGTGTTGCTTTCGCCGATTTAGTTTCCAGAAAAAGGGTTATGACCGACGGAGCAGTTGAGAAGGCACCGCTTGCAAAAAGATGTCAAGATGATCAGCCTTCTCCCACGACGGTGGAGCTGGCGGATCAACATGTTTTGCCAGGAAGGGCGGCGGTCTTCGAAAATAAAATATCTGACGAGGTGGGCACTATGAGGAGGGAACTTGGAGCCGTACAAGAAGGGCTTGATGGGTTAGGCTCCCCCTTTCGCTATATGTTTCATGGCTATTCCAATATATGCTAATGAGGGAGGCATTTAGTGGCTAGAACCTCTTAGACACCTTGGCCGAGAAAGATGCAATCATATCTTGACTGAAACAGACTGAGGAAGGGGTACGCTTGGCAAAAGAGGAAAGCGGCCGAAGGATCGCCGAGCTGGAGGAAAACGTGCAACCTCTAAAGGGGTAGCTGGTGGAGGAGAAAGCTAAGAAGTTGCGGCTGGCCAAGGTCAAGGCGGATCTTCAGGTGAAGCTATCTGCCACCAATGTTAGGTATGTTGAGCTGGATTTAGACTTATCCTCTCAGCTCCAAGCTTCGGGAAGCAAAGTCAATGATTTGCAAGCTATGGTGTGAAAGTTGGAATTCGACACGACAGCTTCTCAAGAAGAGACCTAATTAATGTGCCAATGCTGGATCAAGTCCGTCCAGCTCTCCTTCGAGAACACTATGGAGCAAGTGCGCTTCCTCCTTTAGAGGATATGGACCTTGTGTGCGATCGACCGAACTGCGAGGTGATTGACGGTATTTGGCACACAAATGTAAATAGCGAAATGACGTGGACGGATCCAACCGTCCCAGCAACAAATTCCGGTGCTGAAGATGACGCCAAGGAAGATGAAGCCGGTGGAGAGAATCAGGGTGCCAGGGTTGATCTCCAGCAAAAAACAAATAAGCAAGATGCCATAAGGGAACTTGCAGATAGTTTCATATCGACCTCGCAAGTGACGCCGACTATCCCGCCTTCTACTGAGGTGGTGATCCTTGGTGATGATCCTGACCCCGGGAACGCTGGAGTTTCTGAAAAGGCTGACGACGCTGGAAATTGAAGGGTCGGGATGCCGATTTACTTTCTATTTTTTGTTTAAGTTTTCTTCAGACCATGTACATATGTTAGTACGTTGAATATAAATGATGTGTTTCAATGTTTTGCTTTAATGTCTTCTCTATTAAATATAACTTAGCATATATGCTTTTCCTTACGTATACATAGACTGCTTTTCATGTCTCCGCCAAGCACTCTTCCGTTTATTCACTGCTTTTCACGCTCTTATTGGACGCTTATGTTTAATGTGTTTATTCCCGTGCTTTCGTTGACCGCTTGTAACTATCAGCTTTCGTTCTTCGCGCTTTTGTTAAACGCTTATGTTAGGTTACTCTTCTCGACTTCTTTTATAATTGAAATGAATTTCAACATATGTACTTGTTATATATACCTTTTGCCTTTTGCACTTGATGAGCCTTGTATTTGTCTGACGAGTTAGAACTCTTCTTATCTCGGCTGGAGTTATCTTCTTACCCCGGTTGGAGCGAATCCACGTACACGGGGTAGTTCGCATGGTCTCATCTTCATTTTTAATGATATTCCTATCCTGGCTGGAGCGAATTCACGTACACAAAGTAACTCGCATGACTTTGTTCTTTGTGTCAGTTTAACCCTGTACTCAGCTTTGTATAGTAGGCAAACTCTCATTTTATTAATCTCATGGGACAAAAAATAATACAGAAGCCACAAGTTATAGTATGCAACTCTGTCTATCTATACTACAGACTTAAAATAGTTAGGGAACCCAATTAGCATTACCTATCATGCCTTAACTGTAGTATCGTCTGAGGTTGCCTGCATTCCACGTCTAAGCTTGCGTCTCACTTTAAGGGATTCCTTGTAGCATTCCCTTGCTTTCCTCTAGTCACCCCGAAGGGTGACTACCTCCATGTTATCACCGACGAACTTCATAGCCAGATGCGAGATTGAGATAACGACCCCCAATGCGTTCAACGTCTGTCTGCCTAAGATTGCATTATACGAGGACTTCGCATCTACGACAATGAACCGTGTGGAAACGGTTTTCGTGTATGGAGGCTTTCCAAAAGTCACATGGAGCTTTAAGTACCCTACTGGTGTTATGTGATGTCTAGAGAATCCTATCAGGTCCTCGTTGTACGGCATTAACTCGGATTTCGGTATCTTCATCTTCTGAAAAAGCCCGTAGAACATAACATTGATCGAGTTGCCGATATCTACCAGTAGCCTATGGACCTCCTTGTTCGCTATCAAGGCCTTCACCGCTAGGGGATCATCGTGGTTTGGCATAACGTTGGCATAGTCAGAGTCGTTAAAAGTCAAGGGTGGTGCCCTTTTTTCGCAGAGCCATCACCAGCGCAAACCCCAGAGGATGTTGCCATTACCTCTCTAGCATGTCTCTTTCTCGCGTTGTTAAACGAACCTCCTCCTGAAAATCCGCCTTCGATGACGTATATGATCTCGTGGCTCCGCGCGGGAGAATGAACGGGAGATCGTGTGGGTCGTCAGGATGACAACCGTTTGGGTGGTTGACGATGTATAGCATGTACCTCGACGTCGTCTTGAGATGGCCGGGGTGAGTGGCTTCTCGTGGGTCTATGTCGGCATGGTGACTGGTCTCTCAGGGGTGGAGAGCACCCCCTCCTTGGGCTTCTGGATCTCTTTCTTCTAGGTGGTGAAGGGCGTCATCCTCTGTCACTATGACCTCCGTTCCACTTGATAAAGCGATTCAGTCTTCCACGTCTAATCAATACTTCAATTGCATCCCTCAGCTGAAAGCATTCGTCTCTATCATGTCCGGTTGCCCTATGATATCGGTAGTATTTGGATTGATCCCCTTCTTCTCTATTTTTTATTGGCCTTGGGGGCTTTATTCCTTCCTCTACGAACCCCACATTGAATACCTTGTTCAAAACTATTCCTCTAAAATTGTTCAGCGGCGTATATTCTTCAAACCTCGAGCCTCTTTTATATAGACCCCAGTCCTCGTGAAGCGGCGGTTTGTCGGCCTTAGCCTGCAGGTTCTTCTTTTGTAGTTCAATCTCGGCCGTCTTCACTTTACCGGCCTCCAGCACATTTTTGTAATTGATATACTTCTCAGCCTTCTTCAAAAACTCCTCCATCGATGCCAGAGGTGTTTTAGCGATCGACATGAAGAAAGGTGAGCCTGGCCTCACCCCGTCCTTAGCTAGCATTAAAACCACTATGTGTTGTAGATTATCCGTAGCTCGTGCCTCCTGGTTGAATCTGTCGATATATTCCCTTAACAACTCATTCGCGCCTTAGCGGATCCTTCTCAAATCGGATTCATTCTTCGGCCGGGCCTTGCTGTAACGCTTGGCCGCTTTCAGGATCGACGGCTGTCCCCACAAACTAACACAAGACTTTTCAATGTGTTTTGTCTTCACTCACACGCTTCCTGGGAAACTTCCCAGTAGGTCACCCATCCCTAATCGCTCTAAGTCAAGCACGCTTAATTGTGGAGTTCTTAAGTGATGAGCTACCAAAAAATAGATACATCTTGTTGGTATATGTAGCACTTATTAATTTTTTTAAGCTATCCTCAACTGTATAGTCCCATACCTGCATAGTCTCTGGATCCCTCTCATTCTGGTGTGTATTTGATTCATTCATGTACCCTCCTGCTGGAAGCCTGCCAGGAGTCGCTCCTTGTCCGTGCCTTATCTTTTTTGCACTGGCGATCACTCCCCGCCCTCATCAGCGTCTAGGATGTTACACTTTTGGGACCTGCAAATTCAAGATCCTCAGGGAGAAAGGAAGGTTGAACAGAACCAACTCATCCTCCTTGTCCGTGGCCATGTGCACGTCATGCATCTCCAGCGCAGGTTTCAGAGCAGATCAATAGACCTCTCAGTGCGGCCGTAGGTGTTCTCCGTAACCTTCTTGTTGTCTTTCTCCGCTCGGAGTTCAGCAATAGTCTTCTCCTGCTTCTTCAAAGCATCTTTCTGCTGCTGCAACAATGCAGCGAGGTCTGCCATGTTAACTAAGGATGCCAGAACATCGTGCAAGTGGGGAGCCGCCTCAGAAGTGGCGGAAGTAGCTTCACCATCCTTAGGCGACGGTGGTGGAAGCTTCAATGGCGAAGGTGCCACAACGGACTTGCGGTTCCTTGTGCTGACCATCACAATCTCCAAAGAATGAAGGAAACAAAATGAAGAGACGAGAATTAGAAAGTATTCCCCTTAGACAATGCCAATGTTGTGTGGTGAACACAAGGTTGCGTCTCCAGTGAGCTCCCACGATGGTTGTTGGCGTCTCTGGTGGTGGCACCTACAAGAACTTCGATGCTTAAGTCAGTGGGTCTGAGTATGAGAGAGAGCGTATGTACCTAGTTGGTGTAGAGTCCTTTTATATAGTGCACTTTTGGAGGGAAATTTAGTTAGAGTTAGGTGTCACGTGGCAACGTGCGTTTGGGTACCTAACTACACGCGTTCCTTGCCGTTAAGTGTTTCCCATTCTGTGTCGGGATAGAGGTAGATCATATCCGGGATAGCAGGGGTAATGAGCCAAGGTACCCAGTTCTATGTTAGTCGAGATAGAGGTCATATGAGCTGACTTAGCTTGTGGGTCTAAGTAATTTCCAGAACAATTGCCCCCAAGTTGGTGATGATTAAAAAAGCATCGGCGGCTTAAGAGTCTAAGTCGGCCCTATAACATATATATATATATATATATATATATTAGTATTTAGACTTATCTCTATTAATATAAACTTTGCCTATCGATCTCCACGTTCAACACTCAATTAATATAAACTTTACCAATCGAAAATGAATTAAAAATAATAAGTACCGATTGTCATGGGCAATATACAAAATTCACATAAATTAAAAGGAAAAACTTAAAATCAAAATAGAGAGGTTGTAGTTAAAATTGAAAATTAAAACATCTACAATCACTAGATTAACATTGAATTCTAAATCTAACAAAGGGATAAGTTAAGACTCTCATTCAAATTATAATTTAATAGATAGGGATAGATGTAAGCTCAGACAAAGCAATTATTACGTGTAGAAATATGTTGGATACCTTTGTTTTATTTTATTTTATTTTAAGAGTAAGTTTTAAATAATTATTTTATTTCATTTTTTTAATAAAAATGAAATTAAATAAATCTGATTGTAAAATATGTGATATTATTTTTATAATTATTTGTATCTAATTAAAAAACATTTATATGCGAGTAATTTTAGTTAATGTTTTTTTTTCTAGCATCATCAATTCATATTTTAACTTTTAATTTTTTTAGTCAACAATTATAAGAATATTTTATTCTCTAAAAGATATCTCCTCATTTAAAAGGAGACCAATATGTAATTTTATAACTGACTTTGTTTATGTTTTAGAATATATTAGTATTTTAGCTAATACATTGCACAATATAAATATTTTTTATATAATTAAAATTCAAAATAAATAAATAATATATATATATATATATATATATATTATAATTAAAATTCATGATAAATATCTTTAAATATGTAAATTTTATTTTGCATTTATAATGACTAATTTAAATTATGATATAAAAATATTTTTAACTATTGATAAATTCTTTTAAAAAATATGGTTGATTGAAATAGATAAGTGATTAAAAATATCAAATATACACATAAAGATAAAAGAAAAATAGTTTGAGATGATTGATAAAAATATTTTTAGTCAATTGTGGAATAATATGTGAAATGCACATCTAAAGAAGAGAATGAGAGAATGAGAATGAGAGCTTATTTTAATAAATATGCACATCTAAAGTTAAAATATGAATTGATAAATTCTTAACAAAATATTAAGAATGTCTAATTAAAAGAATAGAGAGAATGAGAGCTTCACTCTCCAAGTTATGTATTTCAATTTATAATATAAGAGTAAATTTTACTACCTCCGTTCCTTTTTAAGTGTTGTTTAAGGTTTTTATATACAAACCAAGAAATGCAATAATTTTTTTTGTTTTTCATAAAAAAGTTTTGAACTTTTCTACTGTATCCTTTTTCAATTCTACTCCACAATAAATGCATATTAATTTTAAATGTATAAATTAATTAAAAATTAGGTGAGAAGTAAGTGTATAATTGACAAAGAAAGAATTATTGTTATCTTAACTTTAAAAATGATAGATAAATAGAAATAAAAAATTTCTAAAAAATTGACAAATAAAAAAAACGAAGGGAGTATGAACTAAAATGAGAATGATTAATGACATAGGTGAGAGTTTTCTAAAGTGAAAAGGTGCATTTTGAATGATAAAATACACTTAGAATCATTAGTTAAAAAAATTAACAATTAAAAATTATGATAAAATTAAGTACATATATAACAAATTTTAAAATTAATTATATATTGATCAAAAAATAATATATTTCTAAATTGAACTTCAATATTTTTTTAAAAAATTATTAATAATTAAAAATAATCTTGTACCACAATATAAATTATTTATCATAAATTTAAATTTAAAATATAATTAATAAGTTACAAATATTTATTTATTATAAATTTTAATTATAACGTAATTTATATATTCAAAAATATTTATTTATATAAATTTTAGTTATATAAAATAAATATTTATTCTGTGACTTGAATAAGCTAAAATACTAATACACACACAAAAATATTTATTTATCCCTTTGACTCTATTTGTAAATGGAGAGTATATCACTTACGTGGTTACTTCTCGGATAGAATTCACAAACCACCCGGCCCAAGCCGAGTCACTTCATATTGCCCAACGAGAATTATCACTACCGGCAATCTTCTAGACTATTGTCTGTTAAAACAACTCTTTTAACTAGAGCTCATATCACGTTAGATTTGTTTACCAATTAAAAATGCTTAAAACGAATAATTATTTTCTGCAATCTACTCTAAATGAATCTCCCCTAATATTGACGAACACGGTGACCTTTCCATGGCATGCGGGGTTTAGTATGTAACATGCCGAACTTTAATTAGCCAACAAAACTATATGATTCTATATGTGCATTTATTTAGTTTAAATCAATAACAACACATACTTATATATTATATAAAATGCCCCCACCAGTGCTGCTTCTGTTTTTACCACTTGGATTTGGTCCATATAAATTCCTTGTACGATGCAATAGGAATATATATATATATATACATATATATATACACATACAGAGAGATATCCCCATCCTTCTCAGTCTCTCTCTGTGATGAATGCTGATTTAGCCCCGTAGTTGGTGCTCATCCTCCCGCTTAACCCTCCTCCATATTGAACCATACCGTACACACAAACACTAGAACATACCTAGAGAGAGAGGAAATTATCATTCTGGTTAATGGATAAGACCCTCTTAATCCACTCCAAATTTTACGGAAATATTTTTCACACAAGCCTAATCTTAATCCTCCGTTAGATAAAGGAGGAAAAAATTACCACTCAGCTCACCCTAATCCTTCAACAAAGTGAGACGAGAGAGAAAGAGCTTCTCTCCAACGTGGTTTCTTCTTCTCTCTGTCTCGAGCCTGAACCCTGGTCTTCGTTTTTGGTGTCCAAGGTATGTCTGGTCTAGACTCAGAGTCAGAAACTAATCTCTCGAGATACGAAAATTCATTTAAGTGCTGAACGAGAGTGGTTTGAAGCAGAAATTCAGCGCCAGAAGAGATTGTTTTTCATTACATTCTTGATGGACTATTGCCTGCGAGAAATAGAAGGAAAGCAAGCACATGACCCGTTGTTCATGAACAATAACAAGCCACCTTCGTCCGCGGTGTGGGTTGATGGGCCTGTGATAGTAGGAGCAGGGCCTTCGGGGCTCGCAGTAGCAGCATGTCTCAAAGAGAAAAGTGTCGGAAGCGTGATTCTAGAGAGATCCAACTGCATAGCTTCCCTGTGGCAGCTTAAGACCTATGATCGCCTACGCATTCATTTGCCAAAGCAATTCTGCGAGCTTCCCTTCATGGGGTTCCCCTCTCACTTCCCAACATACCCTTCAAAGCAACAGTTCGTAGGGTACTTGGAAACTTACGCGGAGAGGTTTGGGATTAGGCCAAGGTTCAATGAGACGGTGAAGCATGCAGAGTTTGATCACGAACTCGGCTTCTGGCGGGTGAGGAGTTTCAACAAGGCGGAGAAGACGACGGAGTACATGTGCCGGTGGCTGATCGTGGCCACCGGCGAGAATGCGGAGGCGGTGGTGCCGGATATTGAAGGGATAGGGGAGTTCGGTGCCCCCATAAGGCACACGAGCTTGTATAAGAGTGGGGAAGAGTTCAGAGGGAAGAGGGTTTTGGTCGTGGGCTGTGGGAATTCGGGGATGGAAGTGTGCTTAGATCTTTGCAACCATAATGCTACTCCATCTCTTGTGGTCAGAGACACAGTAAGAACTCTCATCTCTATCTCTGCCTCTGAAAATGGTTATGCAAAAAACGAAAAAAAAAAAAACCCGTGCGAGACTTTTTTTTTTTTTTTACAAAAGTTCATGTCCCTCCTGATTTGGAATTTCTGATTTAATATGAAAAAGGTTAATTTGCAACGAGACGCCCACTTTTTTGATTTCTACTTTTTTTAATTGGTACTTTTGTCATGTTTCGAAACATACACCGCTTGCTTTGCAAAACCATAGATGGGGGGGTTTTCAATTTTTTCCTTCTCATGCAAAAATTTTAAAAACTTTCATGAAATATAATGTTCAGGATTCGTACATAAAATTTCACCTCACTCGCCACTATCTCCCTATCAGAAAAACGAAATTGCAAGCTTTTTTGTGTTCGTTCCGAAAACAAAAGGAAATCAGTCTAAGTAATTAAGATTCATATATCCAAAAGTTTGGCTTTGGTAGTCTCGCACACAAACCTCATACAAATTACAAAACCCTCGTGCTTCAAGATCCATTGGATTGTTAAAAAATGATTCAGGATCTTTTTAATTTTAATATTCTTTTTATTCACCAAAAAAAAAAAAGTGATACTCTTTCGCGGAACGCAAGTCTTAAAACTTGATCTTGCACTTTCTTGGATTTTTAATTGAGCATGCGCAGCATGGGTGTGTGTGATCACTGATCACTGATATTTTCATTATTTTGAACCCCAAACTTCTTTTTCTCTTGTTTCGATTTTTACGAGTGTTTTCCCTACAGAAAATCTGGAGGTCAAAGTCCTCGTGCATCCATCCGCTCCTACCCCTTGCTCCTTTTTTGCCTTTTTTTTTTTTTAAAAAAAATATCTTTGGAGTGAAATTGTTCTGTTTTACATTTTACAATCCAGTAATTAATGTTGTTGGTTAAATTTATTTTTTTTTGGGTTTGGTTTGGTTAAGGTACACGTCCTACCACGACAGATGCTGGGAAAATCAACTTTCGGGTTGTCCATGTGGTTGCTCAAGTGGTTACCCATGCGACTTGTCGATCGGTTGCTGCTAATGGTGTCATGGCTTATGCTCGGTGACACCGCTCGATTCGGATTGGATCGACCGCGTTTGGGTCCCCTCGAACTCAAAAACCTGTCAGGAAAGACCCCTGTGCTAGATGTGGGTACCCTTGCCAAGATTAAAGGTGGAGACATTAAGGTACTTCCCCCTTGCCTTTTATCAAATCAAACTCAACTTTCTTTTTTAATCTTCAAGGATGATCACAACAAAGATCTTATATATTTACAGCATGCCTTTTCTAAATGGTGCCACCTAATTTTTTCTTTTGCTTTTCATCAAGTGCCACATATATAAAAACTTCCCCCTCCTTTTTATATTTAATGAAATGAGACCCCTTATTGTGTTCCTTTCTTTTTTCCCCCAAGATTTTCCATCATTGTGCGTTTTCAATCAAATCGTGGGCGGAAAGCACAAGGTTTAGAATTGTTTTAGTTTGTTTGTTTAATTAAAAATATCCGAAAGCTAATCGACAAAAGACGTTCACTAATCACTAATCATTGTTTTGATCATTTTTGGTGGGGTTAATTATTTCCGTTAGATTGGTTGTTTGAAATCAACGCACAAATGAAATCTGAGTATGTCAAACTCAAAATTGATGTAGGTATTTCCAGCAATTAAGCGGCTTAAACGTCACACAGTGGAATTTGTGGATGGAAGGACAGAGAATTATGATGCAATCATATTGGCTACTGGTTACAAAAGCAATGTACCCTATTGGCTTAAGGTGTGACACATGACACTTACCCTTTCTTTTTCTTAAATTAAATTCATATATTAAATACAACAAGTTTTAAGCAAGTTTATTTTTGAATGACTTTGAATCCTAAAATTGATACAAAGCAAAAACATACTAATACACTTAAATGGTTGGAATTTGTGCAGGAAGAAGATATGTTCTCTAAGGAAGATGGGTACCCTAGGAGGCCATTTCCAAACGGGTGGAAAGGTGAAAATGGGCTCTATGCGGTGGGTTTTACCAAAAAGGGACTACTTGGTGCATCCATGGATGCAAAGAGAATAGCTGAAGACATTGAAAGGTGTTGGGAAGCTGAGGGAAATCATAGAACTGCTTTTGCTCGGTCACACTTACCGCAACCAAATTCATAATTGATCCTAATTTGGTTTTGGCTAAGTGCAAACACACAAATTAAAAGAGATGAGGCTCATCAAAGAAGAGATTGGAAGGGAAAAAAAGAAAAAATCGTAATTGATGTTTGGGTTTGGCTAAGGGGCAAAAGAGAAGAGATTGAAGTTGGTACATAAATGGAAACGGAGGTTTTGGGTGGTATAACGCTGTCATACGTGTTCAATGCTAGTACCAAAATGTTGCTCCTCCAATATCCATGCATGGGAGAAGGGGCAAAAGCGAAAGAAAAATGAGGAGGATTTTACTTTGGTGGCGCCCTTCAGCTTAATTTTGATGGAATCATGGGTCAGCTTGTTTGGGATTGAGAAGGAGATATTGAATTGAAGTTGAAGGAAAGAAAGATTGGTGGATTTTTCTTGGGGGGACCTAGCTTAGGTCCTTGGTTTTATGTACGTCTTGTACATTGCATATTTTCGTAAGTAGGTTTGACTTACAAGAGAGAGAGAGTGAGAGAAACAGAGTAAGTGGACATGGTTGAGAAAGCTGAGATTTCAGTTTAACCTATATTTCCTTTTTCTTAAGGAATAGAGTATTACATTTTGATGTTTTTTTGGTTGCCTGTTTGGCTCTCTTAATGCTTAAATTGTTTGGCTTGGGGTTATCTTTCTTTATTTTGTAAACAATCTTTGGAGAAAAAAGCAAAAGTTAAATGAGAGGGAAAAAAAACGTTTAGCTTGGGATGAAGTGCTAGATTGTGTACCATTTTCATTACCACTTCCATGCAATTTCATTGTCGAAATGATTTCATTCCAAGTAGGAATCAGGACCACTATCCCGCTTTTCAGCAGAAGCTTGAGACTGTGCGTTTGGAAACAGCCAGAAGCAATTAATTTCAGGGAATTGCAGTAGAATTGTTATCACATTTATTACCTACTCACCAACTTCATTAAATTGACACCGCTCATAAGAATTCAAGCAACGGGAAAATGACTGGAACAAGCCATATGTGGTGGCTTTGCATCAATGGCAACCACCCTTTTACAATTGCCACTCACAAATGTGAAATATATGATTGAGATTACTTTAGTAACATTTTTTTAACTTTTTCCCCATATCCGTTTAAGCAGTAACAATAACCCTGAAACCAACCCACGTTAAAAGTGATTTCATGCCTTTGTATTGCTTTGTCAGAAACAGAGCAGTGTACAGAGTCACACAACCCCACCCGCAGCTATGTGCTAGTTGAGTAAGATATAGAAGTGATCAAACTCTAGCTAGTCACGTTGATTTGATATGATCCGAGTCATTGTAATGATAATAAGAAAAAAGGGGAAATATTTATCCAGAAAAAGAAAAAGTGTTAACAGGGTATGGGGCGTCAACGTCATTCAAGTGTCAAACTGTCAAGTCTGGGAGGTTAGAATCGCAATGGATGATTGTGTTTTTTCCTTTCCAGGACTGGCTGATAGTGCCCGGATTTATGCTTCTAAAGCAGCTACCGTTAATTATAAGCTGATGTTTGATTTAATTACTCCAAATTTAGCACAACACTTTCACTGTGTTTGGTACGGAAATAGCGAGGAAGAGAAGAGAATTGCACAAAAGAGAAGAGAACTACAGCATTTCTCTTCGTTTGATAGTGCAAAAATAGCGACAAAGTTTTTAAATTTTTTGTAGGTCCTACGCTAAATTTAATCCGTCCAAAATTACAAAGAAATACAATGTTGATTGCAAGTTTTCGTCAATACCCTTATCTCTTCTGCGAATATTGTGTGTAATATGTTAATCACATATTTGAATATGTATACACATATTCGAATATTGTGTTCACAATATTCGAATATGTGTATACATATTCAAATATATACACATATTCGAATATGTTACATATTAAAATTTGAAATTCAATTTTTAAAATTAAATAAATATATAAATAATTATTAATATATAAATATTTACTAGTATATATATATATATATATATATATATATATATATATATATTCGAATTTTAACACAGTGTATTCGAATATGCATATTTATTAATATGTATTTTGATATATATGCCATGCATAATCGAATATATTCGAATATTGTGTGAATATATTCGAATGCTGGGTGCAAAGTCGAACATATATATATATATATATATATATATATATATATATGCGTAGTGCCATATATTCAAATATGGTAATCAAATAATCGAATATATGACACTGTTATGGCCATATATTCGATTATGTAAATAGCATAATCGAATATATGTTGCTTTTTGGACAAATATATGTAATTTTATTTTTTTATTTTAAATTCCTAAAATTCAAAAAGCAAACTTTCACTATATTTTTTTTTATTTCTCTCCAACTAAACAACCTCTATTTCTTACGTATTTCTTTTTTCTTTTCTTCTCTTCTACCTACTTTCTCTCTCTCTATTTCTCTCCTCTCTACCTAACTCAACGTTTGTGATTTCAACATGTGCCCCGCTCGTCAGAAAAAGGAGAAGTCATATCCTTGCTTTCCTTTTTTCCTCCAGTAATGTTACTGTTATTTAAGCATAATGGGGAGGCACATCAATCACATAATTGATAGGTGGCTGCTAACGGTGAAAAGGAATAAAAAGAAAGAAAATTGAAAAGAAAATGAAAAAAAGTAGCGCAGAAAGTTATGTAAATTACTAAATTGTATGAAAAAAAATTATAATACATAATGCATTTTTTTCTTTAACCTTCTCTATACATTAATTAGAATAGTTATTTTAAATAAAAGTATTTTTAAGAATTATTTTTTAACAAAACCATTTTTAAGATTTTTTTTTAAAGAAAGTGTTTTTAGATTTTTTTTAACGTCTTATCTATTTTAATTTATCATTTTTATCTTTATTTTAAATTGAATTCCAATATTTTTTAAAAAAAATTATCAATAATTAAAAATAATCTTATATCACAATATAAATTGTTTAACATAAATCTAAAATATAATATATATTCAAGGATATTTATTTATTAAAATTTTAATATAATATAATTTATATATTTAAAAATATTTATTTATTATAAATTTTAATTATATAAAATAAACATTTATCTTGTGAATTGCACAAAATAAAACACTAGTTATCTATTAAAAGTAAGGACAACTTAGCCATTGGCAAGAGTAATCATAAGAAGGGTTGACTCAATTAATCCAACTTGATCCAAGTTAAAAATATCAAATTTGGTTCAGTTTAACGGGTTGGATCGGTTTGGAAATGAATGAACCTTAAGTAATCAAGTTAGGTATTAAATTTGAAAATTTTAAATTTGATCGAATCATATTAAAATATAAAAAATATTTAATATTTAATAATTCTAAAATTTTAATTTTTATATATTATTTTCTAAATCTAATTTTTGAGACAAAATATAATTTTTTCAATTTTTATAATTTATACGTTTTTATTTTTTGTAATTTATATTTTTTTTAAATATATAATTCAATGACCCAACTCAATACCTATTCGCTCGGTAAAAACCCGACCCCGCCCAAATATTTTCAATCTTTTAAGCTTCAAAATTTCCGTAAGTCTGACCTGACTCATGTTTGCCCCTAGTCATTGCTCATGAGTGTGCCAGTGCAGTCCTCTAATATTCTACAATTTTACTTCTGAATATCGACGTACCTTGTTTTGATTTTAAGATCTTTAGCTCATATAAATTATTACGAGACTAAGTCTGTATTTATGTCATATAATATATTACCTATACAAATTTATTCTCGTATTAGGTTATAGATAGTTGATCTAATACTGTTATTAGCTCATATAAATACTGTTAATCTAATAACCAACAATGGTTTTTCTTTACGGATTTTTTAAAAAGAAAAAGGATAATAATTTTTTACAATCACCTTTGAGGTGTGAAATGGGTAAGAAGAAGAGCAAGATATATATATATATATATATATATATATATATTTATTTATTTATTTATTTATTTATTGTTCAGGTGATCGAGTTAAACTTATGTATACTTTTTTTTGTTCAGTGTAATGTATCCAAAAAAAAATTGTAGCACAGTAATTTTATTTTTTATTTTTTAAAAATTATGTGATCCTAAATTTCAGGTGATTAGTCACCAAAAAAATCCAGGTGATTTTGTAGGTGATCGATTCTTTAATTAACAACCTCGAAGTCAAATGCTGACTTCTGGAATCTAATTCTGTTTTGCAATCAAAATATCTTCTCAAAGTTAATAAAGGAATCCCAAACAAACAGGAGAAGGATAAGCAAAAATCAAGGGGAAAATTCATACATGGAAGCTTATTAACGTAAGTCAAATTGATATGCGGGAGCATTTTAAACCAAAATCCACTATGACTGGGTAAAACGGTTTTAATGTTCCATTAATAATAGGGGTAAAACATAATCTTTATCCTGTCTACGTTCCTGAAGTTGAGACTCGTTCCTGTAGTTGAGACTAACGTTTATTATGTTCAAAAAAAAAATCTTTTAAAATTCAGGAAAATTATGAAAATAAATTATTTAAATTATGATATATATATATATATATATATATATATATATATATATGTTTATTAATTTAATATAATATTTTAAATTTTAAAATTAAAAATTGAGATTAATTATATTTACGAAGAATAAAAAATAATTTTTTAAAAAAAATTGATGCAGTAAAAGTCACGTCTTATAAATATTAGGTTTAATTTCACTTTTGATACCTTTATTTATTTATTTATTTTTTACAAGGAGGGATATGGCCCAAAATTAAAGCCTAACTCTATGACATGTCAGGTTTGCAATCAAGTTTTTCAAAAGCAAGTAGTTACAATTATGAGGTGGAGGTTTCTAGCATGGACAATCCCATACTCCTCAACCCCAAGTGTGCAAAGTTAGCAAGCTAATTTGCAACTCTATGGCTTTCCCTATAGGAATGAGAAATACGAGTTGTCCACTTCATATTTGAAGTGTGTTAGAATACCACATGGAGGAAGGTTGAATTGTAGTTTAAAAATCTTTTGTTTCAACTCAGAATGCTATTTCACATATACACTACCTTTGGAAAACTTTGTATAATTTTTAATGAAGATATTTTCAAGACTTATATTTCTATCCCTTTTTTAGATTTTAAGTTCTTTTAGTTAGTAAAAGAATCTTTGAACCAAAACAAGTAACTACAAATTGATGTTTCTTCAAAGCTTTTGTTCAAAAAGTAATGGGTTTGTTTGATTTGCTATAAAACAAGGTACTAGACAACACAAGTATCATTGTGCCGTGTTTGATTTAAAAAAATATCATGGGACAATACAAAAGAAAGGAAGATAAACAAGACAAAAACATACTTTTTGTTACTTAATAAACCAGGGGATAACTTTTGGTCCCAAGTAAAAAGTACTCAAAAGACAAAAACACCAATTTTTATTTATCATTTAATAATTATATTTTCTCTATCACCCCATCACCATCATCGTCGCCGCTATCATCTTCGTTGTCGTCGTCACTGTCGTCACCACCACCATCACTGCCATAACCACTACCACCTACCATCACCATCACTGTTGTCGCCGCCGCCATAGTCGTCATTGTTGCCATTGTCATCACCCCACTATTGTCGTCACCACCATCATCACCACCATTGTCATCATATTAAGATAATTTATACTAAAAAGGATATTGCAGTAAATTTCATATTATTTTCTATGTGCTGTGCATTATCCACCAAACAATGCACATGATAAAAAGTTGTCCTATAACTTGAGCATTTGTCCTGTGTTGTTCTCCTTGTATTGTACCTCAGTGTGTATCAAACACACCCAATGTTTCTTAAGCAAATGTTCAGAACAAATGATTCAAAGATTTTTTTTTACTTTGTTGTCAAACTAAAATATCAATTTTTCTTTGAAGTCTAAGAGGTTTTAATAAACTTTTAAATCTATGAGGTCAATTATTAGAACTTGTTTCTATTATAATCAATTTCTCAAAAGATAAGCTTAAAAAGGAAAAGAAAAGACCAACAATTTATCTTAGTTCACCCCTTAACTTGGACTACATCCAATCCCTATGCACATGTGGGATTTTTACTATCAAAACAATTATTTTAGCAACCTCTTTAGGCCTTACAGCAACAATAGTATTTTGAATCTCTACAGGTTCTTCTCAATTAAAGAACTACACTACTTCTTGGGAGGCAACAAGTGTACAACCCAAAAAAGACAGTACTAGGATTGGTACAACAAATGAAACACCAAGAAAACTTAACACCTCAATTACAACACCAAACACTTATCTTGGGAGGCTACAAAACAAATAAAACAAGGGTTTTTGTGTTATACTACACAAAACATAGTTCCTCACTAACTCTTACAAAAATGAATTTTTTACAACAAGGACACCTTGTTTACACTTCTATTTCTCTTTTTTAAGCTTTAGGCACACTGTATAGAAATGGGTTTTCTCATAAAGAGAATTTCATGTACTAGAGAAGATTTTTTCTTTACTCGGAATCTCACTGATTTCATCAAAGTCTCCCCCAATAGAGGTTTTTTTAGTACTTATCCTTCTTGATTTTCTTTTCACTAGGCTTTTTACTTGAAAGAGGGAACTATTCTTCTTTAAATAAATAAAAAAATAGCTATTGTGGAAGTGTCCACACTTCTATAGATTCCAGACATCTTAGTACATAATTGTACAACTTTTCTATCACTGCTAGCAGTAAAGAGTTGTGCTATTTTGAAGTACCATTCTAAACTAGCATTTTGAAGACCTTTTTGAAGGTGCCAATCTGAAGTTGTACATTTATACAGCATTCTGATACACATATCTGAAAATGTTATATTGCTTCATTTCTTTAATAGTTGTGCCAATCTGAAGTTGTACATTTATGCAGCATTCTGATACACATATCTAAAAATGTTATCTTGCTTCATTTCTATCATTGCTAGCAGTAAAGAGTTGTGCTATTTTGAAGTACCATTCTAAACTAGCATTTTGAAGAACCTTTCTAAAGGTGCCAATCTGAAGTTGTACATTTATGCAACATTTTGATATACATATCTGAAAATGTTATCTTGCTTCATTTCTTTAATAGTTGACTGCACTAATTTGGTGCTTCTTTGCAAAAAGAGTGGTAAGACAAAGATATTGAGGAAATCATGCAATTATCACATATCTTAATCAACCTCATTGTGTAACAATCTTTTTGAAACACTTAAATAAACTTGTTAGTTCTTTACAAACCTCAACAATCTTATAATTTGTCTTTTGAAGGTTTGTCATTATTAAAACAAGGATTTGGATTCAATAATGTCCACCCAAGATTATATTTAGTGAATAATGCTACTATAAGGGTGAAAAGCTTCCCAACCTTCAAATATTAGATGAAGGAACACCTTCGAGTTACTTTTCACGTGGAAAATACTAAGTCATTCTCCCAAGCTACCTTCAAAGTTGACAAAATGCCCTATAGTTCTAACACGAGGGCGTCCATAAATCCCAATTTTCTTATGAAACCTAGGATCCAAGTACCCACACTATCATGTACAACACTCACATAACTAACTAAATGCCTCCCCTCAATCACATGTGTCATATCTCTGAGAAAAATAGGTATATTAGAGATTAAATCACGCTAAAATAAATGCACTCCGGCTTAATATATAAGAATAAAGTACATTATTAATAACAGTCTTTTTAATTTTTTTTTCATTCTTTTATTTTATCATGTTATAGGTGCAAAGTATCCATTGAGTTTGTCGATGACTAATCTTTGTTAGGGTACCTGACTAACCTCCTTAGTAGGATCTTTCCTCTCAACCACATTTTTTCATCTATAAGACTTGAATGTAAGACCTTGTTAAAATATTCAAACCCAATTTTACTCCGATCAACGTAATGTTAGTATCATTTTTTCCATTACAACACAATTTATGATTAGGTTAATTTTAAGTAGATCCTACAAAAATAAAATTTATAAGCCTTACTTTTTTTTATTGAATTATATGAGCCTTATTATTTTTAGCAGAACCATTGTCAAATTCATCTAATAATAAAAAAAAATGTACTAAAATAAATGTGTATTGTTAGAATTACTCTAAGGATATGTTTGGTATAAGAAAAAAATTTAGTTTCCCAAGAGTTTAAATTTGGGAATGTTTGTTTAATATGTTTGGTTTATTATTTAAAAAATAACATTCTCAAGAAATATTGTTTTCTAGGATTTCTTTTTACCTATGTTTTCTACCAAATCGTTCCCATGAAGGAGGTGAGAATCTAACTTCTTCAAGTTGGAAGAAAAAGTTTTAATGTTATAAAAATGTCACATTACCTTTTTTTTTGGTAGAAATGTCAAGTTATCCGTATTAGCTCCTTTAATATTATTATATAAAGTTTTGAAATAATTTCTTATTAATTGAGCTAAATAATTTCTTTGATTCTCAAGAAACATGTATAAACATTCAATGTTTATGGCCAACTAAATAGATTTTAATCATTTTTAAAAATCATGATTCCTAGACATGAAAAAATTATTTTCTACCAAACTCTTCCTAAGAGTCTAAGGGGGTGTACAAGGAATCTGATGTTGGGAATATTAAATTTCCATGCTTAGTATACAATTAAAAAAAAATCAAGAAATATTATTTTCCAAAAATGCTTTTGACCCATGTTTCTCATAAAAGTATGCTCATGAGAGAGGCAAGAATCTAACTTTCTAAAGATGGAAGAAAAGTTTTAATAATGTAAAAGTACCATAATACTCTCATTAGCTCATTCAATACAATTTTATAAAGATTTGAAACATTTCTTATTAAATATGATAAATAGTTAAATTTAAGAATAAGAAATACTAATAGGTATTCTTAGTATACTTATTATAATTTTAAATATAAAAATTATTTTATAGAATATATTGTTTAAAAAATTGCCTAGGCATTAATTACAAATAGTTTAAGAATATTATTATCACATCATTTAGGAAATGTTTTAGTAGAAACTGTAAATAATATTCAAAGTACAGAGAATGCAAAATTTTGTGATGTTAAAGTTAAATAAAAAATATTAATAATCACACCATCATATTTATAATTTTAAAATTTATGAAAATATTTTTACAATAAAACTTATCCAAAATTATAATTTGATTAAATTAGTTTTTAAAATTTATCTTAATTTACATTCAAGAAAATGTTAGAATAAGTTATTTATATATGTTATTATCTGTATAATCTTTTTTACCTATTATCCATATAAATTATATAGATTGGACTAGTAGTAATAAAATATAAGTAATTTACACAATAACAATGCTAAACAATTTACATAAGAAATAAAAATAAAAATTACCCAAATTTAAATCTTATAAAATAATTTAATTATTATTTTATTAAAATTAAATATATTTCTCAAAATTGAGTTGTTAATGATAACTATTTTGAATATACTTCTTCTTTAGTTATCGCGAAAACCTCATGTTTTGTAAAATATGAGTTACAATAATGTGGTAATCTCTAAATTTTATAAATTATAAAAAAATAGTTTGGTAATGATAATCATTTTAAAATTACTTCTTCATTAGTTATTACGAGTATCTTATATTAGAAAGCTTGAATCATTCTATTTTTTCAAAAATATAAAGGATGACTTTATTTCATATTTTTGTAAAAAACAATATTTTAATTAATATTAATCAAACTCATTTTTAAAAAAATATATGTAACTTTAATTTATTGTTGCACTTGAGGATATGTAAGAGTAAGCAAACACCCTTGTCAGGTTAAAAAATACTTTTATAATTTTTTCAAAAATAATTAAATTTATTTTTAACAATAAAGATTCTCATTTGATAAATAAAAATATTTTAAAATTTTAAATAATGAATTTTTTATATAAATATATCTAATAAAATTATTTTTCTAAAGGAATGTTTTTGCTAAAAACAGTATATATCTGAACAATAAAACATAAAAATCTTTGATTTCCATAAAATATGTCTAAATATTTTCCAAAATGCTTATGACTAACTAAACAAACTTTAGTCATCTACAAAAGTCATGATTTTTAGAATTCATAATTCTCAAGAATTAATCATGACTTTTGAGTATGAAAAAATGTCTCCTTTTACCAAACACGCCTTTAAATTTGTTAACCAAAAGGGAAAGTTTGTATCCTTTCTGAAATGCTGCAAAAATTTAATGACGAGTCACTTCGTGCATTGTTGCATGCATGCAATACACTCTGAAGTGGGCAATGGGTATATATGATGTGTACTAATCATGTAGGAGAATGTTCGGGAATTTGACAATGCATATACTTCTGTCACGTATTGTATGACATTACATGGGTGTTCAGTTATGATTTTTAATTTTTTTGAAAGGGGTTGAAATGATTGCATATGTATTGTATGACAGATGCAGACGTCGAGAGGTTTTGGTCTTTATGCAGCATATTCATATTTAATCAAAACAAACAGAACGAGAGATTCACCCATAAAAAATAAATAAAATTCAGAAAGGCAGAGATTACAAATATCGAAAAAAGAAAATAAAAGAGAGAGAGAGATTACCAAATACCAATTGACATGTCGCCTAAAAAATCATTGAACCATCAATATTGGGTCCGTATTTGGGCCTTAAATGTCATCACCTGTCCTTTCCCATTTCTCTTTACCTTTATCATTTCTCATACGATATATATCTTCCGGTGAATAATGTCATATAAATAACGAATAAAAAATAAGAGATATTATATAAATGGGAGCGTATATTATTGGGAGAAATTTGAATATTTAATTATATTCATTAAATTAGAAAATGACGATTCAGATTTTTTTTTAATTATAGATCTCATATGATTTTTTATACATCTCAATAAATCTTTAATTTAAAAGTTAAAAATAACACGTAAGATTTACAATTAAAGTAGCAATCTGAACTGTAGATTTCAAGCTAATGATTATAATTAAATATTGTTACTTTTTAGAATAATAACAAGTTTTTATTGGATATGTCTCCTTATATAAATAATATTTTAATATAAAATATTAGTTTAAATAATTTTTTCGTCCCTATAAATTAAGAGATTTTTGCTTTTAGTTTTCTATGTATTTTTTTCATTTTTGTCCCTATTATATATATATATATATATATATATATATATATATATATATAATTTTATTATGATCCCTGCCATCAAGTTCGTCCATCAAATCTAGCAAAATAAAATAAAATTGAATATTTATAATTTAATTTTTTTAGTTAATTTTAAATTTTCATTATTTTTTATTTAAGGATCAAATTTTTATTAAAGGTAAAAAATAAATAGTATAAAAATTTTAATAATTAAAATTAAAATAAATATGACAATAGTGAAAGAAATGACAAATCAAGAATTTTGTTAAAGTATTAACAATAAAAATGAAAAAATAATAATAACTTGATTATAAGCTATGAACTCAAGCACTATTTCAAGTAATGTGTGAGAAAACGCCAAAGTTCATTTATCAAACATCTATTTCACAAGCAAACTTAATTATAAGCTAGTCAAATCAACAATCGGCATAGAGAAGTTGCATAATTTATACGTACCTTACCCATTTGTCCTAGTCCCTGTCTTCTCCATGCTACTACAAGAACAACTTTTACCGAAATCCTTTGGCCTTTCAACTAATATTACTTAACCCTGTGCCTTCTTCTAAAATATACATGCATACTAGTAATACCCAAGCCCGTGAATTAGGAAACAGAAGATCCTTTAAGAAATAAGCCAATACCCACTTGAGAAATTTTCATTATAATTAAAATGATATAAGGGTCCTGTGGATGTGGATGTGCATGCGTTGGAAATCTACTTCCAGTTTCAATCAAAGCAAAATGCGAGATTAGGTCCTAGCGGCCAGCCTGAAGCAATTGCTTGTGATGGGATTTTGAACAAAATTTGCAACTCGAAGTTCTGCACTGAGGAAAACCCACAACTAAGGTGGTCCTGCCATGTTGTATATATAGCATCCACAAGCTTGATAGGGCAATTCAAAATTTACGTACACATGGCTCACATGGAAGCTAATCAGTTTTATGAGGATTCAGGACCATCGTGGTTTGAAGGGTTAAAAGGTCTTAATTGTGTGTGGTCCAAAATCCCCAAATTATTAATTATCCTAACGGTTTTGATGAATACGTATTGTAGAGGATTTCGTTGTATGGCCATTATATTCTTTTCCAACTTTTTTAATTCTTAGGAACTAATTTTCTCCGATTTTTATACCCCAACGTTCCGTATTAAAACTATTCTGCAGGTTACCCGAACACTATTCCCTTAAATCGGTTTGCTCCCTCACCTGACTTACAAACCGTCGACTTTGCTTATCTCGATTAACACGGCTTACCACATCCTGGATGCACCCCAGCCAGAGTTTTATGCCTACTCTAAAATAGTGACGAAAATGCCTAACGGCAAAGAAAACACCTAATAAGACACCCAAACACACTATCACATGGCACCTCTCCTTAACAGTTTTTTCCTCCAAAATACTCTATATAAAAGACTCTGCATTCACCAGATACATCTAACCCTCTCATTCTTACTCACTCTCTTATGCTCTTACTAACTTAAGCATTAGAGTCTTTGCAAGTGTCATCACCAGAGACATCTGCAACTACCGTAAAAGCTCATTGGGGCTCTTTCATGCTCCTCCTCTTGTTCACCACACAACAAAAACCAATTTCTCTCTCTCATTGAGGCACATTCTATATTAAGTTTTATGATTAAAATTAATTTAAGTATAAATTTCAATTACATTAAATAATTTAAAATTAATTTTATCTAATTAATTGTATTCAATTTTAACAGTATATTTGATCAAAAGGAAGAAGGGGAAGAATTTTTTTTATTTTTATTTCGTTTGATTTAGAAACTTAGGAGAGAAAAAGATAAATGAATGAACTAAAATCTCTCATCTCATATTTTTGTTTCTTCTCTAAAATTGGAGAGATTTAAAAGGATAATGAAATAATTTATAATTTTTAAATTATGTAGACTAAATTATTCCTAAATATTATTTTATTTGTCATATTATTATTATTATTATTATTTATAAGAAGATAATAATTATCCTATTTTTCCTTCCCTCTTCTTGTGACAAATTATACCGTCCCCCACTTTTTCTTTTCTTTTTTTATTTTCTTCTATTGAATCAAATCCCTTCCCTTCTCTTGAATAATCAAATAAAGGAATATCTCTTTCTTTTCCTCGTTTTCTCCTTTCCCTCTTTGAACCCTGTAAAACAAACATGCGCTTTATTGTTCTTTAAAATTTAATTGGTGTTACACGTTAATATATGTATAGGGAGAGAAGAGAAAAGAGAATGGTGATCGAAAACAGTCAGCATCAAGTGACACGGTAAGCAATATAATTTATTAGTCAACGAAAAGGTCATGTATCAATAGTCCAAATCTATCATTAGGGTTGGATCAAATGATTGGCTTTCCTTGGAATGTCTGTCAAGGAAAATCACCCCTTATACAAGTTCCCAATATAATCTTATACATTATTTTTATTTGAGAAATTGAGTTACGAAAATTTAAAATTTCCTACTTGGCGAAAATTAAGTACCTCATTTCCCCCGCCGTCCCGCTCTCCCGGTGGTATGTAGCTTTTAAGTTATACTTTGTTTGGTCAAATTCAATTTTGTGGCGGAAAGAATTGGTTTCAGAAGAAGAAAAAATTTAACATTTTTTTTTATTGGATAGAATTAATTCTAGATATATAATATACAAATTTTATATTATTTACACTTGAAAAGTTACTAACTAAATAAAATCAATTTTTCTTAATTCATTTTATCCAAATGCATATTAAACTTCTTAAGATTAATTTTATTAAATTTAATTTGATCAAAATCCTCAATGATATGTCTCCACACGGCATGTAATAGACAACAAGTTAATAAATAAAAGATAATGAAATTGATTGTGAGTATATCCGGTTTATATATCAAATCAGCACTTAACCCATCAAATTGACTAGCTGAAAATATTAGTTCAATCCATGTTAACCTGTAATCAATAATCGAAAGTTTTTTCAAAAATAAAATAGAAATCATTATAAGGTAAGTTAAATAGTGATTAGGTTACTATACCTTGTTTTTGTTGTATATTTTGTTGATATTTCAAAAGGTTAACATTTTTGTTTAATTAAATTTATAAAATTATTTTAAATTAATTTAGTATTTGTCTAAAAACGAGATATTTTGTTATATTTGACTAGGTCTCTTTGACTTGGTCTCACCTCATGATTTAGTAGGTTGAGGTAGTTTTTGGAATTTCTAATTTTCCTTTAAAAATATTTGTATCTCAAAAGGTTTTGACAAGGTCTTCTCTCCTACATCTTTTTTTTCTTCTTTCCTATGTGACTCTCTAGGTTATTCTCACTAAAAATTTGTTAATTTTGTTGTCCCAAATATTATTGGGATGTGCCTATTATATCCGGGAGACTTGAGCATTACGTGGATAAGTCCTTGAGGATAGTGTCAACACACGTCTCAGGCTACTCTTGTTCGTGATCAAGTGAGTTCATAGGTTGGAGATGGATTTTAGTTTGTGGTTCGTAACTGATGATTTTAGATAGCAAGGACAATGATTTTTCCCCTTATATATATTGTTTTGGATTGATACGTTGAGCTCACTTCGGTTCATATAACTAGTTTAAGCCAACATGTTAGTCTAAAAGAAAATAAAACCTAAAACATAATCTCATGAATAACATTTCAACACTCCATTTCAGTAGAGAACCTTCTCTATATAGTGTATCAGGGCTGATACAAGCACAAGGCACTAGATTATGACCATAGATCTTTTGCAACATGCATCCAAAAATTATAGAACTCCAAAAATAGATAGAAAAAAATAAAGTGAAAAAGAGGCAAATGAGAAAACAAATGTATGTTTATAATGCAATTAGGTCCCTTCTTGTCATCAAGTCTCTCCAGCCAAAAAAAAAGGCAAAATGAGAAAGAGAGACAATGGAAAGAGCAAGCCAAATGATAAAGAGAAAAAGAGAAATTAGAGAGAAATAGATAGGCAGGAGAGAATTTTGGTAGAGAGGAAATATGTCTATTTATAATAACTCATAACTTGTATTCTTATGCAATATCACTATTTGCTAGTTGTTTTCTTGTTGAGTCATAATTTTAGACACTCAAACAGTATAAACAACTCATTGACACTCTTTATTTTTTTCTATCTCTTTCTTCTTATCATATCACATCACTAACTATATCAATCATTTATCTCTTATCTTTTTCTATTTCTCTTTGGGTGTCTACACTCCTGGGATGTACAAGGGACTTTTTCCTTCTTGTTTCACCTTTTTCTGCACACAATTGTCCCTTCGATGAGTTTTTCAACGAGAGTACAACAACCAAAGTTATCATAACGGTTATGTTTGGTAGAGAAGAAATAGAGGGAAAGAGGAAGGAAGAGAGTGGAAGTGAGAAGAAGTGAGTTGTTTGGTAGGATAGAAGTGTGAAGAAAATTTTAAAAAAACATGTAGGACCCATTCTAAAATATTTTGTCGTTGTTTTGAGATGAAATGCATGGAACTTTGCACCATCTGTGTCCACTGCCCCGCTGTTGAAGCAAGTAAATCGATTTTGCCTCAAGCAAATCGATTTACTTGCTTTTGCTTCATAATAATAATAATAATAATAATAATAATAATAATAAATATTATTAATAACAATAAAAATAATATTAATGATAAAAATAAATAATAATAATTAAAATAATCTTAACTTTCACTCTATTTTTTATTTATTTTTCTTTAACCAAACAACCTTAACTTTCGCTTTATTTCTCTTCTCTTCTTTTCTTTTTATTTTTTTCTTTTTTATCAAATACATCCGATGTGAGCCTAATAGTGAGATAAAGTAAAATCTAGAGATGTAAAACGCGCGAAACAGGGAACACTCATTGTTATGCTTTTTGGGTTGAGGACAAACGCGAAAAAGAAAAGGGTACAGAGTTACACACTAGTTGTGCTTAATTATTATAAGCTTTTCTACTGCTGGCTCCAGTCCCACCCGACACTGAATCTATACGCAAATTATTGATCAGTTTTTCCTTTTAGTACCATCTCTGACTCTGTTGCATATGAATCTAACAAGATCTCCAGAGACATTAAAGAAAAAGCATTCATCCTTTTAGTACCATCTCTGACTCTGTTGAAAGTTGCAACAACTCGCGACTTGCACTCGCATGAATTTTTCTCTTTTTCAATGATTACTGTAGCCCTTTAGTTTGACAGATGGGGGAGCAAAAATAGTTAAAAAGAAATGCGGTGAGCGTGGATCGAACACGCGACCTTCAGATCTTCAGTCTGACGCTCTCCCAACTGAGCTATCCCCGCTGATGTTTTTGGTATTTAACATTTTAATATAAGAAAAGACGAAAATTACAAAAAGTGTATAAATTTGGATATAATATAAAATTTCACGAAACTAATTCGTAATTTATATATTTTAAAATAAATTGTGTCAAAATAAATATATCAAGATGTCATATATGAGATATTAATTTAGGTGAAAAAAAATTATAATTTACCTTTAATTGTTAAAATCATTATAAAATTTAAAATATGATATAACATCAGGTTAAGTTTGAATTAATTTAAATATGGCACAACACAAACCGAAAATATATAAGGTCTAAGTCATAAACTTTGAACCTATTCCTATTTACTCCATACTGAATAGAACTTTTATAAAGAAATGAGTCTTAAAGATTTTTTAAATATATAGTTTATGAATGGGAATATAATTAGAGAAAATAGGCTATGTACTGACAGTGTAAAGGAGTTTTATACTGTCATTCAATTACAACCCACCATGTATGGTAAGTTTGTTGACTTTTATAATAATTACCTTAAAATTCATACCAACGGTAATTTCTAATTGATTAACAGTGTAAAACTACTTTATACTGATAGTACATAGTCATTAAACTCATATAGCTACGGTAAAAAAAAAAGATGAATAGTTTACAACTTTATGTGACTATGGAGATTGTAAATTAAACAAATAGTTTAAGAACATCACAAATTATTATTATTATTATTATTTGCTCAAAAGTTCAAAAGTTAAAATAATGTGGTGATTTTTTTTTTGGCAAAAGAATGAGCTGATCTATCTTAAATATTAAAGCATGTGATATAGAAAGGAATAAAAATAGGCTAAGTGGTTTGTCAAAAAATAATGCCTAACTCACATTAAGTCCAAATAAGTTAAACTTATTTGCTAAATAAGATAGCTCAAGAATATTTTTTTTTTAAATATTTAGTTAAGATTTAAGCTTTAGATTATTTGAAAAGACTTCTAAATTCAATAACTTGACCTATTTTCTTTTTAGATAACCATGTTATAAGTGTAAAGTATCTACCAGATTTACTAATGACTAATATTTGCCGGAAAACTTGGCTAACCACCTTTGGTAGGGTCTCTCTTTTCAACTATATTTTTTTATTCACAATGTTCAAACTCGATACCTTACTTAAGGGATCCAAGCTCAATACTACTTAGACCAACAACATGTTGGTAATAACTTGACCTATTTAACTAAATAAAAATAATATAATAATAATATTATTATTATTTTTGTGTTAAACTTTTACCTTAACATTTTAATATTGTATATTTGTTAGTCGATATAAGTGTAGACACATTAACATTTAAAAAAAGAAAAGTTATTTTCTTCTTTTTAAAACATCATCCTATTTTTCTTATTTTTCAGGTATTTTTAATATTTATCGTTTTTAGTCTATTTTTTTATAAACTTTTAAACATTGTTTTTTTTTTCTTCAATAGTTATTATTTTATTTATTTATTTATTTACTTTTTTCAGACTTTTTTAAATTATTTATATTTTATTGTTTTTAATTTTTTTAAACTTATGTTATCATATCACACTAATTTACACTTTTTTGTTATTTTTTAGATGTATTTTATAGTTGTTATAACACTATTTTAGTTTTCATTTTTTAAGAGAAAAAATAAGATATGCACTGTCAATGTAAAATATTTCTACATTATCATCCAATTACACTACTATGTATGGTAAGTTTGTTAAATTTGATAATAATTACCCTGCAAGTTATACCAAACATAATTTTTAATTGGTTGTCAGTGTAAAAAATTTTACATTGACAGTATATACCCATTAAACTCTTTTTAAAAAATGATCACATATGGTTTATTAGCTAATAATTTTAACTTTTATGTTTTTATAATTTTTTTAACTTTTACACTAAGTTCATATTTTTTTTCATCTGTAATATGTTTTATGTATTATTTTTTCACATTCATTTTTACTATTTTTTCCAAATTTTTGCAAATTATGATTTTTTTCATTTTTAATATCTTAAAAAATTATGTTGTCATATATAAATATTTTACACATCTTTTTCTTATTTTTAAATTGCATTTTATTGTTTTTTCTAATTGTTATAAGATTGTTTCTGTGTTTTCTTTTCTTAGAAAGATCGTCATACTTTTTTTTCTTGGTCCTTTTTTTATCATTTATGTGTTTTCAATCATTTTTTTCTACTTTTATACACTATTCAATATTTCAATTTTTTATATTGATTATTATTATTTTCGTTTTTATTTTAATATTTAATGTTTGTTTATAATTTTTTTCAAATTATTTGTTTATTATTTTTAGTATTTTGAAAAATTATATTATCATAAAACAATATTTTACATACTTTTGTGTTATTTGTACTAGTTATTATACTATTTTTTAAAAACATTGATCGCGTATTCTTTTACATTTTCTTGTAATTTTTGACTTTTTATCATTACTAATTTTTAAAATATGTTCATATTTTATATACTTTATTTTCAATATTTTTAATTTTTATTAAAATTTTACTATTTTCTATATCTTTTGCAAATTATATATATTTTCTAATGTTAGTAATTTTCAAAATATTTTATAAGATAACACTATTTTAAACGTTTCTTTATTATTTTTTAACTGTATTTTATTGTTTTCCTAAACTATTCTAATACTATTCTTTTCGTTTTAATTTATTTAAACATCGTCCTATTTTTTTCACCTCCTGTCAATTTTTAATTTTTTATGTTTATTAATCAAAAAATTTTAGTTTTTATTTTAAATTCTCAATATTTGTTATCTTTTTTTATTGTGGATTTCAATTTTTACTATTACTTTAAAAAAAATTAATTATCTAGATTTTATTATATTCAATATTATCTTATCATGTAACTATATGTAACATACTTATTTTCTTATTTTTGAATTACATTTTGTTGTATTTTCTAATTGTTATAACACTATTTCTTATATTTTTGTTTTAAAAGTTTGACATTTTTTTTTGCTTTCCAGAACTTTTAATTTTCTATCGTTTTAATCAATTTTTAAAAAAAATTCACCTTTTTTATATTTTTTTAATCTTCAATATTTATTATTTATTTTCATTTTTTCATTTTTTCATTTTTTCTGTCCTTTTCAAATTATTTAATTGTTTTAAATATTTTAAGTATTATATTCCCATATTTTGACATTATACAATATTATTTTTTGCATTAAATTAATTTTTTTCTGTTTTTCAATTTTTTTTTTGTTATTTTTGAATTGTATTTTATTATTTGAGTTTAATGGTTATGCAATGTCAGTATTAAAAAGTTTTATACTATCAATCAATTACAAATTACCATTATTTTGACTTTTAAGGTAATTATTGTAAAAGTCAACAAACTTATTATATATGGTGGTTTGTGATTAAATGATAGTGTAAATGTCAATATATGGCCTATTTTCTTTTATTATTTTTGTAATTGTTGTAATACTATGTTTTTTGCTTTCTTTTATTTAAGCATCATCATTTTTTTTTCCTGTCATTGTAATTTTTTATTTTTTTCATTATCAATATTTTTTTCACCTTTTTCACATTGTTTATTATTATTTTTCAACGCATATTATCTTTTATTTTTGGATTTCCATTTTGTTGTATCTTTCATTTTTTTTCAAATTATTTATACGTTATTATTTTAAATATTATTCAAAAATGATGTTAACATATAACAATATGAGTTTAATGACTATGCATTGTCAATGTAAAAAGTTTGACACTGTCAACTAATTAGAAATCACTGTTGGTGTAACTATTAAGGTAATTATTGTAAAAGTCAACAAACTTATCATTTACGTTGGTTTGTAATTGAATGACAATGTAAAATTACTTTCCACTGTTAGTGCATAGTCTATTTTTTCTAACAATATTTATAAACTTTTTTTGTTCCCTTAATTACATTTAATTGTAGTTTGTATACTTTTTATAAAATTATTTTTGTTAAATTTGCATTCAACAAAAAATTACTGCAGGTGTAATTTGATTAATTTTAACATCTGGTGTCAACGGATTCTGATATATATATATATATACATATATATGTATATACATATATATATATACACATATATATATATGTGTGTGTGTGTGTGTGTGTGTGTAGTTAATTTTAACTGTTATCATTTTCAGTCAATTTTTTAAAGATTTACACATTGTTTATGTCTTTTTTCTTCATTAGTTATTATTTACTATTTCTTATTTTCATTTTTACTTTTTTCCAACTTTTGAAAATTATTTATATTTTATTATTTTAAATATTTTTTAAACTTATGTTTTCACATCACAGTAATTTACACATTTTTTGTTATTTTTTTAAATGTATTTTATAGTTGTTATAACACTATTTTTTGTTTTCATCTTTTCAAAACATGATCACATATTGTTTATTTGCCGATAATTTTAACTTTTCATCATTTTGATATATTTTTTTAACTTGTACACTAAATTCAATTTTTATTATAAATATTTATTAATTTTTCACATTCATTTTTACTATATTTTCCTTTTTTTTTTTGCAAACTACTTTTTTTTGTCATTTTTAATATTTTGAAAAATTATGTTATCATGTATAAACATTTTACAATTTTTTTGTTATTTTTAAATTACATTTTTTTTTGTGATTGTTATAAAACTATTTCTATGTTTTCTTCTTTTTGAAAGATCGTCATACTTTTTTTTTCCTTTTCCTGGTCTTTTTTATCATTTAATTGTTTTCAATCAATTTTTTTTAACTTTTATACACTATTTATATTTTTAATTTTTTAATATTTACTACTACTACTACTAGTTGTCTACTGCTACTATTATTATTATTATTATTATTATTCACCACTGTCAAATGCAAAAGACCCTTGCAGATCCTTTATATCAGGATTTATAGTAGACATTTCGATTTTTTCCCCCCTACTCCACATGACACATCCCCAGCAAAGTAAGGAATATCCATTATCTTACTCCCAATAAAGCCTTTTCAAGGAAGCCCGTAGTTGAAAAACCACATATTCGCTTTGAAAAATCACAGTTACGAGAGCAAAAATATAGTAAAAGGTTTGAAGCAACAGCTTTTATTGAAAAAACAATATCTGATAAACATATTTTTCTATTATAATAGTTTTTTTTTTTGTTTTTTAGACTTATTTTCGAACAAAATCATGTTTAACTCTGTTAAAATTGATTACTAAATTGGATGAAAAAAGAAAATTGCTATGAATCATTATAAATAAATTTAGAATCCATTTATAGGTTTGGATTACATGTGGCAAATCAATAGTAACTTTCAAGATTTGGATGACATGTGTCATTTACAGAGAGATTCAGATGACACGTGTATGGTACTTTGTTAAAATTTGGTTCGGTTACAAATCATAATTATTACATTAATGAGTATTAAACAGCTATATTTGAATTTGAAAATTTTATTAAATATTTACCTTTTAAATAACTACCTTAATTATAATTAAAAATTCTATTGGTCATTTGACTTAATTATTTGTTAATAACTAACGAGAATAATATATATAGTTTCCTTAATTATTTCCGAAATCAAGGATAAATTAACAAGTATTTTTTAGTTTTAAAAAAATTATATACTTAATCAATGATTTTTTACTTACATTCACCCTAATTTTGTCATAAATATAAATCAATAAATACTTTTTACTTAATAATTTTTTTACTTATATTCTATTATTTATGACAATAATTTAAAATATTTAAGAGTATGGATGAAGAGAATATTTTAAACTAGGCTTTAAAGCAAATGTGATCATTTCTGTATCATTTTACTCAATAAACTAAAGTTTACGTCATTAATTGAGGGTCGTTTGATTCGGTATTAATGTATTATTAAATATATATAATTAAAATTAAAATAATTACATGCAATTGTTATATATAATTTATATAATTAGAATGTCCATTTAAATTATATCTATATTAAATAGGAAAGTTTCACGTGTTTATCTCTAAAGCAATTTCACATAAAACCTTATCCCACTTGGCAACACCAGAACATTACCCTATAATTTTTGCTTACGTGTTAGCCCCACATTTATTTTCACATAAATCAATTTATGGACAATTATGATACACAATTATTTGCACACAAAATAATTTATGGACAATTATGACACGTAAAATTAGGAAATTAATTTTTATTGTATATTCTAATTGACCACAATTTCACAATCATCCTTATACACAATTATGAGAGTTATTAGTATCTAATGTTTTTATTTTGAAATTCAAACAAAGTTAGAGAATAAAAGGGGACCAAGAAAAGAAGAAATGAAAAAGGGACGCATATTCAAAAGAAACCAAAACTCTCCTCTCATTTCTCCAATGACAATATTTTTTTGTTACATGTTCTGAACAGTCACTCCCATTGCTTTGATTTCATCTATTGTCTTTGTCTTCTCCATGTCTTTGTTAAGGCAAGAAAATATATTGTCAAATTAATATGCATATACGTTAGGGAAAAAAAATTCATTTGATTTTTGCATTTTCTCCATTTGAGAAACTTCTATTTTTCTTTTTCACTTTTATGTTTTATTGTTCCCTTTTTATTTGTTTGTTTATGTTATTTTTGCTTAATGTATAATCTAAAATGGACAATCAGGATAATGACATTAAGGATGGAGGCAAAGATGGTACTCAAAGTCCCAACTTGCTATTAACTTCCTCTTTATTTAAGTTTTTTTTTTCTTCATTGCTTTAAATTTGTTCAAGATTCTTATTTTTTTCACATGTACATATTCAAAAGAATTCAAGAGAGAAATAAGAGTATGGATGAAGAGGATATTCTAAACTAGGCTTTAAAGCAAAATTGATCATTTCTGTATGATTTTATTCAATAAACTAAATTTTGCGTCATCAATTGGGAGTCGTTTAATTCAGTATTAATGTATTATTAAGTATGTATAATTAAAATTAAAATCATTATATGTAATTTTTATGTATAATTTATATAATTGGAATGTCTATTTAAATTATACCCATATTAAATTGTTCATTTATTAGCACATTATTTATTTATATATTACAAATGTTGCCAATTTGAAATAGTTTAATAGCATTTTAATGGACAAAAATTTAAAATGGATGATTAATTTGACTTAAATGTGCAATATTCAATTAATTACAAATATTCAAATCACCAAAAGAAATATGCAATATTCATATATTTTTATGGAAATAGAACAAAAAATTTTGTTGACTTTTCTTTATAAATTAATTATCCCTTCAAATCCACCGAAATTAACATCCCTGTCCATTTAAATAATTACAATAATTACGGCAATTTCAACCTATATATATTCTAATTTGAATTAATTAAGATAATTGTGACATATATTCTTTTTTATAAAAGGAAAGTAAGATTATTTTAAATTAAGGTAAATATATTATGATAAAATGTATAATTAAAATAATTAATGTAATTAATAAATGAATATAATTAAGGTAATTGTCTGTAATTAGAAATCAGCTAATTTATAAATATTTACATATATTTAATATTGATTGAAAAAACTTCAACATTTGAATACAAAAGTAGAAATCTCTTTTATTTGAATAATAAATTAAGAAAAAAATAATTTTGATTTGATTTTGATTTAATGTGAAAATTCATGACACATAATAAAATGAGAGTCACACACACACACACACACATATATATATATACAAAATAGTTTTTTATGTAATGCATAATTAAATTTGTTGGAAATTTTTATTGATGTAATTAATGTAATTATTAAATATATATATATAATTAAGATAGTTACATGTAATTATTATGGTAATTATGACTAATTATATTGTGATATTAATTAAGGTAATTATGATTAGTATATATTTTAATTTAGGTAATGAAAATTATTTTAGACAATGGTAGTTAGATTATTTAAATTACTTAATTAAATTGACTATTACAATTTTAAAATTAAAATGGATGATTAATTTAAAAGGACCATTCATTTTGACCTAAATATGAAAATTTAATTTATTTAAATTATTTTCATATTAAATTGTCCATTTATTATTGAAATATTTGTTTATTTATTAACGTGTCAATTCTAAATAATTTAATAGCATTTTGATGGACCAAAATTTAAAATAGATAGTTTATTTAAAAATGACGATTAATTTGACCTAAATATGCAATGTTGAATGTTCAATTATTTGAATAGAAATGAAATAACTTTTTCTATTGACTTTTTCTTGTAAATAACATTTTAAAGGAAATAAATTGACTTTTGCTTCAAATGCACACGAAACTAATGTCTAATTTATGTAATTACAATCGATATATATTCTAATTTCAATAAGTTAACACAATTATGACATATATATATATTTTTAATAAAGATAGTAATATTATTTTAAATTAAGGTAGATATATTATTTATAATGTATAATTAAAGTAATTAATGTAATTAATAAATATGTATAATTAGGTAATGGCCCATAATTATAATTAAATTATTTAATATATAAATATTTAATTATATTTCACATGGATTGAAGAAACTTAAACATTTGAATAAAAAGTAAAAATTTTCTTTATTTGAATATTAAATTAAGAAAAAAATAATGTCGATTTGATTGATTTAATGTGAAAATTCATCACATGTATACTAAGATGAGAGTCACATGACACATATTTCATATATTTTAGTTCTATTATTTAATGTATTATTAAATTAGCTGAAAATTTATATCAATATAATTAAAGTAATTAATGTAATTATTAAATTTATGTAATTAAGATAATAACATGTAATTTTTCTATAATTTATTTTTTATTAAATATAATTATTAAATATTTCTAAAATATACTATTTTTATATGTTAAAATACATAATTTTGTTAATCATGGTAATTATGACTGATATATATTGTGATATGAATTAATAAAGGTAATTATGATCAATATGTACTTTCACTAGGGTAATAAAAATTATTTTAAACAAAAATAATTAGATTATTTTAAATTACAAAATTGAATTAATTAATATTAATATAATTTTAAATTTCAAAAGGATAGTTAATTTAGAAAGGATCACTTTTTTTGACCTAAATATAGAATTTTTATTTAAATTATTTTCATATTAAATTGTTCATTTATTATCACACTATTTATGTATTTTTTTATTTAGTACACATCAATTCAAAATAATTTAATAGCATTTTGATGGACCAAAGTTTAAAATGTATGATTAATTTATAATTAACGATTAGTTTGACATAAATATGCATTGTTCATTTATTAAAATAGTAATGAAGAAAAATTTCCTGTTGATTTTTTGTCATAAATAACATTTTAAATGGAAATAAATTGATTGTTGCTTCAAACTCAAATGAATTAACATCCTTGTCCATTTGAATAGTTATAATAATTAAGGTAATTACAATCAGTATATATTCTAATTTGAATAAAATAACATAATTATGATATATATATTAAAAAATATTGTAAAATTATTTTAATTTAAGATAGATATATTATTTAAAATGTATAATTAAAATAATTAATGTAACTAATAAATATATATAATTAAGGTAATTGCCAATAATTATAATTAAATTAGTTAATTTATAAATATTTAATTTTATTTAATATCGATTGAAGAAATTTATATATTTGGATAGAAATTAGAATTCTCCTTTATTTGAATAATAAAGTAAGAAAAAATTAATGTTAATTTGATCTAATTTAATGTGAAAATTCTTGATATGTATTATAAGATGAGAGATACATGATACATATTATATATAATTTAGTTTTCTATTTAATGTATTATTAACTTTGTTAGAAATTTTTTGTTGACGTAATAAAATTATTAATGTAATTATTAAATATATATAATTGAAATAATTATATGTAGTTTTCATATATAATTAATTTTTTATGAAACATAATTTTTAAATATTGCTAAAAAATACTATTTTTATATGTTAAAATGCATAATTCTAATCATGGTAATTATGAGAGGTATATATTGTGAGATGAATTAATTAAGGTAATTATGATTTGTGTATATTTTAATTAAGTTACAACATATTCAAATTAAGGTAAAATATTTAATTATTATTATAAATATTTTTTTAAGTGAATATCTAACTTTGTGAGAACTCCTTCTATTGTAACGTGTCTTTCAATATTGACTCAATTGTAAACATTATTGTTCAAGATTATTTAATTGTGTAATCTTCAAACTTTAGAGCTTTTATTTTTTTAATTTTATTTGCTTCATTTTTTATTATATATTTCTTTTATTATTATTCAATTCATTTATTTTTTATTTGATAGTTTTATCTTTTTTATCTTCCTTATTTAATTAAGTTAATCTTCTAACTTTTTTATTTGCTTTAAATATTTTTAAAAAGTATAATATTCGGTATTTGAATTAATTGAATCTTAAGTTGCTAACATTATTTTATAGATTTTACTATTTCAATTATTAAGATGGATCGGACCAAAAGACTTAACAAAGCAGTTTTACAAAGTTTTTTTTTTAAAAAAAATAATCTTATAGTGAAGCAAAAACAACCTTACTCCCTCCCTCTAATATTTCACATATCATATAGCAAAGAAATATGTATTGCTAAATGTATTCATAATTTTTATATGTAGTCTCTTTATTGTTATTTTTTTTAAATTTGAAAACATTTAAATAATTTTTCTATTTATTAAATCCTATATGTCACTTATTATCATCATAATAATTCTTTTCCATCCAAAAATATTGTTTTTAATTAATTTTTATCATTTTAATTCATAACAACAAATTAATAAAAGTTAAGTAATAAATAATATTTTTGGTTTAAATAAAATTAAATTCTATTATATTAATTTATAGTAAAAACATCACACTCAAATGATAAATCTAATAAAAATAAAGTAAAAAAATCAATTCATAAATTGAAAATAACAAATAAGTTATTTTACAATAATTGTCACTCATGGTGGTCCTACATAATTTGAGCAGGATTGTCTCCAGTGAAAAATATATATGATTTATACCCAAAAAATAACAAATAAGTTGTGAAAATTATAATTTTTTAAAATAATTTAAATCAAATTTAAATTTATTTTAACTTATATAGGACAAAATATTATATTTTTATATTATTAAAAAATAACATTTTTACGTGGTATTAATTACATTAAATTATGGACAATGTATATAATTTTGTGCTCAATATATTTAAATTTATGTTGAAAATAAATATGATTCAATATATATATTTACCATTACCATACTCATTTTTTTCCTCTATATCTATTTTTCATTTTATTATCTTTTCAATGATTAATAAAAGAATGCTTTAATAAAACAATAATTTGTATATCATGAATATTATGTTTGGAAAAAGATATTACATAATGCTATCAAATCTTTTAATTAGTTTAAAATTTTAGAATGATATCCATAATAAATAATTACTATACATATGAAACAAAAAATAATAATAAAACATATACTTAAACATCAATAATTTATTCAAGTACTTATAAATTTAATTGGTTTTTCATTTGATTGATGTTATCTTTCTCTCTTATATTTGTTTTCCAATAAAAATTGAGATTTAATTTGATAAATCAATTATTACAAAATATAATTACATATAATATTTTATTCTTATAAGTATTAAGATAAGATTAATATATATACATCTACTCTATATTCATACATATTTATAAAAAAAATTCAAACAAAATGTAACATTTAAGATCTAAAGCAATATAAGTAATGCCTCATACATGGTATCATACAATAAATAAAGACAAGAATAATTGCTTCAAAATATTCCAAAAATCATTATCAGGACTATGACACGTTATATATTTCTTTGAAATTAAGTATTAGTGTCCTTTAATTTAAAGGAATGGTTTTGATGTAGGACAAAACATAACAAAACAAATATTCATTGTCGTAGAAAAGTATTCTAATTGGATGACTAAAATTAATACATACATACATATATATATATATATATATATATATATATATTAACTATGAAAAACTTTTATATTGATATTGAATGCTTATTAAACTCATTTTTAAAGTAAAAACTAATAATTACAAAGTTTAATTTAAAATATATTTTTTAGTATTAATATCTCTTAAAATTTTGTATAAATCAAAGTTATATATACAAATGAGAATATATTGATTAAGATAATATTTTTAAAACACATTTTTATAAATTAAAATAATGTGAGATGTGTGTGAATATAAAATTATTTGAATTTATATTAATTAACATATATATATATATATATATATATATTGATATACATATTTACTAGTAGATATTTTTATAAAATTAAAAAATAATTAAGAAATGCATTAAATAATTATAATAATATAAAAGTTATAAATTATAAATTTAAGACCCATGCATGACACAGGTTATTACACTAGTTTTATTAAATTAGGGGATATTATGCTTAATTTGATATATAAGGGTGAAAGATATAATTAAAATATTTTTACCCTACAATTTATAAAAAAAATGTCGAATATTCGAAAATTGTTAGAAATTTGTCAAAATAACAAGATTTGAAATAATCGGAGAATTCACCATTGAGAAACTATGAAGAAAATGCTCTTTTTTTTTTTTTTCTAGCCCATGAAAGAAGCCAGCTAGTATTTTAAAGGGAAAAAAATTATTATCCCGTTTAAGCGTGGTTGTGGGAAACAAAATTACAAGGGACTAAGCCGCTTTTACTCAAATAAACTAACCGAAATGTTTATTGTCACTCCTCTTCACTCTTTTTCAACTATTTTTATCTTAGTTTGTCGAAAATATCTTTAAACACTTGTTATACTTGTACTCTATCGTCATTACCATATCTTGAAAACCGTTTGATTTTAGAAATCGTTTAGCATTTTCTATTTTCCCTGTTTCCTATTTTCAAAAGTCTATACAAAAAATAGTAATTTTCTATTTTTTTCATCTTTTTTTACTATATAATATTTATAAAAAATGTGACCAAAAAAAATATAACTTTTAAAAATAAGAAACCAAGTGAAAACAAAAAATAAGTAAAAAACATTTCCTCAAATCAAATGGTTCCTTAAATATCTAATAATTATAGTAATTAATATTAAATATAAAAAAGTTTTATGTATGTATATACATTTTATGTTTTGAGAGCAAGATAGAATTTAATTATGTTTTACATATATAATTATGATTCATTTTAACTTATTTAATATAAAACCAGTATTTTAATCACAGAATAAACATTTATTTTATATAACTTAAATTTATAATAAATAAATTCTTTTGAATATATAAATTATATTATAATTAAAATTTATAATAAATAAATATTTTTAAACATATAAATTATATTTTAAATTTATAATAAACAATACAATGTTAATTTTTAATTATTAATAATTTCTTTTAAAAAATATTAAAATACATTTTAGAATTAAAGATATTGATAGATTGAAAGAGATAAGAGGTTAACACATCCTTAAAAATGCTCTCATTAAAAAAAACAGCTAAAAACATTCTCGTTGAAAAATAATAGCTAAAAATACTCTCGTTTAAAATAATTATTTTCATTTAATATATAGGATAAATTTATTAAGTTTAACATAAAATATAAAAAATAATACTTTTTAAATAAAAGAATGAACAAATAATTATTTTTAAATTAAGTAAATCTAAATGTGCAATGAATATAAATTTAAGAAAAAAAAGAAATTTCTTCACCTTAAGTTGGGAAATTTTCTTTGCATTCCTTTTTGGAACTGTAAAAATATTTCAAATAAAAGGATGAAACTCGAAGAATTGATAAAATTTTACGGTCTAAGAATGTGGTAGGAAATGTGTATTTTCAAGGCAGAAAGCCACGGTAGCCGTGAATAATACATCATCTGTAGCCTCTACTTAAACCAAGTTTCCTATGGATATCTCGATAGATAAAGGAACACTTGTATTTTGCCAAAACATCATTCATTGAGTTGTGTTCTCACTTTTGACTATCCTGTTGAAGGCGTGAGTGAGAGTGAAAATTGTAAACGGCTAAAAGGGGAGTGGGTAGAATGCCTCATAAAAGTGAGGAAAAACACAAAGCAAAAGGAACCTTCCTAAATTATTGTTCCTTTTGCGTTTAGGAACAAAAACTGAAATACAGGCAAAATTCCATACCTAATGTTCCCAAGTAACACATTCGGGAAACTGTCTTCCAATTCTTGGTACATGAAAAAAAAATGACAATAATAGATTCAATGGAAGACAATCAAGACCACTGAACTCGCCACATCGCCATGTCCATCACAACAGATACTTCTCAACCACAGTCCTGCCAAACTTCTCTTGGACATCCCTTGGCGTTTCAATCTGGAACAAACAAACAAGAAATTCCACATAAGATATCACAGGGAAAAGTTGTTTGAAATACTTGCATTGCAGCATCAGCAAGACAAGTTACTAACCGCATTAAGTGCTTTGAAGACAGCCTTAACTGTATTATGAGGATTTCTGGAACCAATGACCTATCAAGATAATAAAAATTAGAGCAAGCACTGAAATTGCAAGACCATGCTCAATTTTTCTAGGCATCAGTTACCTTCGACTTGACATTCTTTAAACCGGCTAAATGCAGTATGGCTTCAACCGTTCTGCCGGCTTTCATGCCAGTTGTAGTGGGAGCAGGCCAGAGATACACCTATGGGATAATGCAGAAGGCATGAAATCTATAATATAATATACAGGATGAATACAGACAATAGAAACTCGGTCATTACTCGTTGAAGACAAGTAAAACAAAACAGTTCAATTTTTCTAATAGAAGATGAACTTTCAAGAGATAAATGAGGGAAGTACTACTAGAAGAAAGTGACTACCTTGGTCTTTTTATAAGACGTTTGTACTGCATGTGCAATTGTATGCTCCTCATGTCGCTCTACATAATGCAAATTCTGAAAGCATTTCTCGTACGCCTGATTGTAGTCAAATCAACCATTAATTCAATATGCTATCAGAAGTCTAAAATATTAAACTGCATTAAACATAATGCACATAAGTTTTTTATTTTGAGATAAAATAAATATCCTTTTATACTGATACTTATTGTTTTAGGCTTTTAGCAATAATGTTTTAAAGGCATACTCAAGAACACAATGTCAAAACAAAATTTAAAACATTCAAAATTGGATTCAGATTATAGCTTGGTAAAGTAAATGCACTTAGTGACCAATAAAAACAATTATTACATACTTTATAGAGAATCTACAATAACAACTGACCAATATCTGGTTTTCAGTTAAATTAGAAAGATACAAAACCAGCTAATGCACCTTCTGCAACTCATTATGAACAATATATAATGAAAAATGGAAATTATTTGGATACTCTTTATAATAATCAAACCAGATATATTAATGAATTAGTATCAAGCTTGTTGAAACACAGGAAATTTGAAAGAAATTCGTGTATGATGAATAAGATGTGTAAGGTTTGTGGAATCATTATGCAGATGTTTTCGATTGAACATTTCTAATGACAGAATAGAAGTCACAGTCACCAATCCCAGCTCCTACCACTAATTATGACCCAAATATCTCAAGGATTAACCAAAACTTATGTCGATTCAACATCAGAATGTTGGCCAAAGAACAGAGCCCAGCTAATATAACTGCCAACAAAAAAACAACGGAAGATTTGTGACATAAATCAAAACTTCAATAAGCTTGAAACTACTACTAGTAATTGAAACAAAAGCAAATCTATATCTCTACATATCTATGTCGGGAAATGAAATTGTGTAACTTTTCTATATTGAAAACAGAACAATTGGAAACAATCCACTGCCAAACCACTTTAAAGAGAACTTGAAAGACTTAATAAGATATTGTGAATACCTTCTGAAGGGCAACTGGGACAGCAGGGCCTTTGGCTTTTGCAAAACCAATAACACCATTATAGTTGCCACAAGCTACCATAGCAGTATACTTCACAACTTGTCCTCCCTAGATCAAGAGATTCAAAAACTAAGAATATACAGAAGACAGAGGAGGGAAAGCACAGCAGGAAGCACAGATTTATAAAATACCTTGGTGACTTTACAAGTTCGGTTCATGTCTATCAATCTTGTATCAAAACCCTGGTAACATATACAAAAACCCAAACAAAATCATAAGTCAGCTTTATTAAAAGCAGAATGAGAATAAGGGAGAAATGAAAAAATTTATATAAACAAGCAGGGCAATGAAAGTGCAGAACATAAGAATCAATTAGAACTTAAAAAAAAAACAAACTACAAGAATGCAATATCTTTGAAAAAAATCAAAAATATTATTTTGTGCCTGATGAAAGAAAAGGCAAATTCCATCAACAACCAAAGAAGGTATCTAAATACATATAAATTGAAATCAAAACCAATAAGATTTGGGGGAACAAACAAATCTGTAAATTTACACAAGCATTTGCCTTGCTATGAATGCATAATGTGGTCCACTTACACAGGTTTCACATCATAAAATTAGGAAAAAAACAGAACACTTGATATATTACTAAGGAGGAGAATAGGGAATAAAATAAATAAAAACTAACCAGTTGAAATTATATACTTTTTATTTTTAGGAGTTCTTTAACAACTTGAAGATTTTTTTTTCTTTTTTAAATGTTGAATATTAATATTGTTACTTGTTCAAACTCAGAAGCTCCTAACTCAGTCAGATTGTCAGCAATATCAAATTTATTTTACTATCAATTCACCCCATCTAATTCTTTCCACAAAATGATTCCAAAACCAAAAATACCATGAAGACGGCTAGTTGATTCACAAGGCCAAGAAATTGTTCTTAGTTGATCAAAGAGTCAGGTGGGGAAGTGCCTCGCAAATTTTCGTTTCATACTTGATACTTCTAACTGACATGCATGAAGATGAAGAAATTTTCTTTCCATGATGAGTACAATAAAAAAGTAACTAAGCTAATAAGTAAAACAAAAGGCAATGATAAAAGTTTTACACAATGGTTAAACGTATATAAAAGTGTAAGCTACGATTAAGTGAACTCATTGGTGCATTGTGATCTTAACCTACTAATATTCAAGAACTGATACGCTCTTTGCTTGCTCACTTCAGAGAATACTTGACATTAAAGAAGGTAAGTAATTAAAGTCCTGTTTGGATAAACTTCTCCATTAGTACTTATAAAAGAAGAAAATAAGAAAAGGTAAAATGCATTGAGATTCTCCATAAGCTAAAATCAACTTATGTACTTTAGCTTTATGAAACTCGATTCATTTTACATTCTTATTTTCTTCTCTCATTATAAGTGCTTACGAAGAAGTTTATCTAATGAAGGTCTGAGTATGATACACAACAAGGTAAAAAACGATAGGGTCCAAAATGGCAATACAAAACCAGAGAATTACGCGAGTATGAAACTACCTTCCGGTAAAGAGGCTTTCTTTTCTGCTCAGTCAGTTCATTTCTCTCCTCAGCAAGATCCTTGATCTCTTCCTCCAGCGCCTTACCTTTCCTCCCAAACGTGTATTCAAGTTCAGCCAACTTCTCCTCAAGCTTCCTATCAATAGCCTCAAGTACTGGCCAGCAGTATATTATCCTTCTCCTTCATGTCATCAAACTCCTGCTCCTCCTCATCATCATCACCGCCGCCGCCGGCGGCATTATCTCCTTCCCCAATCTGCTTCTCCTTCTCCAACTCAGCGTCTTCCCGCGCCTCCGCGTCCGGCTGCTGGTGCTGAATCACGCCGTAGTTGGCAGGGTTGTCAGGATCATAGGCCTCCTTCCACTGCACCAACCTCAACGCCCTATTGAGCTTGTTCTGCAGAACAAACTTATCCTTCTGCTCCGTCGCCACTTTAAGCCGATTCGCGAGCTCGCCGATGACCCTGTACTCGGGGCGGAGCCTGAAGTGCTTGTGCTCGAACTTGTCGATTTTGCCCATCCACCTGAAGGCGTCGTCGAGGGTTTCGGCGTCGGTGAAGCTCCTGAGCAGGTCCTGGTGCTTCTCGAACTTTCTCTCGAAGTCCCGGAGCCTCTTGTCGGCCTCGGCCTCGTTTCTTCGTCGGAGTCGGTGTCGGAGTCGGTGGGCTCCTCGTAGCGGTGCAGGTCGGGGGGTCCCGGAGCTTCTCCTTCTCCAGCTTCTCGATGAGGGGGCCCACGCCCATGTAGTCGTGCTCCGACTCAGCGTCGATGTCGGCGGTGTCCAAGCCGAGCCTCAGACGCTCGTTTCGCTCCCTGAGCCTGTCGCGCTCCACCTCGGCGTGAAGGTCCTGAAGAAGCTGCGCGACTCGGGCGTCGGACATGGTGCAGAAAAGAGCGTTCCCGAGGAAAGGGGAATAGTGGGAGCGTAATGCGGTGCGCGATTGCGATCTCGCGGAATTTGTGACCACTCCGGTCGCGCTTTTGAATCTGAATATATGCCTAAGTCCTTGTTGTCTTCCATAGTGAAGGTATCCCATTCAGATTGACGCCTCTCCCTCTCTCTCTGCGTCAAAACAATTGCAGATGCGAGTTTGAGGAATGGAAGAATTCGTGGAAAGATACCTCGAAGGCCGCGTCACTGGCGGCAGCGAAGTTCTCTTCTATCGGATTCTCTCCGGTCTTTAGCCCGCTGCCAACAGAGGAAGGGGGTTTGGGGAGGGCGTTCAGGGTTTTTACTTTTTTATTTTTTATTTATTTATGTGTTCGTAGATATTTATGTAATTTCGTATATTCAGTGCGACTAATGCTAACAATTCTTCAAGAAAATATATAAATAAAATAATAATAATAATAATTACTGTAAGCAAATTTATATAAGGAAGCTTAGTGTGAAATATTTTTAGGTAGATATTTAATAAAAATTCATCTCGATGTCTCATCATTTTAAATTTTTAATAAATAAGATGATATAATAAAATGACCAAATTTTATTAGATGTTCGTATAAAAATATTTTATATTGATAATTTTTATAAATTAAATTCTCATAACAAAAAAAAATTCAATCAAAAAATTTTTTAAAAAGATTATTTAATAGTTATTTTCTAAGTAATTAATAAGTATTTCGTATAGTGTGCAAATATTTTTAATTAAAATAAAATTAAAAAAATATAAATGAAAAAAATGTTAAAAACTATAAGATAAATTTTTATAACTAATTTAAATAAATTAGTTGAAATATCATTAATTAAAATTTAGTAGAGAAAAGAAGAATTTTTTAAAAAGTTAAAAAAATAATTTGAAAATATAATAACTTATAGTTGAGACAAATAAATTTAATATAGAAATAAAAAAATTTAAAGTAATTAAAGATAAGATTTTAAGAAGAAAAAAAAGAGAAATAGTGATGTAAGAAATTTAAAAAACAATTAATATTTTAATAAATTTAAAAAATAAATGCCAACTAATGATAAAGTCACTTGTCATAAGAAGAAAAAGAATGCAATATAAACGTTTTCTTGCTCAAGAATGAAAAGTCATATTTATAATATAAAAATTAATTAATAGCATACTTGATGTTTCATTTGGGCGAGAGTAATATTAAGATGAGTGATGTTCTATTTGAACATTGAGTCGGGAAGACTTACAAATTCTAGTTGGGTGAAGCCTTTGTAGCTTGCTCAGTGATGGCGAGTTCTGTGGTGTTTGACGAGCAACAGGTGGCCACCTATAAACACTTTGATGCTCAAGTAAGTTTTGGCTCAAAAGGGAGAGTGTGTAAAGCGTAGAGAAAAATTGTGTACCTTGAGATAATGAGCCCGTTGTATTATATAATGGCCTTTGTGTGGATTGAGGTGACCAATTGATGTACCATAATTTGATGGTAAGGTAAAATAAGTATGAAGCATGTCTTTTTATGCCACCTATAAGGGTAGGGTCCCTATCAAGCTAGAGTGTAGGGAGAGAGAAAATGGGATCTTAGATATACATTAAGAAAAACTAACCTCTTGCAAAGTCTTTGTGTTACACCTCTTAAGTAATGTAACCAAAAAAATAATAATACTTAATGGTCATCGATCAATATTTGATTAACAAGATTTTCTAGAATAGATGAGCATCCCAGTGTTGAACCCTGCTCCATTGAATAAATGGGTGTGCCAAAAAATGTTGCACCATCCTTGCAACTGACATGATTTGAGATCAATCAATATAAACTGTAGTGTTAAACTTTTATCTAGCGTTATCTTTCTTGTGACATTATTTTGTCTTTGCCCAACCTATTAAAAAAACTTATGAAACCAAGTTTTTTTTTTTTATCTTTATCTGATTGTTTTTCAAATTTGTCTTATTGCACCTTTGAGAAAGGGTCCAACAACACCTTTGAAGGGTATATACAGATTGATAGCCTAAACAAAAGGGGATTGCTATTCCCACCCCAATTTTTGTTCTTTTCACCCTAAGTTTTGTTTGTTAATTTTTTTTTTAAAATATCCCTTAACAAAAATGTGTTTTCGTTGTATATTTGGGATACATACACAATGGAAACACGTTTTTGTTATGTATTTTGGATTCATACACAACGAAAATGTGTTTCTATTGTGTATTTCAAAATTAATTGTTTATATTTTTAAAATTCAATTTTGTAAGCATAACTTTTAATGATTCACTAATGCGTGAGCAAGACACGCATTTGAATCGATGTGATCGAGACCATTGATTTCGTATGTGTAATCTCAACCATTACTTTTTCTGACGCATAAGACAACATTTTTAATCAGTGACTGACGTGTGAACAAGGCACGCATTTTAATTGGTGCAATCTGGACCCTTGATTTATTGTGCGCAATATGGACCATTTGTTTTTCTGACCCACATGACAACTTTTAATGATTCACTAATGCATGAATAGTGCACGTGTTTGAATTGGTGCAATGTGGACCCTTGATTTAGTCGGTGTAATCTCGACTGTTTATTTTTCTGATGCACAGGACAAAGCTTTTAATGATTCACTAAAGCGTGAACAGGGCACGTGTTTGAATCGGTGGATATGGACCCTTGATTTAGTTGATGCAATCTTGACCGTTTATTTTTCCAATGTACAGGAAAAAGCTTTTAATGATTCATTGATGTGTGAAAAGTATTTACATTAGTATAAGAGAGATGTGCTTTAAAGTACCACATTGCCTTCCTTTACATTCATAATTATTTATCTAAATTTTCAGCAATCTTCATTCTATATTTTTTTCTTTTTCTTAGAAGATGGATGAATTTCTTGCTATGTATTACGATAGTCATATGACAACAACATCTGAAGGGTCTCATTTCAATGTCCTCATGGTCCAAAATTTCTTTAGGTCAGTGAGAACATGACGATTGCTGCTCTTAGAAAAAAAACTCATGATGGGATCAAAGATACCAAAAAATTACTTGATATTCATTACCGAAAACCTATATCTTTAGGGAATGGTTGTGTTCAATACAGGTCTATAGAGATTAAACATGACAAGAATGTGGCAAAAATGTTGTCCATCTTTGTCCAATTTTCTAGACTTATACCAATTGAGTTATACGCTACATTAGACAAATCTCCCTAAGAAATCCTAGCCCTTATGCGTCAACCACAATCCATTAAAAAGATCATCGCATGTTTGTGTGAAACAGAGGCAGCAACTAGCTCCAATGTCTAGACAACTATTAGTTTAAGTGAATTATGATGATGCACTTTGTTTAATATTTTTTCATTTGTATTGCGTTTATGTAGAAGTACCTTTATTTTATCAAATAATGTTATTTATGTTGTGTTTGTTTGTTTTTATTTGTATTGAGTGCTTCAATTGTAACAACGTAATAATGATACCAACAACGTGATAAGTCTAACATATATAAAATCTTATACGTCTATAAAATCCAAAAATACATACAATAGGATCTGTACATACAAAACAAAATACTAAATAAAAAGATCCACCCATTAAAAACATAAATAAAAATTCAACCATCAAAGGTGGTCGTCCTCCTTCGCCTCCTCCTCTGATAGGTGCACTTGGATGTTGTGGCTACGTGTGCAATCGTTAATGTCTCCTGCAACAGGGAATCAAAGTTGGTGCCATTAAGTGCCTCCCTCAAGTGTATCATGCGATCTAGGTTATGAGCAAGCCTCTCAAACACCGCCTACAAAAAAAAAATGTGAACAATTATTAATGAATGCTTCATTATCATTGGAAAAACCCAAAAAAGATATGCATAATTACCTCACATGGATGAGAGTCACTAGACACAGACTTCGCATGGCTACCTCCGCATTAGCCAAATTGTGGCACAGGAACTCGTGGATGGCAATGTAGAATATCTCCCTCCTATGGCGAAATGAGGTATGGATGGGAAACGCGATGAAAGCACTCTAGATAACCATCTATGCAGGTTCATGGAGCCTCATGCGGCACATGCAATCCTCTGTCCACCACGTGCGCCTATTAGTCCTTCTAGTCATCAAATTGCCTACTATGTGTCGAATATCCAACAGGCAGGGGGCGAGGGATCCCTTGGACATAGCCAAACTACCTGAACACCGTCTTTGGCAAATAGGCGCACATATGGGTACCACATCTTGTGAAGTCTGATTAAAAAGAGATCACTTGCAATGGCCGAACAACTCTGTGTGAGTCATATGACACCCAAATGATGTCATTGAAATGCAACTGGTCCAACGCCTCCCTAGTCCCCAATGCAAAACCCATACCCCTCATGGTCTTCCACCTACAGAGACGGGGAAGTTGCTTAGAATAACCGATGGCCGGCTCGCGAGGGGTGTCAATTACGAAGTGCTCATAGATTCACGTTTGTAAAATAATTAATAAATTAAATTACATAAACAAAATAAACACAAACAAATATCTAGAGAAAATACAAAATCGTACCATCAATAGGCTTATGTATCCTTCAAACTGCGTGGAAAATTAGAGGCTGGCAACACTAAGCTAGTCATAAAGGTAAGCCAATGCAGCGAAACTCTAGAAGTACTTGCCTTAGGATTGAAGCTAATGGAAGAGCTCTAAGTAGTAGACATGCACATGCATTGAGCTCTTGTTGGCGAATATCATGTAACAAGATGTAACAAATAAGCTTTGGTAGCAAATGCGATCTGCCTAGCTACGACACATGCCTCATATGTCTCATTCAGCCACTATAAAGTCACTCGAGCTCCTTTCCTAGTCGTAGTCCATATGTTGTGGTGCGTAACGCTGAGCTCACTCATTAGTAACCTACGACATCCTCACGAGTAACATAGGGGTACTGGCAAACCTTACTAGTGATAGGCAAGTGCAAGAGATATGATACACCATCTAAGGTGATGGTCATCTCCATTGCTGGCAGGTAGAAAGAGCTAATGTCCTTATGCCACCACTTAACAAAAACACATATCATGCCCTTGTTTGCAATAGTATATCATGTCTTTATAAGAGAGGCGAGCCCTAACCTCTACTGCAAAGGCCGCAACCTCCAGCTACGTAGGCATCAGCAAGACCTTACCCTTGTGACTAATCAGCTTAAGCTCAAGGAGGGGCTCTCAGAGCTATATGTCTCCACCAACATAGTTCCTATAAGACCTAAGTAGAGACAAGTCTGCAGGACCTCCTCCAAATGAGGGTCCAACAATGTGATTCACCAAAGCAGCATGAGATACCTCTGCCTCAGGTAGCTTAGCCTTTACCTCAAGTACGTCAACATGTATTTCCTCCTATTGCGCTACGTGTGCAACCTCTCTAGCCTAACGTGCAGATGAAGTCAGTGGTAGGCGCCTCGATGTGTCAGGCGCATCATCCGTCAGAGAGTCTTGTCTTGGACAAAAAGAACCAAACCTTGTGCATGGCATGGTAAATCTAAAACAATAATAAAAATTTAACAATTAAATAATAATTAATAATAAAATATTAACAATTTATTAATTTAGGGGCCTAATTACAAAAAATTACAAAATTAAGGACTTAATTACAAATTTTTAATTTATGGACCTAATTAAAATTTTTGAAACAATTCAAGGACCTACTGATTAATTTAACCTAAATCAATTAAAATATTAAAAGACAAAAAATAAAAATTAAATTATACATAATGGAATTATGATTCTATTGTGTTAGAGAACACAATAGAAATGTGATTCTGTTAGATCCGATAGTCACAAAAAAAAAAGGAAGTCAAACCCATCGGAAACGACATGGGAAAGGTTGCAAATTTACAAACACATTGGCGTGGGGAGGGTTGCTTCTCGACGGCACAAAGGGAAGAGATTTGAGGGGAAGATAACTCAGGGAAGGGGAGAGCGCGGGGACGGAGGGGAAAGCAGGGAAGGGGGGGTCTAAAAGTGGTGAGAAGAACGGGGAAGAGTGGGGGGCGGCGGCAGGGGGGTGAAGGGTTTTGAAATTAGGGTTAAAAAATACTTTTTAGTGTTTTTGTGAAAAGTAAGAGGTGAAAAAATATAAAAAAAAAGGTTGGGATAGTGGTGGCGAAGCAAAACCATGCCAGTCCATTAACATGGCTCTAACCTTAACCTTCAGCTCACATCTAATACTTCATAAATCGGGTCCTAAACGTTTTCAGCAACGATTATGGTATGTTGCTTAAATAGAAGAAACTCCACTTTAGTCCTAATCATCAATCCCTTTAATCTTTAATTTTATAAATTTTTCATTTTACTCCTTAACTTCACAAACCATTTACTTTTAATCTTTTAACATCAATGAAAAATGGAACGAAAAAGACTACATAATTGTTAAAATAATGGATACTTACAACATTAGGGACTAAAATAGAATTTTACTCCATAGGTTGGTTGGAACTTAGTGAAGTGCACCAACAATTCCATCAGCAGAGGCAATTACATGTTACAGTGCGCACAAGTAACGTGTAGTAGATATCGTTATTTATGGATACTTAACCTAAGGCGTTTTTTTACGAGACTAGTACAATTTAAGTGTCACCGCTATTCAGCATGCTTGAGTTATCTGGTTATGTATGTATGTCAGGGAAATATAAACAGCAAGAGCATAGAGGATAATTGATAGATTTGATAAAGTAGAGAAATTGAAAAATGATATCTTATTCTTCTCCCTGTCGTATAAAGAGAAAAACGGTAATAGTTTTTACATGGGTGCTCTTTTCCGGCTGCATCCATGCATGGTAATTTTATTCTTCAGCTCATCTCCCGCCACAAAAAGAATATGCAGTATGCTTGTTAAAAGTAACGGAGTTATGAACGTTCATGGAAAGTGATCATTTTCCATGAAGTGATACTTTGGGGGAGAGGCAAAAATCTTATATAGGTTTTTTAAAGTCAATGACAATACAACTTTGGAAGTATACAAGAATTTGAATGAAAATATCATTACTAATTTTCGGGTGATAATAGCCATTTGTAAAAATCCAAACCAAACGTATTAGAACAATCGTACAGGGCTGGGAGTAGAACCTCACGCAGGCACTGGTGTTGTACAGTATCAACTATCAAGCTTTGTTCTAAATGGTTTTCTTTATCCAGCTTTCATGTCACTAGCTTTAGGCCTTGTAGGCTGTAGGTACTTGGGCAATACAGAAATGGCACACCATGGAATATAGATAAATTGAGAACCATATTAGCTGTATAAGTCTATCATGGAAACACGTATCTGCGATGATAAATATGAAATAAAATATTTGCTTTTGTGGACATAAAAAGCATTTCATTTTATTTGTGATACAATATAAAATGTTTATTAATTTAAAGCCGTTTCTCTATTACTATAACATGAGATATTGGATGAAATTAGAACTTAAATCATCAGCTAGATACCTAAAGTCTCCTACTAGTTGGCACCATGAAGGAAAACATAAAGCAACTCAAATCTATAGTCACTGAAGGATTCAAGATTGACATACCTGCTCTAAAGACAGGATGTCATGTTTCTCAGAACTAGTGCTTGAGCCAGTAGTTCCGTAGCTGGGCCATATGGAGGAGTATCTCATCACGACCCTCATTGGTAACGCTACTAGTCATGATCCATGGAGGCACTGATTGGAAGAAGCCTCGAATCAAGTTCTGAAAATCATTGACATTTTCTTCCGGTCTTTTGCCTCCATTCTTTTTCTTCTTCCGCTTGTCACATTTAGTGAAGATCAATGTCATCGGGATCTGAAAGAAAAACTATATTAAAAAACCTGGTCTTGTTACCAAAAGAAATTAACTCTGCTCTGTTAACACAGCAGCACAAGTCCCATATGGCTAGGTGTAAGACATGAACTACTTTTAGTGTGTTTGGATCTGAGTCCAAGATTCACATCTTTTAGCAAATTTAGAAGCAAGTACATTTTGCCTCAGAACTGACGTGTGTTCAGTGTTGGAACGCCCAACCACTCATTTTATGATGCTACCATTTGAAGTAGAGGGCTACAACTTAGAAGCTCTCCCTGCTTAATGACACCTTTAGGAGTGGATTCTCCTATACATCAAGTGGTACTAGAGCTTGGTTGTCCATCTTGGTGTAAATGGGCTACTGCCGCTACTTTTTTTAACACATGACTAACATAAGAGATTAAGAGTATGATAAAAGACACGGAGCTCCTATTTGGATTGAGGGAAGACGTTAGCAACACACTATTATTATTGGGTAAAATTCAAGTGGGAACCATTCCTCCCCTTCTAATTTAATGGGTCCCACATGAATTTCACCCAATAGTAAATCGTGTTGAAAAAAAAAAAAAACATTAGAGTGTATTGCTAGCATTCCTCTTAAATAGACACCCTGCTCTTGACAGCCTGACATTTAGGAGTGGGCTCTTCTATAGAATCTTTACATTAAATTTTCTTCAAATTCTATATTAACCTCAGTTCATGACAACATCTAAATTGTAAAAATTAACTTATGTTGCAACTGTATTCTTATTTGTCCTCATACCATATAGATGAGCTCTTAACATAAGTCGTCACCGAATTTTATTTGTCCTCCTCCTCCATATAGATGACCGAGTACTAGCTGAGCAAAGCCAGCCCCCTTATAGATATTATCAATTATCAAATTAAAAACATTTCAGTGATTTCAGTTTCCATGACTGAAGTGTAATATCCCCAGTATCATAATTCTCACGTACACATTATCTACAACAGGACATAAGGATGAAGGGGCGGTAACTCAGATATGCCAGTCAATTATTATCTATAAGGAATTCTACAAGGAAAAATGCAGTTTGTTGCTGCAACTAGACAGAAAAAGGTAGGAAGACAAAAGTGAGCCAGACTTCCACACAAGTTGTGCCATGATCGTCAGATCAGGCAGTATTGGCTGGATTGATGGTAAGTAAACATAAAGCATATAGCCTCATTAAATTATTTGCCAATGAAGAAATATTGATACACTACCTGATTCTGGCCCAACCAACTGGCATAATCAAGATCAATTTTTTTAGCAGGAATGCTAGCATCTATCAGTAGGAATACTGAAACTAATGTTGACCGGTTAAGGAAATAATCCTTGGTGAATTTTTCCCAATCCATTCTAAGTTCCTGCGGTGCAGATGCATACCTAATGAAAAGAACAAAATGTCATACAATTGTCATCGGCTTAAGAATGGTGAACAGGATCAAATTATTCATCAAAAGTTGTCCTAAAAAAACAGTATACACTAGCATTCAAAAAAAAAAAAATCTGGCCTAAAGACAAGAAAAATGTTAAAACAGAATTTGAGCATTTCAAGAACTAATGTAGATAATGTATCACAGAAAAAAAAGGTTTATAAAATTCAAAAGACAACACATCACCATATGAAATTATTTCCAACCTTGTTGTATTATTAATCTGTCATCCGAAGAGAAGTAAAAACACAATGAAATCCTAGTACTCTGAAGTCAACACTCAAATTTTATCAATAACATTTGTATACAATACTAGTCTGCTGATATCAAATATATTAGTAAACATTTCCAATCTTTAACATGTACTGACATAAAGCAAAACTTTGAGAGTACAGCAGCAGAAGTGAGTATATATGGTAGTAAGTCATACCCGTATCCAGGCAAATCAACCAGGTACCAGCTATCATTAATCCGAAAATGGTTTATGCATTGCGTTTTGCCTGCAAAAAATTGAAAACAGACAGTTCAATACTGTGAATAAATGCATAAAGCAAAGAAATATAAGGCCCTGTTTGGAAGAGCTTATGAACAGCTTATTTGGACTTATCTTCTACCAGTAAGTTCTTCTAAGAGTGTTTGGAAGAACTTACAAAAGTATCTTATAGGTAATGCATAAGATGTTTTGAGCTTATTTTTATAAACTGTCTAATATAGCTTATGGGCAACAGCTTATATGGGATTTTTAGGAAAGCACCAGTTCGAATCCCTCTCAGACCATCCTACACTTAAAATTTTTATTTTTTGTTTCTTTTTAAAAAGCACACCCGTCACAAGTTCAAACTTCGAATTCAGTCACAAAAGGCACATGTTCACTCATTTATCCTATTCTCACAATTAAAAGTGCATTAATTATTGATAATCATAAAATATATTTTATTACATATATTCGTCATAAATAGAGAAGAATGTATATTTATATAATATAGTAATAATTGTTATATTAATATTTATGCTTATATTTAAAAATGTTAAAAATTAATCATATATTCTAGATTAACTATAATAAAAATATTTAGTTAAAAATTATAATTTATTCTATACTTTATATGCTACATAAATATTAGCTGTTAATGAATAATGTTAGCCCTCAAATGTGTGTGTGTGTGTGATTTTTTTTTTTATTATTTTATTATTTTTAATATTATTGGGATATACATAATGATATTTTCTTAATTATTTAGTTGCTTTTTAAATTTTTATTTTATTTTTAATAATAATTTGATTCTTATTTTTTTTAATTTTTAAAATAAGACAACATCTTATAAGTGTTTATATAACAATGTATCCAAACACTTCAAAATTGTGTAAGAACTTTCAACAAGCATATCCAAACATAAATAGCTTATTGAATGTTAAGCACTTACGACATAAGTTCTTATATAATAAGAACTTCTTGAATAAGATCTTAATTAAGCTGTTTATTGAAACAGACCCTAAGCTAAAAATCCATTGAATTCCTTTATTATGTCTCAACTCTCAATGCGAATGCCCTACTGCTATACACTATATCCAGCACCCGAGCAGCCATTACTTGATTCTTCATACAACATGGCCTAATCCCTACAAAGCTTCCTTACCTTTGTCTACATTCAATTTCAATCCACCAATTTCTAAAGCTTTATCCCACCAAAAATACCTTAACCCTAATCTACGATATCTCAAGTCCTCTGCTGTCCTGCATCACAAATCCTCTCTCCAACACGTTATTTTAAAATAGGTCGAATTCCACCCTTCAACGCAGCGGAAATTAACACATGTCTGACATTGAGAACACAATTTTTCTTTGCATTGCATAGAGAAAGGTAATTTAATAGAAACAAGAGAAGGATAGGGAATCGTGACAATGGCTAACCAGGTTTCTTCGAAGTTAAGGCGAGCTTCTTCCTGCGCACGAGGGAGTTGAGGAGCGACGATTTGCCGACGTTGGAGCGGCCAACGAGAGCGAACTCGGGGAGGCCATCGGAGGGGCAGTCTTCGGTTCTCACACTGCTTTTCACAAATTCGGCTTGCAACACTTGCGCATCGTTCGCGTAGTTACTCAGCAGAATGTTCGAACCGTTCAAGATTCTGGAACTGTCCAGGGACACAGTGGTCTCCGGTGGAACGAAGAGCTTCTCGAGGGATAGCTCTGTGGGGGAAGGGGCTACGGTTACGGGGTCTGAGGCGGTGAGAGTGGATTTGGGTGCGCGCAAGAGGGTGGTTTTGGAGGAAGCGGAGTAGGTTCGAAGAGGGAGGAGTGAGTGAGGTGAGGTCACCAAGTAGAGAGGGAACCTTGGCAGGTGAAGAAGGACCATCTCCCTATGTTTTTGTTATCAGGTCACTGCAGACTGTGTGTGCAAGTGACGGACGCCACGGGCCAGTGATGAAATGAAAAGGGAAAATATCTCGCCAAACGATCTTTCTTGCAAGAGTTTTTGTCCTATGCCTTCGCATTTTAAGAGGGCTTGGAGATTTCGTGGGTGTCTAGACACGTGTTCGTAAAATTGATTTTAGAAGAATATGATTTTATGTAATTGTTATAGTTAAAATTGATTTCGAAGTAAAGTAATTTTTATTTGGATAATAAATATTAAAAAATTATTTTTTTAAGAAAATATTGTTTGAATAATTATATACACACACATATATATATATAGGTTAGGATCAGTTGACACTAAGTGTGAAAGTTAGTCAAATTATATTTTTAATAATTTTTTGTAGAATGTAAATTTAGCCAATCCAATTTTTGAATTATGAGATATTATCTTCATAAACACGTATATCAAATTTTACACAATTTGGACTTTTCTAAATATGTTAACCAACGTTGAATATTTACATATATTTTAATAACATATTGTATGTTAAAATAAAGTCACGAGATGAACTACTAAATAATTTTGGAATTGTATAAATTTTGTATACTTGATCTAATTAATAAGAACATCAAATTCAACAGTTGAATTGATTAAATTTGGATTCAACAAAAAGTTATTGAAGGTGTAATTTGACTAATTTTGACAGCTGGTGTCAACGGATCCTGACTCTATATATATTAACAAATTGAAAATATATAGATATATAGTAAATTTTTTATTTACATTAACTATTAAATTAAAAAAAAATATGTATAATATTTTAACTTTTGAAATAGAATCTTACCCCTTATAAAAACATTAAAATTGAATCAAATAGATAATAACAGTATTAAATTAGCATAAACATCAAACACAAAGGTTCAAAATTAAAAAGTACAAATAAGAAACATAATGTAAAGTACAGTGTAACTTTGACATATAGGTACATGATTTCCCCATGTGGGGGTATAAGTGTGAGGAATATTAAAAAAAATACAACCAAAATTGATTTTTGAATGAAGTAGAAGCAATCCCTATTACTTCAACTTCATCATGATTTTTTTTTTAATTGAAAGTGCTTTTATTTTAGTAACCAAACATCTTAAATTTATCATTGAGCTCGTTAATCAACTAGCATGGGTTGTTTCAACATAATCGTGGTTTCAAGTTTGAGTCCTAATTATGTGGCTGCATTAAATATTCAGAAGGAGAGTTTTGTCGCTCATAATAGTCCTACTCAGCTAAAACAAAATTGATTTCCATGAAAGATACGTGTAGTCTATACCAAAAAACAAAATCCTAAATTTAAGTCAAATCAAGTTTGACTCAACTCACCATAATTTCACCACCAATCTAAACACACACTTAATGATATGTGTACAGGCAATGTCACATCATGTTCAGTCAAATAGTCTACTCATAATTTTAAGTAATTGTAAAGTAGCTTTTAGTACTTTCTATAATTTTTTAATTTTTAATTTTATTTTACTTTTTTTATACTTTATTTTCATTTTACTTTTTTAAGTTTTATTTTTTAAAAAGGTTAAATATACTTTTGGTCCTTAAACTTTTTCAAATTTCACTTTTAGTCCTTAAACAAAAAATTGACTAGTCTTAGTTCTTATACTTTTCCTGTGTTAACAGTTTTGGTCCCTACTGTTAAGTATCACCATTAAGTGATGACGTGGCAGTCACATTAGTTGCCACATCATCAATTAGTCTAACATGGCAGCTACGTGTAAATTTTTTTGGTAAATTATGTTTTTAGTCCCTAATCTTTTCACAAAATTCACTTTTAGTCTCTCAACAATTTTTTCACCAATCTTTGTCATTCATCTTTTCATGAAATTCATTTTTAGTCCCTCAACAATTTTTTGACCGGTCGTAATCTCTTAACTATTGTTCATCATTGTTTTTAGTCCCTCCCATCAAGTATCACTGTTAAGCGACAATGTGGCAATCATGTGGACTACCAGTTTGACGTAAGCAATTATGTGATAAAATATTGTTGGTTCGAGACATTTTCTAGCAGTTTTATGGCTCTATGAAGATGAAAAGTTTGACATGCAAAAAATTAATCAAAACACTCATCATGAGAAACTTGCACAAGCCATAATTTAATATGACATTCTTTTTAGTTTTGTTGAATATGAGGGAATTAGATATTGGGTAAGTTATCTTAATCCTAATGTTTTGATGCACTCTAGGAATATTATTGTGTCAAATGTGAAAAAAAAATATTAGAGAGAAGAATAAACTTAAGCAAATCAATTTAAGTTAAAATATTAATGTTAGTTAAAATAATAAATTTATTTTAAAATTAATTTATCTTAATTTAATGATTTGTTTATATATATGAAAAAAAAGTGGGCTAGTTCGCCCATAAAGTGGGTTAATTAAACCATAAAGTAGGTTAGCCCATTGAATGGGCTAGGCTAACTTTATAATAGTAAATCTTTCTAAATATCTTTTGAAAAAAATTTGGCCCATGGGTTGACCCTAGCCTATAGGGCTTTGTGGGCTTTTTGGCCTTAGCTTACGTGGGTCAGTGCTTAAGGGGGCAGGTTGAGCCAAGTTGACAACTCTAAGCAAAAGCTATGTTGAAAGTTTCATGAACTAAATTCTAGAAATGGAAACAATCAACACACTCTTTATTCAATCCTGAGTATACAAAGAACAACAATGCAAAACATTCAATTCTTATTAGAGCTCCAACATCCTCTTTTAGAAAATAAAGTATCAAACTATTTTCAGTGTTGGTTTTTCACAATTTCTAATTTTTATGTTCACCTATTGCAGAAGTGAGAATGGTTAGAAGGGTGGTTAAGACCTTAAAGGCAGTTTTTTTAATGCTGAGTTATGAAAAGCAAGGTTCAAAAGAATTCTTTTGTAGTTCCAATAACTACACATATGACCAACCTAATCAAAATAGAACAAAATTCACAACAATACAAAGCGTGAAAGCATGCCTTTATCTTATGGTTTGAGAGAGAACACTTCGTTACAATTCAAAGCCACAAATCTTTGGAACCATCAAAACCTAAACTTAGGAAAAGGGAGTGAAAGAAAGAGAGGGTGTGACTAAATCCAATAGTTGTTTGCACGACCATTCAACCTAACAAGATTGAAACCTAAATTAAAAAAAAAAGACTAGAGGAGACGATAAATACAACAAGGAAAAACGATATGCAAATGAAAAAATGATATTAGAGCCACAAAAACCCAAATCTCCAATTCGGGGCATCAATTAGGCAAAACGTGAATTGAAAACCCAAATTCCCAATTTAGGCTTTAAGAAACAAAATGAAACATATAATGAAAAGCGTAATGAACAAATGTAGACTCACCATGAGGCAATGACTTGTGAACTCATAGTGAGACGAATGAAATATTGGGGTTGAAATGTTAGGACTCACGGTCGTATCGTTAGTGTTTAAAGGTTAAAATGTTAAGGTGACCATGTTAAAAGCAAGTAAAGATAACAATGAGGCAGGGCGGGGACGAGTAGTACTTTCCCCTACCTGTTTCGCTGGATAAATATATGCCTAGTGCCCACCCCTAAAGCTCTCAAATGGGTTAACTCGGCCTGACCTGGTGGGCCAAGGCATGTGAAGCTAGTTGCGCCCACCCCGACCTAAATTTCTCATGGGCACATTTTTATTAGCTCTTTTGGCTTATCAGGCTGGGCCAAATTGGCTTGTTTATTTTTTTATATAAATTTAATAAATAATAATAATAATAATAATAATTAAGGGATTTCTACTTTTTCTTATGTTTAATTTTAAAAACTTAACCAGTGTTCAAATATGAAATGGAGATGGATTGTTACTGAAAAAACTGATAAATGGTCTATACATCTTAAATATAAAACTTGTTAAAGACCTAATCAAAATTTTCTATAATTATCCAGTGTCTAGGTGTATATATGCAAGGGTAACTAAGTAGTTTTATATTAGCGGGTACTAGTGGGTATGAATACCATGATACCCACCCTCACCCCATTAACAAGCGGATAAAGAAAAAATCATCTTGTAAAAAGGGAAAATAGCCATGCAAGCAGTAATCCACAACACCCTATACATCAATATAAAACCTCTTAAAATAGGCATTAAATTCACCCTTAATGTCTACACATTCAATAAGTGAATCCTCTTTCATCTTGAACAGATTCAATAACATTATTCTTTTTTCTAATGATGGTTTTGTAATGGAAGTATTTACAATTCCTATCTCCATATTTAAGTAATTTGTCATGATATTTTTAGTATCAAAGCAACTTTTATCTGAATATGATTTTTTCAAGCTTACCCCACAATTAGTTCTAAATATTACAAAGGAATGGATTGAAGTTTTGAGCCACTTTTCTAATAATACCCTCTAAATGATTGATCAACCTTTGCCTTTTTCTTAAATATGTTGTCAAACACATATATGTTCTAATCTTGGAGATTATTATTGAAAGAATTCATCAAAGAACTCCAATTAAAGTAGGCCCAAAAAATTTCTTAAAATCACCATGTGTTAACCAATTAGCTTGAAACCTAAAAGGCATCCTTTGGCTCTAAAGATGGTGGATAGAAGTGAACTTTACCAATAAGGGGTGATGATAAGAGGATAAAAAGAGGCAAATGACAAATAGTAGCAACTTGAAATCCCATCCTCCACTTTTGGTTGAATAAAACCCTGACTAATCTCTCAAAAGATTACCCCATTGCTAGGTGTTTGGTCATATAATAAAACTTGCATAAAAAAAAAAAACTACAAAATTAAATAGTGTTAAGAAAAGTAGAAGGGTCCCTCAATGTAGAATTAATAGTACTCCCATTTTTTTCATTGTCAAAGATGAAGGTGTTAAAGTCACCTATGATTGTCCAAGGCCCTTAATAGAGAAGGATAATTGTTGAAGTTCCTACTACAAATGTCTTCTAAGGTGGACTTGTGGCTTTGCATAGACTGCATTTAAAAGCCATGATTCTTCACCTTTGAAAGCAACTTTCAAGTGCAACATTTGGTCGTTTTGGAGGTATGAGTTACCTTTCAACCATAAGACTTCCAAGGGCACCAAAGACCACTCTTTTGGCCTTGAGACTTTACAAATAATAGTTCCATCAAAGTCCATTTTTCTCGAGACTTTATTTGTTTTTTCCTTATTAGCATGTGTTTCAAGAACAAGGGGGAAAAAAAGAGTAATCATATCTCCTACACCCTTCCTTTACAAGACTAGGGTAAGTCTTGCGACTTGTGCCCTTGAATTCCAACTTATTATATTCATTTGGACAAATTGCAAAGGTAGGTCCCATTGGACAATGTTTGCATAGGCATAACACCCTCAGCCAATATTTTGTCATCTAATAATTCCTAGGTTATTTTAGAATCAAAATTATTGTCCACTTCCATGAACAAGTTTACATGCATGGATATAGAAGTGAGTCCCGTGACTTATAAAGCATCATCCTCTCCTAATTTCAATCCCATGTTAGGATAAACTTTGTTGAAGACCTTATCCAAAATCAAATCCCCATGTTGCTTTTGAAACAAGCTAATTCAATGGAGCATTTCTTCCTTTGCAACATTAAAGGATATTATAGTGTCAATTCTTGAGCTGGATGGGATTATTATCTCTTTCCTTATCTCTTATGGACGTGAAGTAAGGTTTGTAGGAACTGCTCCTTCTATGATAGCTTTAGCTCGAGCTAGTGCAGTTAAGTTCATTTTTTTAAAGACTCAAATTAGAGGACATTGGGTTATAAGAGCTAGTTAAGGGTTTTTATTGATTTTCCCCGCGAGTGGGTTGCAAATTTGCTATTGGCATGTGGCACTCTACTAAGCATGCAAATGTGAATTTTGATTGTCATTTTGGTGTGCAAGAGTAACACAAACATTCTCCCTTTGTTAGGAATCTTGGGGGCCATGGGATAACAAATGTCTTCCAATTTTGTCTTATTTAAACTTGTAATGTGATTTTAAATGCACCCATCATCTTTTATCTCTCTCTTTCTTTCAACAATCTTCATATTTTTTTCTTACGAGTTACAACCCTTTAAACGATTGTCTAAGAGGTTAAAATCTATGTTTTTGCCTTCTTCCCCTAACATTAATGTGCTTCCTTACTTTACCTCATGTTTCACACTAAACATTAGAAGGGATAACATTAAACTTCTTGAGTGTGCTTTCTAGAACCGTACTTGGTTAGTTGTTATCATCAACCCCTGAAGAGATGAAACCTTCATTTTAAACTTATTGAATGGAACAAAATCCACACATTGTTCTTTTTATGGCCATATTTGCCACAAAAAAACAAAAGCAAATAAAATGCAAACCTTCAAATTCTAAAATGAGTGGACACCCTTTTACCTAAAAATGAGAAGCTATAGGTCTCGATAAATCCAGTTCCACACAAATTCTAACAAATTTTCCCATTGAATGAATGAAGGTGAGATGATCTACTTTCCATGTAGTCCCAAGAATAGAACACATTCCATTGATAAACCTATTGTTGTATAGCTAAATTGGAAGACATATGATTCTTATCCAAATCTCTATCTTTCTACTTAACATTTATCATAAAAAATTGTGTCCACGACTTCACCATTTGATAACAATCAACCACCATCCATGGCCCCTTGAATAGGGTATGTTGATAGTCATCATTTGATGAGAATCGAACTAAGTAGTAATGAGCTAACATATCAATAATCTTTATAAGGACCTCCTTTAGTTCAACTTCTCTACAACCTTTATTCCAAGACTTCAAAGTTCATTTTCTTTACCAAAACTAAAGTTGTCAAAATGAACCAACCAACTCACCCAGGCTAGCCAACCATGGGTTGGTCAAAAAGTGAGCAAATCCAACTTCACTCATATTTTGATGAGCCAAAAAATGTTCAACCTGACTAGACCTACTACAGGTTAGTGGGTTATAAAAGTTGACTTACTTAAAATTAAAAAAAGAATATATAAATAAAAAGTATAAAAAAAAATTCAAAAGTAAAATTGAGGTGATAAAATTTTTTTGGCACTAAATGAAAACTAAAGCATAAATAGGTTTATTACATCGTATCTCACTGGTTTATATGTGTGTGTGTGTGTGTATGTTAATGATTTAGAAAGTCATATCCACATCCAATTCTACATCTATATATAAAAAGATAAAATAGTGTACTACTATCTTTTATTATGATTAGAATAAAATTATATAATTGGGTTTACATGCTACTTACTTTGATTACTTAGTGAGTTAGTGTAGTAAGTTATAATTAAAAAAAAAAAACAACCTGTAAGCCGCGAGCCAAGTGAGTCAGGTCAAATTTGACCTATAGTTTAGGCGAGTCAAAATTTACCAACCCAACCCGGCTCAAATCTGTGGTGAGTCAAGTTGGCTCATGGGCTATGACCCATATTGACATCTCTACCCAAAACATTTACCACCAAAGCCTTTTTCCATGGTTTAGACCACCTCGCCCATTCTTCATATCATATATGACAAGGATTTCAAGGCTAGCAATAAAGGGCTTACCTTGGTTGGGTTTCTATACCATCTATTTCAGAGTAACTCGCTTTCCTCGTCCTCCATGAGAAAACCCGTCTCTATGTCTAAGCTCACTTTTTGGTTAAACAAATTTTCTTAGTAGAACTTCTTCCACGCTCAACCTCAACTTCTTTAAGACCATCAACTTCCACGTTGCCTTACTGCCTTAACTTTTGTTTTGATTATGGGTGGTAAAACGAGCTTGGCCCGACGGGGTAGCCCATTTATCCCATTTTTTAGGCTGGTTGGGGATAGTGTTATTAACTCACTAGCTCATTTTGACCCATCTCATTTGGTCGGCCAAGAACCTCTTTTAGTGGGGTGATTTGTCGGGCCAATAGTTTTTGGTTTTAATTTTTTATTTAGGCAAAAAAAATTAGTGTAAAATTTCGAAGTTTTGTTTCATTTTGATATGAAAGTAGTGTTGTGTTTTGGACCTAATATTTTAAGTTAGGAGAAAATTTTCTTTAATCATTTTTTTATATTTATAATTTTTATAATTTTAATTTTCCTTTTTTTTAATTCTTTTAAAAACTTTTAGCAGATTAGCTCACTAGCCTACCAATCTACCGTTAAACGGTGTGAGCTACATTTTCCAACTCATATTTCGAAATTAGGCTAATTCATTTTTGACAGGCTAATTACGAGGTGGGCCAAAACAAACCTAGTTGAACTATTTTGCCATTTATAGTTTTGACTTTTTTAGTGCTTCCACCAAAAAACACATCCTCTTGGAATGAAGGTGCTGTAGGTTCTATTACCTAGATGTTGGAGAATAATTCACAATTATCGATCTTATAAGCTACATTATATATATATATATATATGAAGAGAGAGAGAGGCAATTTTTTTGTGTTCTAATTATTTGATGCTCTTAAGTTTTTTTATATTTAAAATAATATTTTTAATTTAAATTATTAAATATTAAATTTTAAGCGTATTTGCACTTTTTGTAAATTTGGTTTTCATCTTTTTTCACAAACTTAATCTTTTTTACTATTTTAATTGTGTAATTTTATTCTATTTATTAACTTAACATTTAATATTTAATAAAAGTATCGACATAGCAGTGCATAGAGTAATGCTGGCATGAATATGCTGAGACAATACAATAGAATGTCAATTTATTTATTTGTTATTATTATTATTAGGGGAAAAGAGACATTCAATTCTTTAAAAAATAAAAAAATAAAAGAGAAAGAATATAGTGAATAATTTAGAAAATAGTTAAATGATAAAGTAATAGATAAAAGTAATTAAAGGGTATAGTAGTCTAATAAAAAATAAAAACTAAAAGAGAATATTTTTTTATTATAATTATAAATTATTACTATTATTTAGTGTCGTTTTTAAAAAGTAATGAAATGTGATTTTATTTTATTTTAATTTTCTCTCGCAAGAAACATGCCTTAGAGCATCTCCAACGGGAGTGCTTAAGTCCGGTTCTTAAGCTTCAGATGGGTTGCTTATCAAATATTACCATTGGAGCAAATTACATGGCAGTGCTTACAAACAGTGAGTTGCTTATTTAAGCAACGTTGCTTAACTGTGCTTCAAAAATAAAAAATAATTTTTAAGTACATTTTCGGCAGAATCAACAGAAAAACGAGGGAAAGAAACAGCAACCAAAACATTGCATTCATGGAAAAGGGAGTGTCGATCTGTTGAAAGGGAGTGTCGATCTGCAGAGGGGGAGCGCCGGGGAGAGTGGATCTACTCCGGGGAGCGTCGATCTGCGAACGACGCTGTCGATCTCGCCGTGGGAGCGTGGGCTCGCCGTTGAGCGCGGGTCGCCGTCGGTTCCGAGCTCAGCAGAAGGTGCTGGGCTTGCGAGATGGGGCTGGGTTTGGAAGAGAGTGAGGAGAAGGGGGCGCGGCGGGCCGTCCGGTGAGGCAGAGGGGCCGCGACGGGCCGCGCGGTCAGGCGAAGGGGCTGCGACGGGCCACACGGTGAGGCGGAGGGGCTGCGACGGGCCGCGCGGTGAGGCGGAGGGACCGCGGCGGGCCGCGCGGTGAGGCGAAGGGACTGCAGCAGGCCGCGCGGTGAGGCGGAGGGGGTGCGGTGATGCAGAGGGGGAGCGGAGATGCAGAGGGGGAGCGGAGGAGAGGTTTTGAGTTTGGGAAAAAATAAAGGGTAGGGTTTGGGAATAAAGAGGAGAAGAAGTAAATGAATTAATTTTATAAAAAAATAACAATTGTACAGATTACACAATCTATCCGTTGGAATGCAAAAATATATTCGTTGGAATGTAACGTTACAAAACGGTAACAAAGTTACCGTTGAGTTGCCATTGTGGGTTATTTTAGGTGTAAAAATTTTCTATAAATAGTGAAACAAATGTGTTTCAACTCACAATTGATCTCAAGCCAAATTATCTACTATTATTATTTCTCTTGGTTAATTTTATTCATTGTTATTTTCTGCAAATTTGTAATTTTTTTCTTCTTTTGTTGTCCTCAAATGGATAACAATCAATTTAATTTTTCTTTATGGAATTTTATGCAAAATCACCAACTTTCTATGGGTGAAAATTCTCAAAATCCTCAATCTTTTTCTATGTTTCCAACCCTACCACCATATCCCACCATGTTTCCTCCATCTTGGCCTATGTTTCCAACCGTTCCTCCAACCAACCAAACCCCTACAAGTGGAGTCAACTCCACTAATGAGGAACCCAAAACACCGGTTGTCTCTATGTCGGAGTCTCAAATTCCACCATTTTCCACTCAAGTCGGCATAGAAAGCATTGAACACAATGAAGGAGGAGACAATTCTAGTAAAAAAAAATCCAGAGTCAGATTCTCAACCGAAGAGGATACACTTCTTATCCAATCATGGCTCAACGTGTCAAAGGATGCAATCGTGGGAGTTGACCAAAATGGAGATAGTTTTTGGTTAAGGATAAGAGATAATTATAACAACTATCGTGGCCATTTGAAGAAGCGAGAAGCTGCTCAACTGAAAGCTCGGTGGCATCGTTTGAATAAGTTTGTTCAAAAGTTTGTAGGTTGTTACAAACAAGCTGTAAGCCAAAAGAAAAGTGGGACCTCGGAGAATGATGTCATTGCTAATGCATATTGTATTTATTGTTAAGATGAAGGTTCCGAGTTCAAATATGAGCATGCATGGCGACTGTTAAAGGACGAACCAAAATGGACATCTGAATCAAGGGGAAACCAATCAACAAGACCAAAGAGGGCATCTGAATCATCTTCTAATGCAGAGACGCCAACAAGTTTTGAGTATGATCCAGCTTCATCGTCGGTCCGCCCAATGGGGCAAAAGGCAGCGAAAATGAAGAGGGCATCAAACGCAATTAACACTTCTGAACTCAACAAAAACTTTGTAGTGGTGAAAGAGTCAATTAAGGATAAAATGACACTTATGGAAAAAATGGCACGCATTAAGGACGAAGAGAACAAGATAAAGGATGAAGAAAACAAGATAAAGAAGGAGGAGCTGCAATTGAAGAGGCAGACTATGGAGTTGGAGATTCTCTTTAGGGATACAACCGGGATGACAGCGAGACAACTTCGAGATCATGAAAAATTATGTGATAAAATTAGAGAATCACAAGGAATTAATTAGGATTTTGTAATGTATTTCTTAAGGAATTATGTATTTCCTAATCAATTCAGTTTATTTAATAAAATAGGACCTGTGTTTATTTAATCTTTATGTAATTTAATTATATGTTAATTTAATTAAAAACTAGCCGTTGAAAACTAGCCGTTGAAAACTAGTCGTTAAGAACTAGCCGTTGAAAACTAGCCGTTAAGAACTAGCCGTTAAAAACTAGCCATTGTGTTCTACCCTATATACTCTCAACATACTGAATCCACATTGTGAAATCTTCTCCATTCAAATATATTATCAATCTTCTACTAAAGTGAATCCATCTAATGGATCCAAATAATTCGGACGACTTCAGCAAACTATGGTGGCAAATCATAGAAGATGATTTAATGGACAACACTAAAGAAGAATACATGATGTCAATACTTGAATGTCAAAGCCAACAAGTAGCCAACAACTCCACTAGGCGTAGGAGTACAAGAACGGTGGTAGATCGGAATCGTGAACAAGGTCATAATCGACTGTTCAATGACTACTTCTCTGAAAATCCGGTATACACAGATACTCAATTTCGACGAAGGTTTCGGATGCGAAAACCTGTTTTCCTTCGAATTGTAGAAGCCCTTGGAAATCATGATGCGTATTTCCAGATGAGGGTCGATGCCATTGGTAGAAGGGGCCTTTCACCGTTACAAAAATGCACTGCCGCCATTCGTGTATTAGCATACGGATCACCAGCAGACAGTGTAGATGAATATGTTCGAATTGGTGAAAGTACTGCAGTGGAATGCTTAGAGAGATTTGTCAATGGTGTGAATGAGGTATTTGGAGCTGAATACTTAAGAAAGCCTAACAACAATGACGTTCAACGCTTACTACAAATTGGGAGGCACGTGGCTTTCCTGGTATGTTGGGTTCCATTGATTGCATGCACTGGGAATGGAAAAATTGTCCAGTCGCATGGAAAGGCCAATTTTGTCGAGGTGATTATGTCAAGCCCACAATCATGCTTGAAGCAGTGGCATCACAAGACTTATGGATTTGGCATGCATTTTTTGGCATAGCGGGTTCAAACAACGACATCAATGTATTAAATCAGTCCCCTCTGTTTAATGATGTTTTGGAAGGACAAGCTCCTACAATCCAATATACAATAAATAGAACCTCATATAATATGGGGTACTATTTAGCAGATGGTATTTATCCTGAGTGGGCTACATTTGTCAAGACCATTCCAATGCCGCAAGGAGAAAAGAGAAAATTATTTGCCCAACACCAAGAATCAGCAAGAAAGGATGTGGAACGTGCATTTGGAGTGCTTCAATCTCGATTTGCAATTGTCCGTGGTCCAGCACGTGCTTGGCATATGGATACAATTAAGAAAATAATATATGCATGCATTATATTGCATAACATGATTGTTGAAGATGAACGACATACTTTTGTTACTAATTTTGAATATGATCACGCCGACAATGATTTCTCTACAAATGAAGTATCCAATGGTCCTCATCTTGATTTTGCAACCTACTTGCAAAGGAGAGCTGAAGTTCGTGAAAAACAGCGTCACCGACAACTTCAAGTAGATTTAGTAGAGCATATTTGGAAGTGTTTCAGACACAAAGATAACGAAAATTAAATTTTTTAATTATTATAATGTTATGTATTTGTTATTTATGTGTTTTTTATCTTATTGTCATAAATAAAATAAATTAGTATTATTCTATTTTTCTTTAATCTTTTACATATTTATTATTTTAAAATTAGAATATAAATAATATTTTAATCTAAAATAAAAATATATAAATATAAGTATTAATATGTGAGGTTAATTGTAAGACCCACTTAAATAAGTTAAGAACCCACTTTAAGCAACTTTAGCATTGGAGCAAATTTTTAGGTAGAGTTCTTAAACTTATGTGGCATTATGAGACCCACAAATTTGATATAAGCAACTTTGTATAAGCAACCATGGTTGAAAATGCTCTTAGAAGTGGAAGAGAGACCAGATAAAGGCAATCAGATCTCGCCACATCAGCTTCTCATACGTCGAAAGTGTATCCGCAGGTGCAATTTATCTATTTATTATTATTTTTTTGATAACATTTATTATTTATTATTATTATTATTTTGGGCATCGTTGTTCTACTGGTAATTTCATTTCTAAATTCCATCTCACCAAATCCCACTCTATTTTTTGATAAAAAATTTCACAAGCTCAATCAGCGCTGTAGCTACAAATACCGATCGCTCTTCTATCTTCGTTTAGATCTCACTTTGGGCGATCTTACCGTGTGGTCGTTCTACTCAACTTTCAGTGGCTATGGCTCCACCGCCACCGCAGTCTCAGCGATCTCCCTCGCCGTCGCAGCCATCCGGGTCAGTTCCCAAATCCACCTTCCCCGCGTGCACTTTTCTCTTTGTTTTTAACTTTCTTCTTCTTTATTTGAATGTTTCACGAATTCAATTTGGACTCATCTACGGAAGCAACTGCATAGCAATTGCCGCCTTTTGGTTTTAGAAAAACACGAAATTTCACATGTTTTGGTTTTATCTCGCCGCACGTCTTCAAATGTTTGAATGCGTACTTCGCTAGGTTATCATTAACATCAGAGATCCAATGCCGTTGAGTTTTGTCCTATTTGGCGTACAATTATGTAATCTACTGTCTTGTGTTTAGTTTTGTATACCGAGCCAGAGAGCATAGCGTTGTGTCTTGCTGATTCATCAACGTTGCGTTATCTTTTCCATTTCAGAAACTTGTTTCTGGAATAAGGAAAGGGGCTATGTTAACTTCATGGAGTTGGTGCATTAGCTTATTCTTCCCTTTTTTTATTTTTAACATCAAATGTGCTCTTGATTACTAACATCACAATTCTCTTCTGTTCATGTGGTTGATTATTTGTTCTTCATGGTGTAATATCTTTACTTCAAATACTGACCTAATGTTTAATTTAACCAGGAAGAGTGAAGTGTCCGATCTGAAATCACAGCTCCGGCAGCTTGCTGGGAGCCGAGCTCCAGGTGCTGATGATTCTAAGAGGGATCTCTTCAAGAAGGTGATTTCCAACATGACTATAGGTATTGATGTCTCGTCTCTCTTTGGCGAGATGGTAATGTGCTCCGCAACATCCGACATTGTTCTGAAAAAAATGTGCTACCTATATGTTGGGAACTATGCGAAGGTCAATCCTGATCTTGCACTTTTGACGATTAATTTTCTGCAAAGAGATTGCAAGGACGAGGATCCAATGATTCGGGGACTAGCATTGAGGAGTTTGTGTTCACTCCGAGTGGCAAACTTGGTGGAGTATTTGGTTGGGCCATTAGGGTCTGGGTTGAAGGACAATAATAGTTATGTCAGGATGGTGGCAGTTATTGGGGTTTTGAAACTATATCATATATCAGCTTCCACCTGTATTGATGCAGATTTTCCAGCAACGGTGAAGCATCTGATGCTTAATGACCCTGATACTCAGGTGAGGATTGTATTTGTGTGGAAATTTCATCCTCAACCTATGATAAATCATAACAGTGCCGTCCAACTTTTGTAAAGAATTAAGAGTTTCACTTAGAATCAAGCTAGTCTAAATTGTTCAATGATTAATGAATTGTAAGCAAATAGGGCTTAAAAACTAAAAATTACTATGCTTGATTTTGTTTTGGTTTCTTGTTTGATAAAGAATTCATTCATTTTCTATTTTCCAAGTGATTATAAGCCTAAATTATGCTAGTGTCCCTCGATTATGTCTTTGGATATTTACAAGTACATATATCGTGTTGATAAGAGAAGCATGTATGACACTTGTAACCAAAATAAAAATAAAGAGCTTGTATGGCACTGATCACAGTTTGATTAGAATACCTGTGTAATAATAAAAAAATAAAAATAAAAGAGCTTGTAATAATACCTGTTGAAGGTAGGACTTTTTTATTTTATCAATTTGATTCAAACAAATGTTTTGATTGCTTTCAATTTGAAAGCAGTACAATTTCCTTGAGTAATCACACTTTAAATGAGCTGGTCCTTGAGGTCTCATTTTAATAATTTTTTGTTTGCTTACGAAGTTAAATGTATGGTTTTTGGTATAATGTATACCCTATTAAAAAAACCAATTCATATTGTTTATTTTTTTTAGTTAAAGTGCTTTGTTATGATGGGCATGTCAACTTTGTAAGCTATAGTGAGCATTATTATTATCAAACTCTGCAACTACATATATATATATATATATATATATATATATGTATGTATGTATGTATGTATTAATTTTTTGTTCTTGTTATTGCTTTTCAATTGTTATTCACCTATATATCAGAATGACAACAGTCTTCCTGTTTCAAAAAATTAAAAAAACAACAGTCACCAAATAAATTGTACTTTACATACATATATGGTCATGTTTTTTTCATCAGGTAGTCGCAAATTGTTTGTCTGCTTTACAAGAAATTTGGACCTTAGAGTCATCCACATCGGAGGAAGCGTCCAGGGAGAGAGAAACTCTACTCAGCAAGCCAGTTGTATATTACCTTTTGAATCGGTAATCCTTTCTCAAGTAATTCCTTGCTCTCTGATACTTTGATGAACTCTACTTGGGAAAGCTGTGGTGCTTAAGTTATCTTTCCCTAATGGACAGCACTGTTACATTCTTTCATTAACATCTTTTTTGGGGGAAGCTAGCATTCATCAGAAGACACCAGATAAACTGAATCTTCTCAACCTCCCTCCTCTGGGATTTCCTTTCAAAGGAATTTTGTCTCTTTCCATTTCTCGTTGGGGAAATGGCTTATAGCTACCCTATAATCTGCCAGTATATTAGCTTCTTTGCCCTTTATAAATCAATGATATGTAGTATGATTGTGGGAGTAAATGGTTGACAGAATGGTATCTTCACAAATGTGAACAATAATGTTTTATTACTTTATTATAAGTGCTAACTGTGGTCCTATTAGACTATAAAATGTGTTGATAATTGTAGCAGCCGTTCAAGATAAAAAGAATGCATCTGTAATATCTTGCAAAAATACCAATTTTAAGAAAATTTATCAGTTCCTTATTTTTTTCCCCTGCAGCATTAAGGAATTTAGTGAATGGGCACAATGTCTTGTGCTGGAATTGGTGGCCAAGTACATTCCGTCAGATAACAGTGAAATATTTGATATAATGAATCTCCTTGAAGATAGACTCCATCATGCAAATGGTGCTGTTGTCTTGGCAACTATTAAAGTATTTCTACAGTTGACTTTGTCTATGGCTGATGTTCATCAGCAGGTATGTATTGATTTGTGTGTCTGTGTGTCAAAACATCTTGTTTAATCTCCTTGTTTTTTTCATTACAACATTTTGTTTATATTTTTATTTTTTCCTTACATAAAATTCTCTGGTCTGAATCGCACTTGCTTTGTATCTATTAATGACTTCACTTTTAACTACTATTTCATTCAAGGTTGTCAAACTCGAGAGTTTACCTAAACTTGTGGAGCCTCCTTAAACTCAACTCGTGAACTCGTAAGAGTTTACTTAATATAAAAATAATATTAAAATACCTAAAATAACACACACACACACACACATATATATATATATATGAAACATAATGGTTCTAATATAGTATGTTGAAAGTGAAATATTATCCCCGTATGACTGCCATGCGCCATCATTACAATCAGTATAATAAAGCCATTAGATTAGGTATCTCAAATTGAAACTTTCAATTAATCAAATGCAATGTTAACAAGACTAATTATAAAACCAAGAAGGCAGAGAATAGTGGGCTTGTTACCGAAAATAAAACCAAAATAGAATTTATAAATTAAAAAGGCACACCAGTACAGAGGGCAGATAATAGAGGGAGGGCTCATGAGCGCTTGCTCATTGCTTGCTGTGGTTGAACACAGAGAGAGATGCAACACAGAGAAAGAGATGACTGTAATAGAAGATTGAAGCCTTCAACGGAACAAAGAGAGCCAAAACACAGAAGAATAGAGAAAGCATTCAACACAGACGACGCAATCATGAGAGAGATTGAACGGAGATGGAAATTGCGAGATGGGGGCCGTCAACAGAGATTAAAATCACGAGTTGGGTGTCGTGAATTGAGATGGGTGTCGTAAAATTTACCTCTGCTGGTGCCCTAACATTTTCATGTCTCAGTTGCGTCTCATAACGGCTCAAATGAGCATCGTTTTGGGTCAGTTTTTTGGCCTCAAATAAACTTGCCAACTCACCCCTTCAATTGCAAGTTTGAGCGAGTTCAAACAAGTTTGCTTGAGTTTACCCGGGCCCACCAAAAAACGAGTTTGATTCCAAGTTTAACAAATTGATGGTTGCAAACACGTAAACTCGTCCGATTCTATGAGTTCACTAGCGAGTTTAACAACCATGATCTCACTGAATCATACACAGAGTACATATATTGGCATTTAGGTTTTTCAGCTGCAAGATTAGGCTTATGGTATTCACATATGGACGCATGTAATTGGGTTTATGTGTTATGACCGTAAATGCAAGTGAACTAAGTCATTAGTGAGTTCTTTGGTTTGACCTAACTTGGTTTAGTTTGTCATAGCTTCTTTATTGTATGAATAAGCTTGAGCATTATATTAAAAACCCATTTGGTTAATTCAGCTAACTTTGATGCTTGGCTTGTTTAGCTCATGAGCAGCTCAATTATTAATATTTTCTTTGGCTCTGTTTTCTTGTGTTTTCCTATCTTGTTTTGGTGAATGGTTTGTATTGCTTTTTTTTTTTTTTTAACTTCCTAACCTACCTATATATTAAAAATATGTACATGTGCCTCCTAGAAAAGTTTGACTTAGTTGAATGTGGTTTTAATTCCTTGCTATTTCTTTATTTGTTATTATTCTGATAGGAACTGAAATTCACTATAGGAATTATAGAGAAAATTCAGAGAACAGAGCTCTGATTACAGTAGAGAAAATGCAGGAAAATGTAGAAAAAAGAAAAATATCAGGAAAATGTAGAAAATTCTCTGCCCTGTGGCACAGCTACCCAAACTATCCCAATGATTACCTACCTCTCTCATTTCCCCCCTCTTCCCTTATATTCCTCGCAGCCTAACAAAGCTTCCCACACTTGTTGCCACATATGCAAGTTTGTTATAGCCTATGGAATCCCTCTTTTGCCATTACCCATATATCAACATGTTACATCACCATCAGTCATAACAATTCCCTTTTATGTCTATCCATTATGTTTTGTCTCATATTTTTGAAGCTTTGTGTCAGTTTCACGTGTTGATTTCATGTCATGTTTCTGTGACCTCAATTTGTAGGTGACTGATAATTTAAATAAATCAGTAGTTCTTATATATTAAGATGTATTTGTATGTATGTGTACTGTCTATTATTTATATTATTACCTGTGAACTACTCGGGCTTGCATTGTTTATTAAACAAGCTGGGGTTTGTCCTAGGGTTTCACCTAAACTCAAGCTTAGGTTTTGCTGTATTTGTATATGGCTTGGCCATTCTCAGCTTGGCTTGAGTACATAATTATTTAAACTATCATTGTTATTATTTATGCTTTTTCCCTTGATCTTGAAGTTATTTTGACTTTATCGTGTCAGCTTTGGTTGCTTCTATGTGATTTCTGTTGCAAGTTCTTGTTGTTTAGGTATATGAGCGTATCAAAGCCCCTCTCTTAACTCAAGTGAGCTCAGGAAGTCCAGAACAATCTTATGCAGTTTTAAGTCACCTGCATCTTTTGGTCATGCGTGCACCTTATATATTTTCCTCAGACTACAAACACTTCTATTGCCAGTATAATGAGCCATCTTATGTCAAAAAGTTGAAGCTTGAAATGCTGACTGCAGTTGCAAATGAAAGTAACACCTATGAGATAGGTAAGTAACTCCAATTTGCTATAGAGAGAAGGTTTAGGAGGGAGTAATTGATGTAGGATGATTGCATTTTTGCATTTGAAGTTCCATTCCTTGGTCTGAGGCCCCCCTTCTTATGACTTATTCATGAACTTCTTGGATCTCATTTCAGTGACAGAATTATGTGAATATGCTGCAAATGTTGACATTCCCATTGCAAGGGAATCAATTCGAGCTGTTGGGAAGATAGCATTGCAGCAGTATGATGTCAATGCTATTGTTGATCGACTTCTACAGTTTCTTGAGATGGAAAAGGACTATGTTACTTCTGAAGCTCTGGTAAACATGACAAGTGCTTGCTAGATACCCTGGAATTTGTGCCTAAGAGTAGTATCGCATTGTTTCAAATTATTATTATGCAAACATGTGTGCAAAGTATGGCATTTTGATTTGACCCTAGTTATGGTAGGGTAGACTAATGCAAAGTTTGAAAGTTCATTTGTGCAGGTGCTTGTGAAAGATCTGCTTAGAAAATATCCACAATGGAGTCAGGATTGTATTGCTGTTGTTGGAAATATTAGTAGCAAAAATGTCCAAGAACCCAAGGCTAAGGCAGCTCTTATATGGATGTTGGGGGAATATTCTCAGGACATGCATGATGCTCCATATGTCTTGGAGAGTTTAGTTGAAAATTGGGATGAGGAGCATTCTGCTGAGGTAATATACATAACTTTTATGCTTTACAATTACAATCTTGCAATTTTTGCATTTGAGATGTAGATTTCCATATTGAATGCCATGTTATACCCAACAACATGGGGCAGTTTAATCTTAGTTATAGATTCAGTTCTGTCCATGTTGAACTTATATTCTTTGATGGTAGGATTCAACCTTTTTCATTCAGCATGTCAAGCTCTGACATTTTAGCACAGGTCTCAACTCTGAAGTGCTTCATTTCATCTAGTCATCCTACAGCATGAATTCATGTACATCATTCTATGATGTATAATTGTATATACGAAAACTTAAATTTAAATATTATATTATCATTTCGATGGTAAAACTCAACCATTGTCTAACCTAGGATTGTAGATGAACTGGCTGCTTCATTTTTTCCCCTGAAAGGATTGCAGAAGGAACATTGTGAACAACCTATGTTGGAATTATGGGCTTTTAGGTATTTAGGGAGGAATTGGGAGAATAAAGACTTTGAATAATATCTCTGTACTGTGATGTGAGGATAAAACATAAAGCACTAATGCTTATTTATACTAAAACTAGATTGTAATCCTAACTGAATAAAGACATAAATCATTAAATATTAGGAAACATGCAAACTAAGAAAATAGGGAAATTAGTCCTAAGAGATAATCTCTAAGATACTCTAAATTATTCTAAGATATAATCAAGATATTATTGGATATTTTTCATATATTCTAAAGCCCCCCCTCAAGATAATGCTTACTAAGCTTTAATCTTGTTACAAATAAATCTCTTATATTAAGGGCTTCACCAAATATGGTTGGAATCTGGAATGATAATCATCTTGGAGAGTTGGTTGGAATTTTGCATGATTGATCACTTCATGACTCATCAATGAGATAGGAGAAATCACCATTGGTATGATACATGATAGGAAGCTGGTAGGAATCGCAGCCAATTCATCATTGTATAACTCATTGGTGAAAAGAAGTCATTGGTGTGATTGTTAGTAGAAAGAGCACATGACAAACATTGAATGATGGAGATGAGGCGAGTGTCCCGGACTGAAGACCAACAAGGTGAGAGCGTATAGGTTGGATATTGTCGGGGCCAAACTGCGTCTTGGGTCAAGATCAAGGCCAAATTGCATCTAGGACAAAAAGATATGCCCCAGATTGCTTGTGTGTTTAGGACAAAAAGTGGGTCAGGTCACATATAGGACAAAACCTGGTGGGGTCAATTTGCCTCTTGGACAAAATCTCGGGCTAGATCGCATCTGGGACAAAAATTGAGAAGGGCCAACCACGTCTAGTACAAAAGCATGGGCCAGACACCTTTCCCCCTTCCTCCCCTTCAATGCTGTGCTAGTATGAAAAGAGAGCCATTTGGTAGTCAAAAAGTAGCCACAAAGCCAAACAATCATGTGAAAATGGCGAATAGAGGCGACAAGGACTGGGCTTGACAAGAGAAAGTGGTAGCAGTGGCAAAGAGTATGATGAGTCGGTTCAGCTTGAAACCACCTAGGATGGGTTGCTAGAGGTGTTGTTAGCCATCGGTTAGCAAGAAGAGAGGGAAAATGACACCAAACAGGCACAAGACCTGAAACCAATGAGGCAAGGACAAATTGGTATGGAGGAGTTTGGAGCGACTCCAATACTGCAAATAGCAGCCTGAATGAAGCTGTCACGCACTGCCAGCTTGCCACATGTGGCAGAGTTGGTGCTTTCATTTGGGAAATGCAACAAAAAGAACACATGCATGTGGGTGCGTCAGAGGGAAATTGGAGCTGTGATTAGTGGGGTTTAGCCAAGCTCAAGGTGGCACTGTAGCATCACCGACAATAGGTCATCTGAAAAGTGGACAATTGTCACATTCTATGCTGAACGGTTGCCTTTAATGATTGGAAACTTTGCTAGAGTCAAAGTGGCTCACAGAAGTGGTCTAAATTATTCACAACTAGAAAAGTCATCGTAAAATTCACTAGCAATGGTGGACCATGATGGTGAAAAGGAGATTTCCATAAGGAAAAGAAATGAAAATAGCGTTCCAAATTGTAGGAAACTCAGTAGCGGAGATGCGACAGGATAGGTCATGAAGGATGATACTGCTCTTATACTATGTTAACATTGTGGGGTTTTAGGTTTTGAGGGAGGATTTGGGAAAATAGAGTTTGAATAATATTCTCTTGTGTATACTGTGATGTCTTACTTACATAAGATGATAAAACATAAAGCACTAGCCTTTATTTATACTAATACTAGATCATAATCCTAACTGAATAAGGAGACAGATCATGAAATATTAGGGAACATAAAAATCAAGGAAATAGGGAAACTACTCCTAAGAGATAATCTCTAACATACTCTAAATTATTCCAAGATATAATCAAGATAACCTAGTTAGGGAACTGGGTCAATGTGTCTCTTGAACTAATTTTTTTCATATAATAATAAATAACAATTATAAATATATTATAAAGTAGATATATTAGTAAAACAATTTAATGAATATATTGCACAAACTTAACTACTCATTAGATAAATACTTTAAGAATTACTATTGCAATTAATTTTTAAAAAACAAAATAATTGTCAAAACAAATAGTATGAGAATCAAGTTAATAATTTATAAAATCAATTCATGTTCTTGAAATCTTAGATTAGTTTTAAAATGAGTTAACAGTGTTCTCAATTAAAATTTAATATATTGTCTTATCAAAATTAAACTGTGAACCATAAGTATTTTTTTTTATATCATAGTTCTGTTTATAAGGTAAATTGAATATATGTAAATATACTAATTATAAATATCATTACTATTGAATCAATGAAAAAGTCTACGAAAATTTTTTTCTAAAACAATTTGAATAATCATTATATTCAAATACTTTTTATCCCAATTATTGTAGAATTGTTTAATTTTGATAAGAAAAGGGAAAGAAGCTAAGGTTAATCTCAACTATTGATATTAGGAAGTCCCACATTGGTCACCTATAATGCTAGAAGCAGTTTCCCCTTGTATATAGTGTGTGCTTGGGTAATCAGCTTAATTAAGTATTTATTCAACATGCTCCTGTCAAATGAGAGCTTATTCAAAAGCTTGACTATGAAGCTTATTGAAATGAATTAAAAAGAGCCTATATGAAGGTCATAAACTACTTTCATAAATCCAAATAGGCTCTTCCAAATGTCCTAGGACATGACTGTGGTTAGCCATTTGGTATTAAGTGTCATGGGCCATAGTTATTAAGTCACAGGCTCAAAGTTGTTATAAGGTATGGAGGCAGTGGAGAACATGCTATCTAGCTACATATTGCTATGAGATTTTAGCAGTAAATTTTACAATGTGGTTTTATTAAACAGTCTTGGTTGAGTCGGTTTGACAAAATCCTGTGGATTGTGACTAACTTTGAGCAGTTCAATTTGCAGTTCTGTCTCACTTTGAGCTGAACCAGCCTAAGCTGCTGGTCAGACAGGCTAGTCCAGACAGGGTTTAATAAATATGCCGTGAACCTGATCATGTGTAATGTAACATTTTTGAAGTATATAGTTGTTTTTAAATATTCATTAGCAAATTCTTTTGTAGGTTTAATTTCTTGTGTCCTGCCAATTTTATGGCAATGGCATAGCCACAAACATTATTCTCTTGTTCTTTGGCACTTGAGAATCCCCCCCTGCTTCAATAATTCCTACCTGCCTCAACAGAAACAATATAATACAAAAACATTAACTATTGCCATAGTATCTTCATGGAGAACAGTAGGAGGCATTGACCAGCCTTTGCATCCTTCCCTAGACATACCATGAGTACTGCCATGGAATCTTTGTTGGGTTTGGATCTGAGTGAGGTCCTAATTAATTTGATTTTCATATAATTCTATCATTGTAATTAAAAGAAATGCATGTCATTGACAACCCCTCCTGGTGGTTTGCACATTAATCATGAAACCATTGTTCTATCAGAGAAAGATAAGAAGTTATTTAGCGGTGTCTCTTGTGAGTATTGCAATGAATGGAGTATTAGCTTGTATTTATGTTTACTTCATTATATTTTGAACAACTGCTGTCTCATGATGCAGGTTCGCTTACATCTTCTTACTGCAGTTATGAAGTGTTTCTTTAAGCGACCCCCTGAAACTCAAAAAGCATTAGGAGCTGCTTTGGCTGCTGGTCTTGCTGATTTTCACCAGGTTAGAATTGTTGTTACTACTTTCTACTTTGAATGGTCAAAACAATGAAATATTTGGATATTTGCCTGTATTGCAGTGGTATGTTAAATGAGCTTTTTGTTGATTGCAGGATGTTCATGATAGGGCCTTATTTTATTACAGGCTTCTGCAATACAATGTATCAGTGGCAGAGAGTGTGGTTAACCCTCCAAAGCAAGCTGTTTCAGTATTTGCTGATACTCAGAGCAGTGAAATCAAAGATCGCATATTTGATGAATTTAACAGTTTGTCTGTTGTATACCAAAAGGTAACTAGTCTACTCTCTTCCCCCTGGTGGCTTTAATGAACAATATTATTTGTTGGGTTCAGACCAATTTTATGTACTTGAAGCCATTTCTAAATTTAATAATTTTTTTCCTACTCTAAACAAATTTAAAGATAAAATGGGGAGAAAATAATAAATAATCCACCTTACAGTTTAGAATGTGTTTCTCTGTTTTTCTTCCCTGTAAAATGTGTCTGACTTCTTAATGTTTCATGTTTAGTCTTGCCTCAACTGTTGAATCACCTGAGATATTCTAAATAATATGCTGCAATTTGTTATTTACATTAGAATTCATTTTTAATTTTTTTTAAATATAAAACATTGTATGGCTAAACTTTGTGCCTCAACGCCTCGAAGGTTATCTTGTGCTGTGATAGGTTAAATTAAACACCTTGTCTTGGGTAACGTTACTTGAAACATGTTTATGTAACAATGATCCTTGTGTATATTAAAATCTGTCAAACTAACAATGGCAAATTCATGCAGCCTTCTTATATGTTCACTGATAAGGAACATCGAGGGACATTTGAGTTTGCAGATGAACTTGGAAATCTATCTATTAGTGCAGAATCTGGAGATTCAGTTGTTCCAGCTCAGAGAGTGGAAGCAAATGACAAGGATCTGCTTCTAGGTACTTCAGAAAAAGAGGAAGGAAGAGATCCTGGTAGCAATGGTTCTGTCTATGATGCTCCTTCCTATAATGGTTCATCTGCCCCTTCTACAACTTCACAACAGCTTGCAGATTTGGCATTTCCAAGTACCGGCATATCTGGTGAAGCTCCAGCTTCTAGCTTGGCAGTCGATGATCTGCTTGGTTTAGATTTTCCAGTTGGGACTGCAGCCACGCCTTCACCTCCTCCATTGAGCCTAAATCCAAAAGCTGTGCTGGATCCAGGCACATTTCAGCAGAAATGGCGTCAACTGCCAATATCTCTATCAGAGGTTTGCTTTAAAATTATATCAGTTTCATTAATGTGATAACTTTGGCTTACATATATGTACTTAATTTGAATGCATTGTTATTATAAAAAAGTTTTACAATACCATCCAATGATGTGTTGCCACATCATTTAATGAATTTGACATCTTATAAGTTGTTAAGCTTGTTAAATGATATGCGGCACCACATAATTGGATGATTGTGTAGAACTGTAATATAGTTTTTTTCATTGATAATGCATCAAAAATTAAAAAATTGAACTATAAAAATGTTTTAATATGTGCTCTATCTTTTTTTGGCCTCCCCCAATCAACAAAAATTGTCAAGCATTTTGGTTATACGTGGTATATAATTCATAGATCTGGTGCAGGAATATTCTATAAGTCCTCAAGGAATCGCATCATTGACAACTCCCCATGCTCTCCTGCGTCACATGCAAAGTCATTCGATAAACTGCATTGCATCCGGTGGTCAGTCTCCCAACTTCAAGTTCTTTTTCTTTGCTCAGAAAGCAGAAGCAGCATCAGTGTATCTTGTAGAGTGTATGATCAACACATCGTCAGCCAAGTCGCAGATTAAAATAAAAGCTGATGACCAAAGTTCATCCCAGGCATTCTCAACATTATTCCAATCAGCCTTGTCTAAATTTGGTTTACCTTGAAACTTTATGGTGCATCCTTCAGAGCTGTGGAATAGGCAGTCATGAAATTTTGGAATCCTAGATTGAATATATAAGGAAATGGAGGATATCGGCTCCATAACCACCCCTGCCCGGGAAAAAATATAAAAGAAAATTCATATAGGTGTATAACAGAAAATGCAGGGGGATTCCATTGGCTAAACGATTTTGTAGTTGTTCTGTATCCAAATCAACGTGATGATCCATCAAATATTCAGTTGTAGAAAACCTAGTCTGGGTTGTAAGTTTGTAGAGGTTTTATGTTGATTTTCTGACGTTTATTCAAGTGTTCATTGTGTTCTAGGTCATTAGCATTGATTGACTAGTGATTAATTTCTGTGCTGGGTTGGTGCTGAAATGTGAAACTGGACCCTTTATCAATTGATTGTTTTATACACAATGATGCTCGATGCCTGTAGTGTTGGTGCTTGTTAGTTTGCACCGGGTGATTTTTGAAGTCCTTCATTTTTAATTTACTGCTGTGAACTGAAGATATTACTGACATTAAATTTTTAAACGCTACAATGTTTCACTTAATTTTGTTTTAAGTGATCGTGACGATGATAATTTTTATTTATTTATAAACATGTTTCTGTTTAAAACAATAGTACATGAAGCTGGTTCAATGGAAAGGTCATTTCTCGTATATATTAAATTTAGACTAGTAGATTAATTTCAAAATGAAGTTTAAATCATGCATCGGCATAATGAAGAAATTCTCAGCTGAAGGATATGCACCCGAAAATAAGATTTTTGTTAAATATGCTGAGCCAAATGATGTCTAATAACATTTTGTATTGATAGAGTATTTCTATTCTAATTAATAAATATTTGCTAACCAAATAATATAGTGTTGTTCCTCTAAAAAAGGACAAAAACTGAAACGTCCAATTGAATCTAAATTGCAAAAGATCATATTAAATTGGTTGGGATATACTATTATAAATTATAAATTATAATACAGAATTCAGAAAATGTGATTCATTTTTCTTATTTTTTTCAATTAGACATTTTTTAAGTTCTTTTTTTGGGTGTATTTTACAAACTACTATTGCAACTAGAAAAAAATCCAATCATTTTAAATTACTCTCTTTTTATTTTATCTATATACTTGATGTCTTGATCTTTACTTATCCCTTTCAATTTATCATTTTTTAATCTCTCTCTAAATTAAATTTCAGTATTTTTTGTTAAAAAAAGTTGTCAATAGTTAAAAATAATTTTAGGTTTAAATATGTTTTTAGTTTTTCAAATTTGAGGTAAGTTTATTTTTGGTCTTTTTTAGCCCTTATAATTTTTAAAAAGCATGTTTAGTCCCTTTGCCCAAATATCGTTAGTGAATCTACCATACAAAACTCACCTACTATTGAATTTGTCACACAAAACCCACATATTAGTATCCTTGTTAGTAAAAAATTACACCAAACTTAATTCATGCTACGCAACTAACTCAATCTGCATGTTAATGATGCTATAGGCGGTCTTGAGGAACTAAATAGACTTTTTTTTTTCAAATTATAGGGACTAAAAATATTAATTTTAAATTTGGGGGACCAAAAACAAGCTTATCTCAAATTTGAGGAACTAAAAACATATTTAAACCATAATTTTATATCATAATTTAAATTATTTATTAATATAATTTATATATTAAAATATATTTATTTATTATGAATTTTAATCATATAAAAATAAATATTTATCCTATATAATAAACAAGCTAAAATAATAATTCATTATTTTTAAACTTATTCAAACTAAATGGCAAGTGTTTTTATGATTACTATTGAAGTTATGTTGACTAATGATATGACCAAAATAATGTATATAAGTAGGAGACAATCTTCACTTCATGAACTGGTTTTTGGGGTTGAGTTAGACTTAAACCAAATTCTAAGATGGTATCAAGTCCTATCTTAGTGGGTGTCGTGGGATCTATTGAGTTACTTGTTATCGGACCATTATTAGACCACTTGCATATGTCCAACCTTGCAAACTTCGATCTCCTTTGGAGTGGTTGCGAGTTTTTAGTTTTTAGTCTTAAAATGTAATTTTCAAAACAAAACATGTTTGACAGAATTGGAGCTCAAATGATTTTTAACTCAACATTTTTAAGTCAGTTTTCAAAACCAAAAAAATGGTTTCTTACTCAGTTTTAAGTTTTTTTCACTTATAACGATCCCTCTTTGTTCCTTCATCAATCTTGTTCCTTCCTATTCTTGCAACCACCCTTGTTCCTCCCTGTTCTAATCCGCGTCATTTATTCCGGCAAGGCTTCCATTCTCCACCACCTGTTTAGCGTCCTCCCATCCCAGTGCACATTGAGAACGCCATTTTCCCTGCCACCCACTACCTCAACATTGAAATACACCACAAACGCTGATTCAAAAGGAGGAACCAACCTCAACTCCAAACAAATCAACAAACACGAAAAGATCAAACTTTGGTGAAAACCCACTTTACCAAATTGGAAACAAAGAGGATTAGATAGCAGTGGTACCTTTCTGAAGTCGGAGGCTCTAACAGTGCCTTTTAGGGAGACCTCGATCTGGTACCTCTCGTCAGTCCTCTCGTCGATGATAGCGAGGGTGCCTTTGAGATTCACCAGCGGAGAGGGTGGAGAATCGCAATGGAGGGAAGTAAGTGAACCGCGAGGGTGGCCAAATGGTTTCGTGTAGTATGTTTGGAAGCTGTTGTTATTATTGTCATGGCTATGTTTTGTGTGTGTGTTGATACTTTTTCATTGGTTGTAGAACTAGAATGATTGAAGAAAGTGAAACGGTCCAAAGGATTGAATATGCAAATGAATTTGGAGATGCGAGTTGAATGGGAAGTTTGAAGGGAGAGAGAAATTGGTTCAGATATTGATGCACGTGTTTAAGAGTTGAACGCTCAAACAATGCACGTGTTTCACGGAAACATCCAAAATTTTGAAAACCAAAAGAACAAAACTGTGAATTAAAAACTGAAAACTAGTTTTAGTTTTTATAAATTTAAAAGCTTAAAACCAAAAACTACTCCAAACGTGGCCTTCACACTTGAAATGTCTAGTTCTTAATGTAAAAAAAAGTGTGATGAAAATCTCACATTAACTAGTGATATGTTTGTATATAAGTAGGAAACAATCCTTATCTCCTAAGATAACTTTTGAGGTTGAGTTATCCTCAAACCTAAGAATTATTTCTCAAAAACTAATTTAAACAGAATTGAAAATACATTCTATAAGTTATTGTTGCACGCCCGAAGATATTGGATGCTTTAAACAAAATTGCAAAAGTAAGAGTGTCTTTGTTCTTGTGTGTGAAAGAACTTGATTTACCCTTTGTTTGCTGCCAGTGAAATGTTGTGGAAATAAGGTGGAGAGAAAAGAAATGGGTAAGAAATAAAAAATGAGGTATGTTTGGTAGAGGAGAAATGATGGAGGAAAGAAATAAAAAGTCGTGGGTCTCATACCTTTTTATTTCTTTGCAAAATCGGGTGGAAATGAATAGTAAAAACATTTTTTAATAATCTATTAAGAGTGTGGATAATCGATTGTCATAGCGTTAAAAAAAATGAAAATAATCAAATTTCATATAACATAATCGATAATGAACCTTGATTATCACAAAAGATTAATCGATTATGTTGCTCATCTTCTGTATGTTGCTCCTAAAGCCAACACACACCTTGTGCTTGGTTGATATACAATTAATAAAAAAAAATTGGCCTTTCAAAAAAAAATGATTATGTTGCATTTTTTATTCTCTTTTTAATTTTCTCTTTACTATTTCTCTCAAACCAAACACTTTTATTTTCACTCTATTTTTCACCTATTTTCATTCACTCTATTTCTCTCTTATTTCTATCCACCTTATTTCTCACCTAGTACCTCTAGTCTTTTATATAAGAAACAAATGAGATCATATTTTTGGTCCTAATTATAAAAAACATATGACCACTTTCAAATGTATTAATTGTTAATTTTCTTTTATACCCTTTATTGTGAAGTGTATTAATGAGATATCCGCTCATTTTCCTTGAAAGTGGTAAAATAGTATGTTTAGTCTAAAATATCCTCATTTAATATTTATTATAAGAGTAGTTGTTGAGTAAGGTATGATTATTAAATAGGGATATATGTAGAAAAAAACAATTAATGAAGCTTGGAATATGTGAAACATCAATAGCTTTGAAGCAAAAAAAAAGAAGAAGTTAAAATATCAATAGTTTTGAACCGGAAAAAATAAGTCATACTCATTGGTTGAAAGAAGTATCTCTTAAATTATAAGTAATGTCATTAAATATAACCACCACTTAAATTATTTAATTTTATGGGTATTTTTAAAATAAAATTTAAATTTATAACATTATTAATTAAAATTAATTAATTTAACTATTTTCATTGATATTAATGAATTAGGAATTTGATTTTTATAAATAGAACTGAAGATAGTATTTTTTTTTACTCCTACCTAACAGGCCCTTGATTTTAAAAAAAAATAAAAATGTCTAAGCCAGAAAGTTAAACTAACATGTTACACCCAGGGGAACGGGACACGGTTAATCCGCTGGTGGCTCGACACATTTCCCTTCATTTCTTTAATTATTATTTTTATTTTGAGCGGCTGTTCCGAGGTACATGTGACATCTTCGGATACTGGAAATTAGGAAATATTGACCTCGGACGATGTTAAGTGTCTCCATCTTCGTTCTGTTTATATTTTGTCTCTTTTAATCCAAATGCACATTTATTCTATTTGAATTGGTAGTAATAATTCTTGTGCGCCCGCGCGTGTTTAGCAGCAAACACTGAAAATGAGGGTGCCTCATTGCCAGTCTGCCATGCATGTATTTCCCATCACTAGAGGAGCAGTGCATTCCTTCGTTTTTGTTTTTTTCAATATCAACCACTCTTCTCTGTGTCTCACTCTTCTTTTTTAGATTCTGAAAAAGGTCACCACTCTATGGGGACTACAAGTATTATATTTTCGTAAAGGTCAACCACCACATGCAGCTCCCTCTGTCTCTACTCTCCACTATGATACAAAAATAAAATTAAAAATATTTATAAATTTATCCTAATAGTGGACTGCACTAGCTATTAGTGGACCACCGTAGCGTTGGTAGCTCTCAGTTTTCACTTTTCACTGCAAATTGCAAAACGGCCACTATTATAATCTTAATTTGCTTCCCTGCTTCATGTGCATGAATTTCTGCTTCATCTTCCAAGTGATAACATTAACCACTGTTTCATAGGAAGAAAAAATATATATATATCATGTTTGCAGTTGGACCATATTCGCCGGCGACCACACCCCCGCTGCCGACGTTGCCGGAACCAGCACCACCTCCACTCCACTCCTCGCCGTCACCTTCAATGTCTCCGACGACTCCAGTCACCCCGCCGGTGTCGTCCTCGCCGTCGCCGGAAACTTTACTCGTTTCAGATTCGCCGCCGCCGCCATCTTCAGTTACACCACCTCCTATGACGGTGCCGTTGTCTCCGTCTCCGTCTCCGGCGTCACCGGATTCTATGCCACCGCCGTTTCCACCGTTCGCCGTTGCACCGTCGCCTCCAACTCCAACCGCCGCATCTCAGCCACCGCCGTTTCCATTTGCCACAGCGCCTGCAACAACGTTTCCACCGTTTGCAGTTACACCATCGCCTCCAACTCCCACCGCCACTTTTCCACCTGCATTGTCAGAGGAAATGCCGGCGCCGGCGACTATTCCTCCACCTCCTCTACCTACGGCATTCACGGGACCTACCTTGGCTACACCGTCGAGCCCCGCGTTGCCGGCATCGGCGCCGGAAGTGAATTTGCCGTCAACAACACCAAGTGGAAGTTTGCCGGTGGCTGTGGAAGTTCAGAAGGTTTCAACCTTCCACGTGTCAAGTGGCCTTATCATTGGGCTTGTAATTGGAGCTATCGTTTTCGTGTTTGTTTTTACTGTTGGATCAGTTCTATGCAGGAATAGGAAGAAAAACAAACAGAAGAATCTCAGCACCCATCGCTACAAGGAATCATCACCTTATGTTGGATCCAATGGTTAGAATATCTTATCCTTTTTCCTTCTTAGTTAAATTTGTGATATAAATTTAAGGTCAAAACTTAGATGAGTTTTTTAGTGTCATTCTCTACAACCACATAGAGTTTTATTTTTCTAACTTATTCCAAATAAAAATAAAGTTAAACAATCTCATTCAAAATAATTGAAACAATTTTTGATATATTTTAAGATGGTTGATTACAGGTATTAATTGAACTAATCATTTTAAACAAGATTGTTTAACTTATTTTCACTTGAAATAAGTTAGATAATTCCTATTTCAATAACACATGCTAATCTCCAATGTAAATCTTAATTTGTGATTACAAAAGTGACACTCTAATTCTTGTGATCATTAAGGTCTTGTTTAGATAAATTTCTTCATAAATTTCTTTTTTCACAAGTTAAAATTAACTTATATACTTAACTTTTATATAAATTCTTTCATTTAACTTCTCTGAAATACAGAAGATGATTTAATTTAGTGAAAAAACTTAATTCGTTTTATTTTTTAATTTTCTTCTCCTGAACGAAAGTTTATATGATCCCTTCTATTTATACAAAAAAAGGTGATGTGATATAATCAAAGTTCTATGCATTTGATGTTTCATTAGATTTGTTGGGTGATTATTGAGCTGCTTGCGCACTACATTATCTCATCATCAGGGTCTCATGTTATTCAAGTGATATCAAATCCATCGCTGCCACCACATCTCACTGACGGCAGTGGAGCTTCTGGCTCTGTTAATTCGGTGTCTGTGAAAGCAATTCCAAACAGTGCTCCAAGGGTTGCCTTTGGTTCCGTGAATGGTATTTTCACATATGATGAATTATTAGTGGCCACTAGTCGTTTCTCTGAGTCCAACCTTCTTGGAGAAGGCGGTTTTGGGTACGTGTACAAAGGAGTTCTCGCATGTGGAAAGGAAATTGCAGTTAAGCAGTTAAAATCAGGAAGCCAACAAGGAGAGAGAGAATTTCAAGCTGAGGTTGAGACCATTAGCCGAGTGCACCATAAACATCTTGTTGAATTGGTTGGATACTGCGTTACCAGGACAGAAAGATTGCTTGTTTACGAATTTGTTCCAAATGACACATTGGAATTCCACTTACACGGTAAGTCTATAATTTATGTTTATGGTAATCTTCACTAAAAGCTTTTCTGCTCTGCTGATGGCACTAGTGGTTTCTCGCGACATAATGTTTTTTTTTTAAGTATCCTTGCTTTGTTCTGTCTAGAGTGGACAGGTTTTTCTTGCGGTTCCATTTTACAGTTGCATGGTCTTGACGATGACATAAAAATGCATTGCAGGGGAGGGGAAGACCCTTTTAGAATGGGCAACGAGAGTTAAAATTGCCTTAGGATCTGCAAAAGGGCTCGCATATCTACACGAAGATTGTGAGAATTCTTCGCTTTTTAATTAGAAATAAATTCAGGATTTTGTAGTAAACATTATAGCATCCCTAATCTTGGATTTCTTGATTTTTCTAAAGCCTGTATCTACTAAAAATTTGTTGCTGCATATCTCATCACAGTGACAAGTTCAAAAATAAAAATAAAATCCGTTCTCAAAGGGATTCATTGAAGTTTACATACTTGTGTCTCATATAAACATACTGTGCTACTGCTTATGGGTATTGGAAATGGTAATTGGTTATAATTATGATCATCATGTCTACAGGTAATCCGGCAATTATTCACCGTGATATTAAAGCATCTAATATTCTTCTTGATTTTAAGTTTGAACCCAGGGTAAGTCTTGTTCCCTTAAATATTATATGATAATGTTATTTTTATGCAGTTTTCTACACTTTCCTTTTACGACAATCTTTTGTGTCCTTTTTCTCACGTAATGTAAGTGGTAAAGGAAAATATATATAATAATAGTAACATTTTTTAATATATTTAATACCAAATGCGTCCTTCAGGAAATCAGAATGCTTGAGTTAATTGGAGATGCCTTTTTATTCATTTATGCATCTTATTCACATTCACATTGCTTATTACTCTTCTAGATAGAACTCTTTTTGTCTTCTATATTTTCTTTTTTTTTTTTAAATAAAATAAAATTACTTCCTGATATTGTTCCCAATGCATCATACAGCACATGAAGTGTTCCTATGTTTATAGCTGATGGTCTGAGGCGTATATTTCTCAATTACTTTGGAGATATAATGATGTTGAAGTTCTGTTTGTATTAGGTTTCTGACTTTGGCCTGGCAAAAATCTTCCCTAACACCGATAGTTGCATTAGTCACCTCACCACCCGAGTAGTGGGAACCTTTGGGTAAGGCTACTTTCCATCTTACTGCACGTATCATAAGTGCAATAATTGACATTGGTCATCAACGTTTTCTTGAATAGCAACCTATACCCCTGGTGCTGGGAATTACTTAAAATCCCATTTTGAGTAAACATTGATTTTTTTTTTTTCTCCCTTCAATTAAGCAGCACAAAGTAAACTCGGTCATTTTAGCTCTTCAGTATTTGTCTTTATCCGTCTACGTAAATAAAGCATCTCACAGTTTAAAATAAGGTATGCAGATTGCATAGTACGTGTTGTCTTAAACTGCCGGTTAATAAAATTTTTGGTAAGGATGCCCTCCTTCCAAGTAACAGATAAAAACGGGTAGAAAAGCACACTTAGTATGTTCCTATACATCTATGACGTGTTGCCAAAGTAAGATCAGCTTTAGAATTTCAAAACCAAAAATTTCGTTGCAGGTACCTGGCTCCAGAGTATGCTTCAAGTGGTAAATTGACGGATAAATTAGATGTCTATTCCTACGGCGTCATGCTTTTAGAACTTATAACCGGACGTCCACCAATCATTGTAGCAGAATCAAGGAATGAGAGCCTCATTGACTGGGTGAGTTGACTGAGTTCCTTCCTGTAACCTCCATGGTCTGAGTTTTCATGTTAAAAATGTAATTTTATTTGTCAGTCAGCTTCGGTGCTCATGTGTGTGTGTGGACTGTGGATGATTATTAGGATGATAATAGATTTTTTTTTACCAACTAAAAAATGTGGTACTTGAACGTGCGATCTTTGCTGACCCTCGTAGTATTAAAATGACCTTGCAACATGTTTGTATATTGGAACTACAGGCTAGGCCATTGCTTGCTCAAGCACTGCAAGATGGTGACTTCGACAATCTTGTTGATCCAAGGTTGCAGAAAAATTACGAAGCTGATGAGATGGTTAGAATGATTACCTGTGCAGCTGCTTCTGTGCGCCATTCAGCCAGGCTTCGACCTCGTATGAGCCAAGTAATAATCTGTTCGTTGCTTTTCATCTCCATCAGCAATTCATAAGAGGAGAAACATGAAAGAATGAAACTATTTAGAATTTTTTTCTATAAATTCATTGCTAGATCACGAGGCTAGTTCTGAGAATGATCATTATAGAAAGATATGCTACTAAGGCAATTTTTTTCTTAGAAAAATAAATTAATATCTTGGCCAAATCCTTTGGAAATACTCTTTTTTTTATTTTATTTTTTATGGATTTGCTTCAACCTTCCTAAATAGATAGGCTTACAATTCATCAATATATCCCCAATCCTCTTACAAAATTAAATGAGTATAAAATATTTCAACCTTAGACAATTAATTCTTAGTAGCTTGATTTCCTTTGTTAAAATCCTGTCCAGATGTGATAAAACATGGTATGTATAAATACATATTTTATCCTCTGACCACAAAGTTCACAATTTGTAACAGATAGTTGGAGCCTTAGAAGGAGTGGTTTCTCTAACCGATCTTGTTGGAGATGTTACACCGGGGCATACCACGGTATACAATTGGTCAAATAGTTCATATTATGATGCCAGCCAATACCAGCAGGACATACGAAATTTCAATTTGGCATTATCATGTCAGAAATACAGCTCCAGCGGGCATAGTGAAACCACTAGTGCTTATGGTCTTCACTCATCAGGCTCAAGTAGTGAGGCTCAGCAATGAATCCGAGACCTATTATAAAAGAGGTCAAAGACAGTGGAATGTGTTGTAAACTCAGGATTAATTGTGTTCTGCTCAAGATGTAAAGCTCGTATTGTCCAGACTAGAGTGACTAGACGTTCAAATTATTAGTCAGTTTTTTATTTTTTCAAACTACTTATTATTAAAAGCTTCCTTGGCTTACTGAATTAGAGATTTCAAAATGTGAATTAGAGTTGATCTTGGCAGAAGGATGTGGATTGATACCTCGAACGGTGGGTCCAAAAACACACAAGCAGGCACACAAAAGCACATATAAGAAATTTGAAGTTCTTTTTTCTGATTCAACACTATAAGACAGCAGCACCAATAGATTTTAACAAGTTAAAGAATTCCTAAACTTACAGTCTAAATATAAAGATTGTTTTTTTGGTCAATTAAATATAAAGATTCAGGCCCTTACCATACCACCATAGTCAGGCATTAAGATGTTACAAACATTAGCACACAAATAAGTTTTGTTTTTGGACTAAGCACACATATCAAGTATGAGCCCCGTGTCCAAAGCCCAAAAGTGAAGTGTTAGGCCCACAGCAGACGAGAAGTTCATTACCACTAAATCCTATTCTATAATTAATTGTTAAATTTAACAAAATATATATTTAATATATGTTAATTTATGTAATAATTATTTTTATATCATAACATATTTTTAATATATATATATATATTAAAATTCTACTATGAAATAAAATATAATTATTACAAAAATTAATATCCGTCTATATATACATATATTCAAATATCTGTTAAAAAATTTAGTATTTTATTATTGTTTTAAAAAATAGATTATAAAATATATTTTAAAATTAAAATTAGAATATATTAATATAATATTAATAAGTTGATAAATATAAAATATATATAATATAATTTATCTCATAATTTTCATATTTCATAATTTGACAACGTATTGTACTTAATAAATATAGTATTTCATGTTTTAGATATTCAATTTTACTTATAATATATTAAATATAATACTATTAAATTTAATATATTAATTATGATATTTATAAAATACAATATATTTATGAATAAATAATATATTCACCGAGACTGTAAAAGCTTTTTTACATTGTCATTCAATCAAAAATCGTCATGTATAATATGTTAACTTTTTATAATAACTAATTAAAAATCATACAAGTGATGATTTTTTATTAGTTGACAAAATAAAATGTTCACAGAGACATTGCATTCCTCTTAAACTCTTTATTTATTAACTTTAATAAATGTAACATATAATTGGATTTTTTAATATACTTAATAATTTGACTACATATTATATTGGCTAAATTGTACTTTTGATCTCCCTATAATTTTCAATTTGCGATTTTGGTTCCCCTTTTTCTAATTCCATAATTTTAGTCCTCAAATTTTTAAAAATTCGCGATTTTGGTCCCCTTATTTTTAATTCTGCAATTTTAGTCCTTTAATTTTTAAAAATATGCAATTTTGATCCCTCTAAAATCGTGGATTTCCACAATTTTTAAAATTTTAGTCTAAAATTGGATGATCAAAATTGCAAATTTTTAAAAATTGAAAGACTAAAATCACGAAATTAAAAATAGGGGGACTAAAATTGCAAATTTTAAAAAATTAGAAGACTAAAATTGCGAAATTAAAAATATAAAAACTAAAATCGTGGATTGAAAATTATGAAGAGACCAAAAGTGCAATTTAGCCTATTTAATAAATAGAGTATTTAACTTTATTGAACAGTCAAATTTACCTATAATATATTAAATATGATATTTACTACATATAATATATTTATTAAATTTAATAAATATAATATATATTCTAATACTCTAAAAGTTATACTATTTTTTAATGTTTAAAAGAATTATTTAATAAAGAGTTTAATGGCTATACACTATCAATGTAAAAAGTTTTACACTATCAATCAATTAAAGATAATCGTTGGTATAATTTTTAAGTAATTATTATAAAAGTCAACAAATTTATTATAAATGATAGTTTGTGATTGGATGGCAGTGTAAAATTGCTTTATATTATCAGTGCAACACCTATTTTCTCTTTAATAAAACATATTTTAGAACAGAAAAATTGAAATATATAATAATATAGTGTATAAATATATAATAATTTATTTCTTAATTATCATCCTTAATAACTTGACTGCATATTATATTTAATAAATACAATATTTAATATTATTGAATAGTTAATTTTATTTATAATATATTAATTATTATATTTATTAAAATAAATTAAAATGTAATTATTATAAAAATTAATACCTACTAATATACACACACACACACACACACACACACAACACACACACCACACACACACATATACATATACACACACATTAAAAAATATATTATTTTTATTATTGTTTTAAAGAAATAGTTTATAAAACTTGTTTTATAATAAAAAAAAGTGCAAATAAATATTGATATAATGTAAATAAATTGATAAACATATATAATAATTTATCTCTTAATTTCTATTCTTAATAATTTACTACATATTATATTTAATAAGCATAGTATTTAATGTTATTGGTAGTCAATTTTACTTATAATATATTAATTATGATACTTGTTAAATATAATATATTTATTAAATTTAATAAATGTTATATATATATTTTTTAAACGTGACTTTTTATGTGAATTTATATATATTAAATTTGTTATTATATAAAATGTTTTTATTACAAAATTATATATATATATATATATATACATATTGAAATATACGTGAAAATTTTATTTTTAAAAACATAATTTATAAAATTTAATATGAAATACAAAAATTCAAATATACATTAATGTGATAAAAATAAATTGGCAAATATATAAATTGAATTTAAAAATAATTTTGTGACATATTTTATGTTCTTTAATTAAATAAGAATTTAATGACTATGCATTATTAGTGTAAAAAGTTTTACACTATCAACCAATCAGAAATCACCATTAATACAACTTTTAAGGTAATTATTATAAAAGTCAACAAACTTACCATATATGATGATTTCTGATTAAATGACAGTGTAAAATTGCTTTATACTGTTAGTGCATAGCTTATTTTTTTTTAAATGATATGTGTGCTTTTACTTTATGTTTATTATCTTTTACTAGTTTTTACATACAACTATATGTATTTACCTATTGCTAAGATTATATAACGTAGTTGCATATTTAAGACTTGAATTCGAGATCATTGGTTAAACTAGAACAACTCTACACTAATTGATTCACGCACTTAATAATAGAAGGTTATGATTTTTATTATTGTGTAAATGAGAAATATAGAAATTAGATTAAAATATAGTCAATAATGAAATATTTAATAAATTATTTCAATCAACTATTAATATTATTTATAATAAATTACAAATTGATAAAAAAATTCGTTTCTTTACATTTTTTTTTATATTTGAATCGTATTTTTTCATATTCAATTAAATTAGGACAACTTACTGGAATTACATCTAATTTAAATAGACAAAGGCTACGGTGCACCACTTTATTAAGTGGTTTATGGTGCACCATTTTATTAACCCTTAAATTCATCTCATTTACACAATCTTGTGGTGCACCGTAGCATTTTGGCTTTTATTCATCTCATTTATTTTTTCTCCTCTTTTCTCTCTCTTCGACTCCCCCTTCTTCATTTTGGCTTCTTTGTCTCTGTACCCCTGCTCCTCATTCTTCTCCAAAATTGCATTCACTAGAGTAAATTGGTGTGAGCCTCGAACTTGTGTTGCACCTGAGCTACTATCACCGATAGTGGTTGTTGCTGCTATTGCGTCGACGATTAAGCTGGAGATCTACCTCCTAGGAACAGCGACTCCCCTAGCTGATCTCTTTCAATGTGTCTTCATCATGCCCTTGTAGCAGTAAGGTGCTACATTTATGTTTTGGTGGGTTGTTACCTATCAAAAACAATGCAGAAGCACATGGACACAGCTGTCCTTTTTTACTTAACCCTTTGGAAAAATTAGATTTCTTGGTAAATTTGGTCAAATAAAATATCACTTTCATTCCCATTTAAATGTTAGAACAACTACAATCCAACTATGATTTAACCTCTTTTTCTAACTCTACTTCTCATTTTAAACTAAATGCAAGTTCTCTCAAACCTCCACTTTAAGATAAATTTGAGTTTGGCAATCCCATGTACAACAAAATTTGCACTTATCCCGTTTTGTTTTTAAAATATGGTTCAAATAATCAAATTTGTGTTTGTATCGAAAAATTGGTGTCAAAATTGCTTACTAATGGAACAAAGAGAAAAACTGTTATGCCTTGTGGTTCTTTTTAGTTAGTAACGTAATACGTAGAAGGAGGAAGCCACAGTTAGATAGATTAGTTGTTGTCCACGTTTACAGAGAGAGAAGCCAAAATGAAGAAGAGGGAGCTAGAGAGAGAGAAAAGAGAAGAAGAAATTTAGTGCAGGAAGTGCACCACAAGATTGTGTAGATGAGATGAATCTAAGGATTAATAAAGTGGTGCACCGTATCCTTTGTCAAATAATAAAGGATAACTTTTTGCTTCTATAAATAAAACAAGAGTTAAATATGTTTTAAGTCTTCCAAAATTTGACCTGTTTTGGTTTTAGTTCTTAGAAGAAAAAAATCTTGAATAAAGTCCCTCAAATATTAAAAATACCATAATTAGATCTCTGTGTTAAATTCTGCTTAATTTTTCTATTAAATGATGGTCACATGAGCTTCCAAGTAAAGTATTTTATTACTTGAATTTTAATAAAAAATCGTATAATTACTTTTATTTTAGGATTAAAAAAAATATGTGGTTTAGGATTAAATATGTAATAATTTTATTCAAAAATATGTTACTAATCTGACCTGGACATAACAGTTAACATGGACGGCCACATCAACAAATTAATGGTGATTGTGATATTGATGTGACCATCATTTAACAGAAAAGTTAAACAAAGTTTAACACAGGAATCTAATCGAAGTATTTTTAATATTTAAAAGACTTTATTCAATTTTATTTTTTTTTGAAAATTAAAATCAAAACATGTCAATTTTTAGATGACTAAAAACATATTTAACCCATAAAACAAAATAAAATAAAGTTTTTATCTAAATATCTAGCTCTTTCCTTTTTTGCATGCAGTCAGCAATTCAGCATGATGCGGATTTGACAAAGACAGAAAATCTGAAATCTTACGTGGCAACTCGCGAATTTTTGATTGGCTGAGAGAGCTCATATTACGTGGGTAGGTTTAGCAGGGTAAGTTTCATCCATCGTCACCCAAACCGCACCCAAATTTGATTCCTGAAAACACACAAGCACGGCCAGTGCCAGTTCACCGTTTGCCACGTCGGCAACGCACCTTCTTTGGTTGGCCCCAATCTCATTAACCTCTTTGTTTTTTTCTCTTTGACTCTTCCGGTAAATCTTAAAACCCTAACCCTTCATTTCTTTAATTTTCATTTTTCTAAATCAATTTCTCTTTTTCCGATCTGCTTTGCTGCCGGGACCAACCGCTCCTGCAATTTTCGTTTGCGATTGGAGGTTTCTTTCTCTCTTTCTTTTTTGAATTTGATCGACGAATCTATTTTTTCTTTTTTTTATTTTATTTTTGTCATTCTTGCTGCTTCTTGATCGCAGTGGATGCCATTCTCGCAACGTTTGAGTCCAGCAGATCCATAATTTTTCAGAAAAGAGGTTAAGGAGAAATGAAGAAAACGGAACGAATTGCCAATTTGGCTTTAGCAGGTTTGCTACTCTTAATTACAATGTAGGTGCTATATCATCCATTTTGTCAAACAGAAAATGGACTTGATGTTTTTTGAATTTTGGTTCTGAAATACTAGGGTCTGGATATTTGGTGATCGTGCCTTGTTTAATAATGTCAGTGTATGCATGAGTGAGAGGGAGAGGGGGTCTGTTTTTGTTCCTCAATTACTCAATATTAATGGCATTTTATTTGTAATCACAGGTTTAACCTTAGCGCCGCTTGTTGTGAAAGTAGATCCGAATGTAAATGTTATTTTGACTGCTTGCCTCACTGTGTTTGTGGGCTGTTACCGTTCCGTCAAACCAACCCCACCAACTGTAAGCAGTGATTCTGCTTACGCTCTTCTTTATAGTGTGTTTTTCATGGTTCAAGATCTGATTTATGTGAATCGTGTTGCTAATGATTCTGCAGGAGACAATGTCCAATGAACATGCCATGCGTTTTCCCTTTGTTGGGAGTGCAATGTTATTGTCACTTTTCTTACTCTTCAAGTTTCTATCCAAGGACTTGGTGAACACTGTATTGACAGGCTACTTCTTTGTACTTGGGATTGTTGCGCTTTCGTATGTTTTTTTTCTCATGTCCAATGTGCTTGTCACCCTGTCAATAGAATCTTTTTTTGACATATTTGCTATTTTATCAAACATTTTCTCTTCCACTGTCTACAGGGCAACATTATTACCATTTATTAAACGTTTTCTGCCAAAGCATTGGAATGAGGACCTCATAGTCTGGCGTTTTCCATATTTCCGTTGTATGTGACACCCTGGCTCCTTATTTTTTCTTAATGTTGCTGACGATATTCTTGCTCTGAACTATGGTACTAGTTTTGTGATGTACCCAATTAAATATCAAAATGTTTTGAGGTCTTATTGACAATGCATATATTTTCCTTTTTTAACTATATGTAAGTTTTAACCCTCCATTTAGCGATATTAATATTTAAGAGTTGGCCGTGGTGTTTTTGTATATACTTTTCATGCTCCTTGCACAACATTAACATCTTGTAGGTTCTACTTGCATTCTTGAATGAATTTTGAACTGTTTTCTAGAGAAGGGATTAGAAATTCAACCAAGTAGAACACAATATAATGATAAATCCAGTCATACCTCATGGATCCCATATGGCTAGTCACAATAATTAGAAGGGGAGTCATTTTCTGATTATTGTAAAAATGGTTGACTAGTTGGTGGTTCTAGCTATGCCCACTAATTATATGATTTGACTTCTTTTTTAAGTTCTGTTGGTCAAGTATGGTGACTAATGCCTTTGGCTAATCGTTATGCTTTACTATCTATGTTGTTGTTTTTTTAGTACTTAATTTATTATCATGGTATGATTATCCTCTTGTGTTGAAGTGTTTGCTTTGTTCTGTTACTTTTACATGTTTGCAATTGATCTAGTTGACATTAACTTGCTTCTATCATGCAGAATGATATGTTTTTGCTTACACTTTTCTGACACAGCTTTGGAGATTGAGTTTACAAGGTCACAGATTGTTGCTGGAATCCCTGGGACTTTTTTTTGTGCCTGGTATGCTTTGCGGAAGCATTGGCTGGCGAATAATATATTGGGTCTTGCTTTCTGTATTCAGGTTTGACGCATTTCTTGTATATAAATGGGCCTATTGACCATTTTTTATAATAAAGCTTTTTTGTTAATTGAACCAATTAATTGACTATGTTTTTTGTACTATTTTTTGGTATCCACTTTCATGGTTAGAAGCAATATCTTCTTAGAATTAAGCTTATTGCTTAGAAAATGAATTGGAAAAATAAATTAAACCATTCTATCATTTATGCAATTATGCTATGAATGTTTGTATGATTGTGAATCAGTTTTGATTAGTAAACAGTAATTGATTTGATACCGGTGACTACATATTTATCATTTACAGGGAATTGAAATGCTTTCTCTTGGGTCTTTCAAGACTGGTGCTATTCTCTTGGTAGGTGTTTTTCTTTTTCTGTAATTAATGGTGCTCAAAGTTTCTTTTTAAGTTAACATATAATTGGAAATTTTAAAACATTTTGTTTTCTATACCTGTATACCAACAATCCTTTGGCTGAAGATAAACCAGACCAATTGTCTGTCTCATTCATCAAGACAAATATTTACCATTTTTGGTTGTAATTAAATCCAATTAAAAGGCCTTGACCTTGATTTACTAGCTGTCTTTCATCTGATTTCTTTAGTTTCTTTTGACCTTTTCAATCAAATGCAAGCTCATAAAATGCCTCTGATTACAACTTATGTTTTATTCCCTGTATATATAATTCAGTCTCTGTTTCCAAAAGATAAAACATGCTTTTCAGTTTTTCCAATATTGTCTTTGACTCTTCTACTCTCATTTATTTTACAGGCTGGTCTATTTGTGTACGACATTTTCTGGGTTTTCTTCACTCCAGTGATGGTTAGCGTTGCAAAATCATTTGATGCTCCAATAAAGGTTAAAATTTTAGCTAAATGAAATAGAAATTTCTGTTTGTCCATCATTGTGTGAATTTTAATTGTGTATTTACTGTGATATCAGATAAAATTTGTAATAAATTTCTTCCTAATATTGTCATTAGAATTATTTTGCAGCTTTTATTCCCCACATCAGATTCTGCAAGGCCATTTTCAATGCTTGGACTTGGTGATATTGTTATCCCTGGTAGGATGACTCTTCTTTGATGCATTGGTGTATTTCTTGTGTGAAATTGCTCTGCAATAATACAATTCAGTTCTTAGTATGTATCTGGTATCAGATCTTGTTAACCTATGTTTGGAAGTTTTTGAGAAAATGGTATGGAATGGAAAAGGACTAAATGATTTTGACAAATGGAAAGTGAGTCTACATTTCACCTTGCTGTCATGTCACAAGTTCAAATTTGCTGGATGTAAAATCACCTTGAATTTGCTAGGCTTGGTGCAGAAAAACCTGTTTGGACTGGCACTATAGGAACTGTAATACTAAATAAAAGTGGAAAAGGGAGGGGATGGAATAGAAATAGATGTGACCCTTGTTCCTCCTGCTTGGATGATTAAATGTGGGAAGAGAGAGGAACGTAAAAGGTCATGAGCGTTAAGTTTTATTACAACCCTTATATCCCCCAATTTGTAGGGGAACAAAAAGTGAGAGTTTGAGGGGGGATGGCTCCCCTCTAATTCTCTTCCCTCCCGCAATTTTTTAAAACTTCAATGCCCCCAATAACTCCTTATCAAAATAATAACAGACTCCGAAAGCTAAATTTCAAAATTAAAACTTTTTTGGTGATAGTATCCCACTCCCCCATTATAAAGAGCTTCAAAGGTCGTTTCCAAGTTTTAGTTAAGAGACATTGTTCTGACCCATATTTTTCCCATTACAAGTAACTGCTTTGTTGAGTTAAACTGTTAATTTTCTTGAGTTTGCTTGACTGATCAAACTGTAACATATAGCAGCGGTGACCGTATTTTAAAGAGGGTTTTATAAATATTTTTTTGCATTTATAAATCTTAAATGCTAATTTTAGTGGTCAGTCAGGTATAATAGTTGCAACTTTATGCTTTTGCTGATTATTAGTTTACAGTTACAACTTTGAATAAAAGTGATAAATAATTATTCTCCCCAGCTTTATGAGGATCTTTGACAATTTTGATGTGTCAGATGTCAATCTGTATCAGGAAAGACTAATGTTTTTTACTTCCACATCTGAAATGTTTATGCATGCAGCCATTTGATGTATAAGATCCATTCATATATGTTGAAGTAAAAGTTTCTATAATCATTTGGTTGTTACTTCTATTTATTTTGACTACATATTTTTTCCCTTCAGGTATTTTTGTAGCATTGGCGTTGCGGTTTGATGTGTCTAGAGGAAAACAGCCCCAGTATTTCAAGAGTGCATTTGTAGGATACACTGTTGGCTTGGTCCTTACAATTATTGTGATGAACTGGTTTCAGGCTGCACAGGTAACTGATCTATTTCATCTTTTCTTTTTCTTGGTAGGTTTGGGGGGATGGCGTGGGGTTGTAGCCATTAATGCCAAATACTATTCTAATACATTGCTGGCTGAGCTTGTGGAACTATCTTGGAATTTTGGTGATCAACCTTCTCTATTAATTTTTAACCCTTCTAATTGTATTCCTTTTGCCAGCCTGCTCTTCTGTATATTGTACCTGCTGTAATTGGATTTTTGGCTGCTCATTGCATATGGAATGGTGATGTCAAGCAGGTTTGTTTCATTGCTTAGTTTTTTCTATTTCTTCGTTCTCATTCCTTTTTTATACATCTAGTTTGCTACTTTGCTTTCAATCGTTAGTTTTACTTGTGTCTAATGCTTCATGTTTTTGTATTATATACCATGTATAATGAAAAGAGTGTAAATTTGATTTATCATGTGTTAAACTCTTTACGCCATTAATAAACAATAAGGTGCCACATCATTATAATATTGCACTAAAACTTTTGATAATTTTTTAATAGGAGGCGGCATGAAATAGTTACTAATATTGGAAATTGAGTCATTGACAATAGACCAAAATTAAATCCTATAGAATATTAATTGACATGATCGTTAGCACCAGTATACCACTAACAAGTGTATATTTACTAAATTTACCTTCAACTAGACTACTGAACATTCGTTTTTACATTTAAAGGTGTACTAAGTTCTGAAATAGCTAAGCTAATTTACAGGTGTTTATATTAATATATTATATGTGTCCATCTTTTCAAATTAGTTTATGAAGGATACCAGCAACTTAAATGTACTTTGAGGAAACAGAAGATACATTGATGTAGAAGATGGGCCTCTGTTTACTACCTTCTAAAGGCAACTTTGCTTGTTATGAACAATTTTAAAAAGTTCCATGCAATATCTTTTGTTGCGATGGAATATGACTATGTTTTGGAAGTTATTGGGAGATATGATTGTGTCATTTTAAATAGTTACGTGTCAAGTCTTGAAGATGGTTAGGATTTTTGTCCTACCATGTATGCTTCCAAAATGTGGTTTAGCTAGTTCTAACAGCTTTTCTTACTTTCTATCAACGCAGTTGTTGGAGTTCGATGAGTCAAAGACTGCCAATTCATCTCAAGAGAGTGATGCCAAATCTAGCAAAAAGGTTGAATAAGTTGAAGCATGCCCAATACCAATACTTCCGAGTCACAGAAGAAATACTGCTATTTTCTGAGAACGGTTACTTTTAAAGCTAACTTATTCAGCAGCACACCCCTCTGTAACAGATTGTGATTAAAAAAAATGTGTTAAGTCTTTTGAAATTGGCATTTTTGCTTTTACTGCCTGACTGCCCAGTCTGGGTTTCCATAGCAAACTTTCCAAGGATTTTCTTCTTCTCTTCTCTCTCGCTGGCACACCTGTGCCACTCAGCACTCACATGCAATTTGTTTTTCTTCTTCTCTTCTCTTTTCTATTTGGTTTTTGGGGGGGGGTTGGGTTCTGTGCTAGTATTACTGGTTATGCCTGTGCTTTTTCCTGAGTTTAATGTTCTTTGGGAAAGACACTAATGATAATCAGCATAAGAAATAATGAAAATGACACAGTTTTCACGTTTCAGCGGTGTGTTTTGTAAATAATTCTGAAATCCAGTCTCTAGTTAATATTCTGTAGCTTTTAAGTTTAGTCCACCTTAATTTGTTTGCAATCCAATAATTTTATACGTATGGAATACACAAAATAATCTTGAATAGTGCATACAACATGTTTAATTATGCGTAGCTTATCCCGTAACTAGTGAAAATCATCTTCTCATCTTTAATGCAACGGCAACTTGGTTGTGTTGCAATAGTGCAATGCTCACTTTAAGCCACAAATTTTTTACGTTAATTTTAAGTCAATCTATTGCATTTAGATAGTTACTAAAATCTGAATGTGACACATTAGATGGCTTATAAACCAGGACGCTTTTTTATATAATTTGCACAGGACACGTGTTCACAGTTTAAAACTTTAGCAGTTAATCCGTATCTTGTTATTTTTAAGCCGTAGCTAAAGTTGGGCAACTATTGAAAATATTTCCAAGACTACACACCCCTCATCTGTTTCGCAGGAAAAGAGTTCCGCAGATACCACTTTTCAGTTTCTTTCATTAGCTTTTTTACATTGTTTACTTTTTGGCATTGTAGCTTTGAACGTTTTAATCAATTTATCTTTGGAATTATCTAACTTATCTCAAATAAAAATAGAGTTAAACAATCTCATAAAAAATAATTGGTGCAAGTAAAAAAACAGTACCAACCATCTTAAAATTCATAATTAATTGCACCAATTATTTTTATGGGGTTGTTTCACTCCATTTGTATTTGGGATAAGTTACACAACGTCGTTATTTTCTTGTTCGGACTTCATTTCTTTTTTCAGTTTCCTTTCTCAAACCCAATCAAGGGATCAAAACCGTAATTCGAATTGGCAAAATCCTGTATAGTACTAGCTCAATTCATTGAGTCAATTGTTTTTTATTCCGCAAACAAATATTATTAAATATAATAACGTGAATTATATTTGACAACAGTGATATAAAAATATAATTTTTAAACATTATATATATATATATATATAGAGGGATTAAATTATACTAGTGTAACTCTTATCAACTATTATACTATCAATAACTTTTATATAAAATAAATTTTGTCGATTTAACCGTTGAATTATAATTTTATATTACCTTAATTGTCTATGTCAAATTTTGTCAAAATTGAAAAACAATAAAAAGGTGAACAAATGCTTCATATTTTAGCATAATTTGAAAAGTATATATTACGTCGATTTTGATCTATATGAATGAAGTGTCAAATAATTTTGGATTAATAAAAATTTTACATATATGATTTATGTGAAAGGAACTTTCAATTTAACTGTGGGTTTTAAAACAAAATTATCCAATAAAAAGTTATTAAATGGTATAATAGTTGGTAAAAGTTACACCGGTCTAATTTGATCCCTCTCCTTATATATATATATAACTTAAATATTAAGATTTTTTTGTTTAATAATATTTTTAATATAAAAATCAATTATTTTTTCTAGAAAATTATGAATAAAAATATTATATATAATACTTTTATGCATAATTTGTAAAAGGATGACTGATCATTATATTAAAAATTTTAAAAACAAATTTTCTTAACTAAACAATGAAGAAATAAATAATAATTTTACTATATTTAATATATATATATATATATATATATATATATCTAACGTTAAGAAATATATAACAAATATATATTATGGTGACATGATGTTGAAGTATAATTTATTCTAAATAAAATATTTTACATTCATATGTTAAATTTATTGTAAATTTTAATGGAATTAATTTTTAAAAAATAAATTTCTTCTGTTTGACTTATATTCAAGCCAATAAATGCTTATACATGCGCTTGGCTTTTAAAAACATGTTAACAGTGTTAGTAATAAACGGGAAGAAAATATTACATCAAAAAGTAAAAGTTATTTGCTTTTTTTCAGATAATTAACATAATTAAAAGATATATTAAATACTCATTGACTAATATTTTCTGTCGCTCGTTAATAAGGCATCATTTCTTTTTTCAAGTCAAAACCCACTTTATGAGAGGTGAAGGATGAGAGAAAGGAAATTAAACCCTATCGTATTAGTAATTTTGATTGGAGGAGAATGAGAGAATGAAAGAAAAAAAAAGGAAAGAAATTTTTATTTTTTATTATTTGATTTATAGATTTAAAGAAAAGGGGAGGAAAAAAAGGAAATCGAAATTATTTCTTTTATTTTCCCTCAAAGTTAGAAGAATTTAAAAGAAAGAAAAAATTATTTATAATAGTGTATTAGAAAGAATATGTAATTAGCATTCCTCTTTTTAAAATATTTTTTTGTTAGGATTTTGTTTTTGGTAGAAATTGTAGGTATTCTTTATGAGAGACAATCATGCTCTAGCCAACTATGACCACTATGGGTGGCAAGACTCTCCCTAAGTATTTAACGTAGTTACATATCTAAGACTCGAACTAGAGACTACTAATTAAATTAAAACAACTCCATTCCAATTGACAATGTAATTTATTTATTTTTTAGTTACCAAAATTTTAAGAAGAGGTAATGGTGCTCTAATTCAAAGAAAAATTTTAAACTCAAAAACAACTTATAAAGAACTTACATTTATCTTGTCTTAACCAATAGTCTTGAGTTTAAGTCCTAAGTATACAGCTGCGTTAAATACTTGGAGGGATAGCTTTGTCGCCTATAATAGTCTTATCTGGTTCATACAAGATTGCCTCCAGTAAAAGATACTTGTAATCTAATACCAAAAAAAATTATCATATCTTAAAATGACAAACAAGAGCTCAAACTTGCAACTTGTGACATAAGTCAAGTCCCTTTCTTGATTAATATTTCTCTTGTTGTTTTCTTAAACTAAATCCAATAAAATGAATATTCTTTTATCTCATTTCTTCCTTTTTATTAAAATATGTCGTTTAACTAAACCAAAGATGTCACCAATGATTAGATACAAAGTATTTAAAAGGGAAGATTATAAGTATAAGATAAATGTTAACTATTAGAAAAAAATTATTAAACATTGCTTTTATGAGGTATTATTAAATATTGTTATTGATGTACCATTATCATAACTTTTAATACATCTCTGACATGATTTTTAATAATTTTTTATTAATTTCTTAATTAGTATCTCAAAGACACTGTATAACACATCTTAACTACTCACAAAATATAACAGAAGTCGCTAGTAATTTAGGTCATTTAAGTACATAACATAGGTTTAATTTCTGGTTATGCTAATAGAATAGTACTTGTGGGGAAAAATTGTCTCTTAACTCAACTCTATTTTTTCGAAAGATTAATTTCATGCGATACTCTACTTTCTCAAGGGATTAATCTCATGATCAGTGTGAAAATACTTTGCTTTCAGGAAAAATAAAATAAAATCCTAACTATAAATATCTGTGGAATTAGTAGCACATGTTAAGGTTACATTTATTTTTCTTTTTCATCTTTCAGTCGGCTGCAAGCTTCAACTCAATAATTAGTAGCAATAATTTAGTAGATGCGTCAGCAGATTATTAAAATGTGAATCTCGAGGACGCAACAAAGATACTACATATTTATTCAATTTAGTATTTCTAATTAGCTGGTGTTGGTAACGTTGTCGACACGTAATATAGATGTTATCATGTCACGTAAGAAATTAATAAATAAAGTGTGTCGATAATGAGTATTTTTATTTTTTTTGGTACAATAGTTAGGATTATCTTAGAATCTATAACTTTATACAAACTACGTTAGTCCTCCATTATTAAGCCAAACTTACTGAGTTTATAATGAGTATTTTTAGAATTGTAGTTAAAAAATCAAGAAATTTTTTTATTAAAAATTATTAAGAATATATTTAAAATCATGATAGCATGTACTAATAATATTTTTCTCATTTTTAACTAAAACTCTTAACCATTTATAATAATAAATAACAACTATTTGAGAGTTGCTTGACTAATTATAAGTTTTAAAACTAGTTACGTAGAAAATATAGGCAGAGAATTAGACATAAATTTAAATAAATATAGATTAGGAAAGAAAATTTTTCCTATATAAAATTAGTAAACAATCTTTGGTTCGGCATTACTACATATTGTAATTACATTTAATGATTTGAAATTAATTCTACTTAATTTTAAAATAAACAGATCCTAATTTTGTAAGAGCAAAAGGCCAGTCAGGTGAGACTACTAATTAGTATAAATAATTAATGTTCGGGAGTTGTTGAGAAATTATAAGTTTTATAGCTAATAATGTAAAAAATATTAATAGAAGTTTGTATGAAATTAAATAGTCGTAGATTTTTTTTGGTTGTTCAAATTCGAAATTTTAGTTTTAATCTAATTAAATATTGAATTTTATTTGACAAAAACGGTAGTTTTGAAATTTTAAAACTGAATAATTATAGAAAACTAAAATTGAAGAATTTTTATTTGAATGAAAAGTAATTAACTTAATCTTTTTGATTCGTTTTCCTCTAATCTTTTTGATTCGTTTAATTAACTTAATCTACCAAAAAATTAATCAACTTAAAACTTTTATATTAATATTTTTTAAATTCTATTTGTGATAACAGAAGAAATTACAAAAACAAGCAGCATGAAAACAAAATCAGCTATCAGAGGGAACAAAGTTCCAGTGCCATCGGCTAGGAGCCTAGGATTAGAAGAGAAATATAAAGGGAAAAAAAATAGAAGAGGAAAAATAGGAAAAAAAAATGTATTGTTTAAATGAATAAAAATAAAAAAAGTAAAAAAAAAATCTTCGTTTATTTGAAGGAGTGAAAGGGGGATCCACTTCTTCTATCGTGAGCAACTCACTTTAAAAAGTAAAGTAAGTAATATTAGTTGTTGACAAAAAAAATCAACAATTAATATTATATACACATACATAATAAATCATGAATATATTAGAATATCAATTGTTGACCTTTTTGTTAACGACTGAGATTACTTATTTTCAATCAGATAAAACCTGCATCATAATCAGCCTTGGGCCAGGCTAGCTAGGTCGGGTTCGAGCTATCCACTTTGTTTTAAATTTTATTGAGAGAAAATGAGGCTAAGAAAAGTTTAGGAGACTAAAAATAGTTACTAATTCATTGTTTCAAACTTTCATTTGTTTGACATAGGTTTTAATATTTGATTTTAATAAAGGCTAGTTATAAAGTTATAGTATATGATTCCAAATTATATTTTATCTTTTTGAGTTACTTGTATTTAAGATGCTAGGAGACTTTTGAAAGTTAATTTGATATAGGCTACTTACAGAGAGTTACAATACATATATTACATTTTTTTATGTTTTGACTTGTGTATATTTACAATAGTATAAGACCTTTACAACAGTTTACAAACTCATATATGTAAACCATTAAATATATAACTGTTTTTATTGTAACTTTTATAAAATGATAAACGAGATTACCTTATAATATTTAAATATTTTTTGTATTAAAAGCAATTATAGTGATTGTTATAATTTCACATTTCAATCTTTTATAAATGTAATGATATAATAAAATAATTATTTATATTTTATTTATTATACTAAAATTAATATGTTAATAAAAATAATTATTGCAATATATTTCACTCTTGAATTTAAAATAAAAAAACCAAAAATAAAAATAAAATAAAAAATGGAGGCCTAGCCCGAAAAGCTTGCAACCCGCATAGGTCGAGCTAAGGCATAAAATTAAAAAAACTGAATAAAATCTAAACTGTTTTGGCCCAACCTATTAGAGCCTGTGGCCCACAATGGGCCCGCTAACCCGTTTTGCCACCTTTATATACATTTTTTTACATTTATCATGTATCTACTCTTATATTATAAATTAGAATATATAATTTGCAAACCAAAAATTTTCACCCTCTCAATCAAACATTCTGAACATTATCTTTCTTCTCTCATTTAGAAGTACACTCCATATATCATTTCCACAATTAGCCAAAAACTTTCTTCCAATCATCTCAAACTATCTTTCTTTTATTTTTGTCTATATATTTGATTTTTTTAATTGTCTATCCCTTTCAATCTACCAATTTTATTTATATCTCTAAATTGAATTTCAATAATTTTTTAAAAAATTGTCAATAGTTAAAAAAAGTCGTATATCACAATTTAAATTATTCATTATAAATCTAAATAATATATTTATTTGTTGTGAATTTTAATTTTAATAATTTTTATATGTAAAAATATTTATTCAATAAATTTTAATTATATAAAAATAAATAGTTATCTTATACAACATATAAGTTAAAAATATTGGTTGAAATTTTATTTTTTTTAAATATCAAATAAAACGACATCAAATTTTCAATATTAAATATTATCTAGAAAAGCCAATAATTATACATAACTGCCCCAACTTTCACTTTTAACAAGCAAATTCAGAAGAATAGGAACAGTTGGTGGGCCACTTGTACAAATAGCAAGTAGGCCAGTCATGAATTTAGATCACTGTTTTAACCGAAAAAAAAAAACCTGATGTACGATTCTGTTTTTCTTGTATATAATTAATATTTTATTATGCTAACGTAAACATTAAAAATAATTAATAATTATTTTAAAAAAATAAATATTAAATAATATTAAAAATATGTATCACTAAAAAATATAATTAAAAATATCATCTAAGTCAAAAATAAAAATTTAAATTTATAATCTAAGAATTAACTTACAATCTTATTTCTAGCAGTACATGGCTTACAAGCAGTGAGTCAGTGACAAATCTAGAAATTTTATATTGTGAAAATAATACTTATGTACATAAATTTATGGGAATAATACTTTTATATTTATATTTCAAATTGTATGAATAATTTATAATTATACATATATATTATATTAAAAAAAATTAAAATTGTCGAACAGCTGCCCCTAAACTCGAATATGTAGATCCACGCCTGATTACATGTGAAAAAAAGACGAGCACAACAGATACATTCCCTTCTCAGTTCAAAATAATAAGCATGCGCATCGTTTTTTGTTTAAATTAAGAGTTTAATGATTATTCATCATCAATGTAAAAACTTTACACGATTAATCAATCAAAAATCACAGTTGGTATAACTTTTAAGGTAATTATTGTAAAAATCAACAAATTTATCATAAATAGTGATTTATAATTAGATGATTATGTAAAACTGTTTTATACTATTAGTACATGACCTCTTTTCTCTTAAATTAATATTTTAAATTTCAGATGGTATCAATTAGTTTAATTGGTCATAATACGAATTAATAGGTTTTTTCAAATTCTTCTTCTTCTTATTATTATATTGATCGATTTAAATACAGTTGGATCATAAACAAATCAAATCATAACATAAAAAAAAATAAAAAAAAAAAAAAAACTCAACGGTTCCATTCCACGTGTTTTTTGTTTTTTCCATCCTGTGAGATAACCAGAGACAAAAGGAAAGTCAGGAGCAGCTAAAGGGGGATAAGAAGAGAAATAATAAAATATAATTAACCTAAATAAAGGTGCACGAAGACTTTTATATATATTTTCCAACACTCGAGTGTTTTGAGTTTATAGCATCCTTTGATTTATGTGTAATTAACTCTACTTAATAGAAAGAGACTTGCTTGCAATATTGTATTCAAGCTTTCATTGATGAATCAGGTACACGAAGTTCCTTTTGTAGATGGTGAAAGTAGGATTAATTACCTTTTGAATCTTATGAAGAATATTAATTTTATTTGTCGTTTTGGATTAGGCTTGGAGCTTAATCCGTAAGACAGATCACTTTGGCTCAAATATTAGACTAGTCCAAATTAAGTGTTAATCAAAGTCAAAACCTTCATCCAGGCACAATATTCCCATAACACATATGTAAACAATAAAGCATATCTTAATTTAGAGTAAAGTTACCTTGTTACTTCACCAAAATAGGGTAACATTATCTTTGGTAGGCCTTGGACCTCATGGCAAAGAATTTAACCCATCTCAAACTCCTATAAGCAAAACCAACATCACAATGTTAAGGAAGCATTTATTATATCTTATCATTTTGGTAAAATTGCTATCAACTTGAGAGTCAAAGTATCTTTTATAAGTTTCCACCCCTGGTCCAGGACATCTCAACCACACTAGAGTAAATCACTGTTGTTTGTATACACCTCCAATCTTAATCAACAGAGAACATACCTCAATCAAAATAATTACAGAGTTTGGTCAAGGTCAACCATCCTACCTCTGACAAAAAATTGGCACAATTTGTAGGGAATATAGTAAATTCAATTCCCACCCTTTAGTATGATGAATACTTGATGTTAAACTACCTAAGGTACGGCCATCCAAATGGCCATGAAGAAATGAACTCACCTCACTACCTTCATGCTTCACCTCACTCACCTCACTACCTTCATGTTGCCACAATTGATCCTTGAGATGAGCTCATCCATCAACTGCAAGAGCAAGTAGCAAAATTGTAACAATATCCTAAGCTACCTCAACCACCATCAAATGATTTAAAGCAACGTATAAGACAACTAAAGCATATGTTGTCTTAGAATCAAAGACATCATTAGTAAGGTTGACCTTGCTATGAGGAACCTTAGTACAATATTGTCATTCCTAGCAAACAAATGTTTAGGCTCTTGCCTGACATGTACCAACCTCAAGGTGGTGCTTTATACCACACTTTGTTTTGCTAGAATAGGATTTGTTCCTTTTTAGCATCCTTTTGCCGACAAAGGCTTGGATGGGAGAGTTGAGAATAACTCCCACCAGGGAGAAAGTATTTTTAGGCCATTAGATTTCATATTGTTAAACTTAATGGCTAGGAGTTTTTTTTCTTTCTTTCTTCTCATTTTCTTTACCAATTTGTCCATGATTCTCTCTTCTCTCTCGCCACCAATCAAGTGAACCCATCCCACACAAAATCACAAGCCTACCATTTCAATCTCGACATATACCCTATCAGATCTTAACGCACACCCTATCGTCAATCTCACCATCAACAACTTTGACAAGGTCAACAAACTTCTTACACACAAAGGTTTCAAGGAAAGATTTATCAAGGAGGTTGAACAACTGACAAGAGGGATTTGTCGCGATGATTGGTTTTGGAGGAAGGTGGAGGGGTGTTGCAATTGTCGACGTCGTAGCGTGTGGGAATTAACAAAGGAGAATCTAATCTATGCTGAGCACTGAAAGTCTTCTTTGATTCTTAAGCTTGTGCAAGGTCGAGGGAGTTCAAATTTAGATCTGATCTGAAACAAAATCGTTTGTCTTATCCTTTTTGGATATAAGACAACTTCATTGTTCTAGATTGAGATCTATAGTTGTTAGTTCTTCGGAGATGACGACGGCGGCACAATGGCCTTGCCATCAAAAAGGAGAAAAAGATGAGAAAGAAGACGAGGAAAGACAAAAAAAAAAGGTAAATATGGAAAGAGTGCAAAAAGAAAAAAAGGAAAAGTTTCAACCATCCATTTAAAAATAAATAAATCTGTAAAAAAAATCCCCACGGTGGGAGACTTTATGCACTTACCCACGCTAGCCTCCATCCCTTTTGCTAAGCATATAACTGTTGTGGAAATAGCATATTGATACTTAGCTCATTTGTCCATTGAGCCTTATACAAGAAAGAAGGATCCTAGCAGGCATTTAGATGTCTTCTTGAATGAGATGTTGTTTATTGGAGCACCAAATGCCCTAAGACCTTAAGGGGAGTAACTCTTAGCTAGTTTTGATCTCTCCCTCAAAGGTCGATTCACATTTTGAATGATCTCACTACACCATTTGTCTTACATTTCATCATTAAGACGAAAGCTCCCAAGAATTCTTGCACGCTAACCAAGGTTGTCCAACATCCTAATGGAATGTTATGAAGGTTCTTGGCTAGGTTTTATATAGAGCCAACATTAGAGTCAAATTTATTTGGAAGAGATTCAACTTCACATTGTAGTGGAGTCCATTATAAAAGACACACCCTTTGTTTTATCCTTAACAAAAGAAAAACCTAGAAGTATGAAGAAATTTAGAATTCGAATTGCAAAATAAGTCAGCTAAGAGCAATATTTGCAAGAAGCTAACTATAACTCCACCACATTAGTTACGCATATTTTTTTAAGTAAAGCTATTAAAATGGGTTGAATAGCCTTTTAACCCGGAAAAAAAAAAACGGGAATTCAAATTTAAATATATGAGTTGACCAGCAATCAATGAGTTAAGTAAATTTCCTGATCAAATTTTCTTGTTTTAATAATAGTTTCAGTTGTTGTTTTAATTTGGTCCATTAATTTTGTTATTTGAAATTTTTGGGTTTTGAATTTAACAAAATTTGGATTAAATCATCATTATGGATTGATTGAATTCTAATTCATACTTAAAAAATTAAAAAAGCAAAGTATTTTTTTCTCATACAATTTTAAAGTAAAAAAAATGCTATCAAATTATCTCGTTTGACTCAATATTCGTAAAATGTCTAATTTCGTAACTAAATTTGATCTAATTTGATATTTCATTGCACATGATAAGTCAGTCTGAATTGACAATCCTATTTTCAGGAAAAAATTAATTTCAAGAAGCGACAACCAGTACATCATTACAAACAAACACGTTTATATCTCCTGAAAAAAAAAAAGTTAAACGTGTTTGACTGGAATACGGTCTCCTCCCAAAACATGTTACGACTTCAAATCAAAATCTTAAGAATAAAAAAATATATGTAGACAGTCGGTGTAAATATTTTTTATATTGTTATTTAATTATAAATTATTATATAAAATAAATTTATTAATTTTTATAATAATAATTCTAAAATTCGTATTAAAAATAGTTTTTAATTAATTAATATAAAAAAATTTATACTTTTTTTTACATATTTATTAGGTTTAATTACTTTTCTGGTCTTTATAGTTACATAAACTTTACCTTTAATTCTATAGTTAAAAATAATATATTTTAGTCTCTATATATGCACTTACGATATCAGTTTGGTCTTTGTCGTCAAGTGTATTTTAATTTCATGAAATAAAATTGTCACAAAATAAAAATTGGCAGTGTAAAACCAATATAATTTTTCTAGCAATTTTTAAACTGTCACAAATTAAATAAAAAAGGAAAAAAAAACCAATTTGTGGCACTTTTAAAACTGCTAAAAAATTTGTGACAATTTTATCTCGCCAATTTTCATTTTGTGACTATTTTATTTCATAAGGTTAAGATATGTTTGACGACAAGGTCCAAGCTGAGATTGAAAATACATGTATAGAGATTAAAACAGATTGTTTTTAATTATAAAAATTAAAAAGAAAAATTTGCATAATTATAAAGACAAAAAAATAATTAAATCTATTTATTAATCTCTTCTTTTGATCTCAGTTTGTGCGAGGGTTTTTTACCCACGTGTAAACGGGAAAAGGACACGAGTGGAAGTATGACTGACGTGTCTCATGGAACACGATCTTTTCATTATATGCATCTTTTTTATATTATTAGACACAACTAGTTGTAATTTATCCTTTACCCTGTGTTTGGTAGCAGGTAGCGAAGAAAAAAGAGAGGAGTACAGAATTGAGAGGATCTTGACAATTTATGTTTGTTTGGTATCGGTGAAATAGTGTGGAAGTTTTTAAAATTTTAGTGGGTCCTATGCTAAAAAATATCGTCGCAAATATGCGTGGATTTACGAAAAAATGCGACATGCAACACTATTTCCATTTTTACCCTCTACTTTTTGTTATTTTTTGTTACTCTAGAATGATTTAAGTATATTATTGGTTGAAAATTTATAATTTTTATGAAAGTTGATGTTAAATATCGTGAATGATTACAGTTGGATATGGTGATTTGAAGTAAAATAATAGCTTGCATGTATTGTACTGCATATATCTGTATATTTTTTTTTGAAAAATTGAGAAAATATTATCAAAAAATTAGACAAGCAGTGTATGAAATATTCGAATATGCATATCACATATTTGAATATGGATATGCCATATTTGAATATACAATCACATATTCGAATATATTTTCTCTGTATCATTCGAATTATGAAAGTTATATATGTAATTTTATTTTTTTATTCCAAATTCTCAAAAGTCAAAAAGCAAATTTTTCTCTATTTTCTCTACTTCTCTCAACCAAACAACCTCTATTTTCACTCTATTTCTTATCTACTTCTCTTCTCTTATCTTCTTTTCTACTTACTTTTTCTTCCTCTATTTCTCTCCTCCCTACCAAACACAGCGTTAATGAATATTCACATGCTGATCCAACATCCAGGATCCGAATGTGAACGAAAACATGAAACATGTCAAACGACTGCCAGATACAGATACAGTCATACAGATACAGATACGGTACTATGACCATCTTAATGCATTGATTGCATTCCCAAGCACCGGCAGTATACTATAATATATTAATATTAATGGCGTCGTCAGCGTATACTACTGGCCCATCCAATGTAACTAAATTAGCACTTTCATATGTATTATTATAATAAGAATAGACTTTAATTTGTATACAATATCATTGAGAAAATTTAGCTTGCCGTCAACTAATACATTTTCACGCACCATTTCCAGAAATAAAGAATTTTCTTATCTTTTATAAAATAAAATAAAAGAATTTTCTTATCATTAAACTTATTAAATAAGATTTTAATAAACATGTAATGTTGGTGTAAAATTAAAATTTTTATACTATCAATTAATCACCCAGACATTATCTTCAATATAATTTTTAAGGTAATTATTATAAAAATTAACAAACTTATTCTAAATGTCAGTTTGTGATTAAATGACAATGTAAAAATTATTTAGATTATTAGTTTATATATTATTTATTCATTAAATAATAAAAAATAATATATACAATGATGATGTAAATTATTTTTTACACTGTCATCTACCTACAAAATGTCATATATGCTAAGTTATTGATTTTTAAAATAATTATTTTAAAAGTCCTATAAAAAATAATTTCTAATTGGTTAATAATATAAATTTTTTTATACTAATAATACATATCGATTAAACTCATCATAGAATAACTTATTATTAGATGGCTCTCATAATCAATTTTGTCTTCACTTCTAATTTAAGATGCATTTGGATAAGTTTTAAGAAAATGCATTTTTTTTTATACAATGGTCACATAGAGATTAGAACTTATGACCTCCAGTAGGGGTGTAAATGAATCGAGCCAAGGTGAGCACTTGAATTTTAAGACTTGGCTTATGAAAAAATTAGGTGGTTCAAGCTTGGTTCATTTATTTAAACAAGCCTAACTGAATGCTTAGGCTTGGCTTGTTTAAAAAATAAATAAAGCTAGAGTTTGGCTTATTTAACTCATTTATAACTTAATTATTTTTGCTTTTATGAAATTTTTCTTAAATTATTTTTTTAACTTCACTAATTTAATATTTAATAAGCATTTTAATACTATATGATACTATACAAATAGAAATATGTATTCAACATATGGTATGTAGAATTCAAACATTCTAGATTATTACGTTTTTATAATTCAATAAATAAAAAATTCATAACTTATTGACTACTACCAAGGAAAAACTTCAAAATTAATTTTAATGCTCTCAACAAAGTTCTACATATTTTTATAATGAATATATAAATAACAAAGACTAGTAAATTTTCACTAATCAATTTAAATAAACTAGCTATTCACGAGTTATTAATGTCAAGCTTTTAAAGCTTGGACTTGGTTTATTTAAATAATTGAGCCCTTTCTCAAGCTTGAGTTTGTTTATTTAATTAAAAAAATGAACTTGTTCAAACTTTTAACGAGTCGCGCTCGAATAATTCATAAATAGTTCAGTTCATTTAGACCCCTAATCTCAAGCATACTATCTCAAATCCCCACCACTAGGTCGAGTGGGTTAAAAAAAATGCCTTTATAATATAACTTTGTTTGATTTATTTTTAAAATAACTATTTCTAATTAAAAATACAAAATTATTTTTAAAAGTTTCTTTTAAAAAAAAATTACCTACTTAATCATTTAAATATGTTTTTTTATTAAAATTAATTAAAATCTATTGATAGAATAAAAGCTATTTACATCGTCAAATAATTAATTAACAAAATTGTTGGAAAATTACAAATAAACGGACATTTACTCATTATTTTTTCTAAAAACAAATTAGCTTTGCTATCAAATACCTACATTGAGGACTGTATGGCATTTAATATTTTGTATTGAAATTTTCAAAACAAAAATGACATATTATATTTTTTTTAATTTATTTCTATTTAGCTGAGCTGTCAACCCTAAAAAATATCCGTTGGTAATTGTCAATTGAAAAACAAAATACAATGATTAAAAAATTACGTAATATTCAAATCTTTTAATTTATAGATGTAAATCTTAGACTTATGGATGGAAATATACTCCAAAATTCACAAAGAAACGAGGAAGTGAGTTAGTTAAAGGAGAAAAAAATGGGCAAAAGAAAAGAATTGCTTTGAACAAGAAGAAATATTCAATTATGTCTTTATTTACAAATTAAGTTGCATTTGGATAAATTTCAAGGAAAATACTCGTATATATATATTTTTTTGTGTACAATGGTCACAATGAGGTTATAACTTATGACCTTATACATATTATTTCAATCTCCTACCACTAGACCAACCTTAGTGGATTAAGGAAAATAGTCGTATAACTACTTTGTTTACTTATGAAAGTTATGTCCAGTGAAAAGAGCAATTATATATTGTTTAGAATATATTATCAATTATAATTAATATGAGATTGAGATTTGTATTGTTATATTATAGGAAAGATAACACCACTTTTGCCAACGTATTTTTAGTTGGCATAAATATGTTTTAAGTTCTTGTAAATATGATAGTGTTTGGTTTTAGTTTTTACAATTTTATTTTTTTTTTAGATTTTTGACATTTTCTTAGTGTTTTTTTTTTTTAGTCCTTAGCATTAACTCTAATCAATTTAGTGTTGACATGGTTAACTAAATAAAAAATATTAATTAAAATAATTAAGGTAATGAAAAATATTTTAAATTAAGATAATTTGATTATTTTTAGGTGCATAATTTAATTAAGTAAGGTATTTATTATTTTATATAAATAAGGTAATTACATATATTTTACTTTTATAATTTTTTTTTAATTTTAATATATTATTAACAATAATTTTTATTGCTTTTAATATTGTTCTTACTTTTTTATTCACTAATTTATTTTTAATATTCTTCTTTTTTAAAAAATTATGATTTACTTATACACTTATAATTTACTTTTCATATATTACTTTTGATGTTATTTTTATATTTCAATTCATTAATTTTGACTGATTGTAATATAATTTATTTTCTTAATATATCACAAACAATGTGTTAAGACAAAAGACGAATTTATGACACTCGCTTCATTTTGATAATAACAAACAGTCTTATGATCAATCATCTAATTACATGTCGTTATTACATGTTTTCACTATCGTTTGTTCACGCTTTTTTATAAAGATATTATAGCAACTAACTCTGTCAGACTGATATATATTGATCTTTTAGCTTTATTATATAAGAACCTTTGTAACTTTGAAAAAGCTGCATACCATTTCGAAAGAGAAGACGTCTACGTACTTACCTCTAAAAGGGTTTGGCTTTACGCTTAAAAAAAGGTTTGGCTTTACACTTAAAAAAAGGAATTTGTGTACAAATGTCAGTACGGAAAGCAAATATGTCTACTACAACAAGATTGAGTACGAGAAAGACTATATAAGCAGACTACTTTATCTTATTAGAGTAACCGGTTGGTGAAAAGCATTAAATGTTGCATTTAATGCTCCAACAACTATTTTTTTACCAGACAAAGGAAAACTGTAAAAGCTCTCACAACGAACACTTTGGGAGAACTCTATAAATAGAATAGAAGACCTTAGTCACAACGACAGAACTCTTGACAAATTTTCTTTTCTCTCGATTTGTAATCTTAAACAATTTTTTTGCGTAACACTTTCTTGAACTTCATTGTATATTCGTCTTATAAGACACTAGCTTAGTGTGATAACTTACCCTAAACCATTTCTTTGTGAAATTGGTGGAAGCTTGAAGAGGCTTTGGATCAAAGAATAATGGGTATTTGCTTGGAGAGGCAAGTAAAAGATTAATTAGGTCGAGCCTAAAAAGACTTGGATAAAAGAATACTTGTAACTTGTTTAAGTTATAATGGACTTAGTAGTTTACCAAGAACTAGATGTAGTCTCCGGGGTGAGACGAACTAGTATAAAACTTTGTGTTTCTCTTGTTTATAGTTTATCTTCGTTTTTACAAATATCTTTTAGAAGTATTTATCTTTTGCCCTTCAGACGAAACACTTGTTGAAAAGGTTTTGCAAAAAATTTTAATATCACAATTCAACCCCCGTCTTGTGTTATTCTTGTGTCTTACACAATGATTTTGTCTCCAGAGACAAAAGTAATATATTAAAAAGTAATTTATAAGTGTTTAAGTAAATTATAATTTTGTTAAAAAAAATACAATCTTAAAAGTAAATTAGTGAATTAAAAAGTAAGAACAATATTAAAAACAATAAAAATAACTGCATATAATATATTAAAATTTAAAAATAATTTATAAAAGTAAATTATATGTAATTATCATATTTATATAAAATAATAAATACATTACTTAATTGAATTACGTATCTAAAAATAATCTAATTATCTTAATTTAAAATATTATTTATTACCTTAATTATCTTAATTAATGTTCTTTATTTTGTTAATCATATCAATACTAAATTAACTAGAATTAATGGTAAGAACTAAAAAAGAATACTAAAAAAATGTCAGCTATCTAAAAAATAACAAAATTTTTTACAAAGACTAAAATAAGACAGAACCATATTTGCAAGAATTTAAAACATATTTAAGCATTTTTAGTTTATTGAGTGCATTTAAAACTTGAAAAACACTTAAATAAAATAGTAAGTTAATAAGTTATGTTTATATTAAATATTACAAACTCGACTATATTAATTATCCACACGGTGCTCAAAATTGTTAAGTATTATATATATTTTAAATTATTATGATAATTATGATAAGGAGTTATTTATATTCTAAAAAAATATCTAAAAAAATGTTCTTGAAGATAATATTATTGCATATGTTAATAAAATTTGTTTTGGAATAATAATTATGAATAAAAACATTAATATTTTTAAATAAGAATTTAATAGCTATACATTGTTAGTGTAAAAACTTTTACACTGTCAATTAATCAGAAATCATTGTTAATATGACTTTTAAGGTAAATATTGTAAAAGTCAACAAACTTATCATGCATGTTGATTTGTGATTGGATGATGTACTATCCCGATCCGTTCGAATAGCTAAAGATGGACGATCAACCTAATCGATTACCTATCGGGCTGAACAAGCCAAGGATGGCCAATCAACCTAATCGATCGTCCATCTTGGCACTCGTCCTAAGAACGGCCGACCGAACCTCCTCCCAGGAGTTATAAATCAGGAAAGAAGGAAACCAACTTAATAACAGAAACCAGGAGATAAATCCGGGAATGAAGACGAAGATCCTTCGTGACATAGGTAACGAACATTTGACATTAAAAAGGGAATAGGTGCACACTTTCTAACCTTAATCTGAATCCAACACAAAAGAAAGAAACCCTTGCTAACCCTAAGGTCTCCCCCCCTTGACTTGAGCGTCGGAGTGTCTTTGCAGGTGCCCCTACCACAGGGTGGAAGACCAGATCACCTACCGGAGAGGAAGAGCACAGCCTTGGGAGGCGGAGCCTAAGGAGGAACTGCTTTTGGAGAGAACAGATGATAATATAAAATTACTTTACATTATCAGTGCATTGCCTATTTTTTCTTTAAATAATCATATAAATATCAAATTATGAATATATTTTAATTAATAGAAATTTAATTACAATTTCTCATCTTAAAAGTTATTGTTATGGTCTAGTCAAATTCTTAAGAAAGACGATCAGACGTGACTATATCAGAGCATATACTCTTTCTTGACTGTTTTCCCTTTGGGTTTTTTGAATGTCTCCCCTCACATGATCATACTCGGCAGTTTGTCCTTCTTAGGAGCAGTTATAATCGACCTCAGTCCGTAACTACCCAAGAACGCCTCACCTGTACCTTGTCCTTAATTCGAATAAGTGTAGAAAAATGTGTGTGATAGGACCATAAATGAGTAGAATGCAATCCCTTAGAACTTTACCAGGATCCAATTTGTAATACTCAGTCATAAGCCGACTCGGTTATAAGCTAAAATAGATGCTTGGGAAATATCCTAGAGGGAAGCTTAGTTAACCAACTCGACAACTAATTCCCGAAAGGTACACAACCCCTCCAGCCTTGAACGTAAAAAGCAAAAAGGCTTAAACCGTATTGAATAAAAGAAACTCGGGTACTCTGCCGATTGCTACATCAGGTACCGAGCTATGATGGTACAATTATAAAATAAGATTTTTACAGTTAGAAAAAAAATTATGATTGTAATATAAAATTAATTTTATTATAAAACTATAAATTATATTTACATAAATCTCAAACCACAATTAAATCCCGAAATGTAAAGTGAATAATCATAAAAAGTTTGCTTAATTACTAATTTTGCCATCTACCTTTTATGATTTTACACATTTTGTCACCTAACTATTTTAATTGCATATTTTGCTACCCAATTTTTAAAATTTGTCCCATTTTGCCACCCATTTATTTTAGTTGCACATTTTGCTATCTAACTTTTAAAATTTCATGCATTTTGCCACTCCGTTAATTGATCATTGATGTGAAAATTTTGACAGCTAATGTAGCAATCAACAATCAATTTGTTATGTAAACAGTCAACCTGTCAAGTTATCAGTCAAAATTATCATGTCAACAATCAACAAAGAGAGTGGCAAAATGTGCCAAATTTTAAAAATTGAGTTACAAAATATGTAACTAAAATAATTAAGTGGCAAAATATAAAAATTTTTAAAAATTAAATGATAAAATATGCAATTAAAATAATTAAGTTACAAAATTTCAGAAATATAAAAGATGAATAACAAAATGTACAATTACACTTAAAAAGTTATAAACATGTGATATAGCAAGTTACCATACCCACTGACCCCACATTCTAAAAATGGCAAACACATGATAATTGAAAATGCCAAAGGTCCAAACCGCAAATGTGACTTTTACAAAATAAAAGAAAATAGACTAAAATAGCAAAAGTAACTTTAGCTTTATCATATAGACACAGAACTTTCGAGTTGTACAGAGGGACAACCAAACGTGCACAGCCGGAGAGTCCGACTTCATATCCACCTCTCAATTTCATCCTTGAAGTTTTATTTCGTCAGAAAATTAATTCTAAATGCCCAAATATCAAATTCAATTATTTTCTTCTTACATTTAGTTTATTCTGAATTTTTAGATAATTTTTAATTAAATGAGATAATATATTAGTAGGTCTTTGAATTTTTAGATAATTTTTAATTAGTTTCTATATTGTAAAAATTTGTAATTGAGTCTTTAATCTTTAAAAAAAATTTAATTAGGTTCCTGGGGTTAACTTCCGTTTAATTGTTATTTGTCCTAGGGACCAAATACAAAAAAAATCAAAAAATTAGGGACTCAATTAAAAAAAAATAGTACAGGGATCTAATTAAAAATTATCTAAAGGTTTATGAACCTACTCAATAGTCTAACCTTTAATTTACTAACATTATGTTAGTCCTATAAGGTCTTTGATTTGAACTGTGTGGATAAAAAAAGTTGGTTAGGAGAAGATACCTCATTAAAAGTGATTAGCCAAATTCTCCGACAAATATTAGTTATTGACAAAATTAGTAAATACTTTGCACCTATTTTTAATTTTGCGATTTTAGTTTCTCAAATTTTAAAAGTCTACAATTTTGGTCCAACCGTTAAAGTTCATCTGTTAACTGTTAATGCCTTAATGTTAACTATGATGTGACATTAGACTAGATACGTGATAGATAATATTTAACAATCTAATGTCACGTCATAGTCAACGTTGAGACATTAACAATCAATAAATGAACATTTAATAATTAGACCAAAATTAAAGATTTTTAAAATTTGGGGGACTAAACTTGTAGAATTAAAAAAAAAAGAATATAAATTTTAGGATTTTTAAAAACTGGAAGACTAAAATTGTAGAATTAAAAATAGGGAGACCAAAATCGCAAATTGAAAATTCTAGGAGGACCAAAAATACAATTTAGTCACATAATAATAATGCAACAACATTTGAATATTGAAAGATGCTCTCTGCCCCATTTTATAATTTTTCCTTTTTTCTAAAATAAAACAAAGGCACAATCAAAATAAAAAAATAAAAATACGGTTAAACTATTTAGTAAGTCCCTGAACTTTTAGATAATTTTTAATTAGGTTCCTATACTATTTTTTTTAATTGAGTCCTTACCAGGAAATATTTCGTTCAAATTAACGAAATATTCACAACAATTTAATGTTAAGGACCCAATTAAAAAAAATTTAAAAGATTAAGAACCCAATCACAAATTTTTATAGTATAGGGACCTAATTAAAAATTGCCTAAAAGTTCAAGGACCTACTAATGTATTATCCCAAATTAAATATAATTAATTTTAAATAATTAAATAAATTTGAAATATATGATTGAATTAATTTTGATCATAAATTTAAAATTAAATGTGTGTCACAATATAAAAAATATTGATTCTTCATGTTATTGAAACAGTCACTGCATCAATATTATTGATATTAGCTTTTTAATGGAAATTACATTCCTTTTAAAATGTATTTTTTAGTTAAGTTAAAGAAAAAAAAGAAGAGAAATTAATCTATTATTTCTCTATTTTTAATTACGAATGATATTTTAGAAATTAATCTATTATCTCTGCATAAAAAGTGTGAAAAATATAAACATATGCAAGATGCAATGTTATGAAATTTTGACGGCTGATCATTCTCATGATAAATATAATGATCTTAGCATTTTGAAAATTTTCCTCTCCCCCCACTCCCTCTTGATTATACTTTAGATTTTAGTTGTTTAATAGGACGAATATATGTCATAAATTTGTGAAGCTATGGTATATTTTTCTCTATACTTTTTTTTTTGGGTACGTACAGTGATAAAAACAAATAACTAAATAAAAGCAGGTGAAGGCATAGAAGCCTTCAGCAACAAATGCTGAGTACTCGATGGGAGACTCTCCGAGATCATAGCCTAATAAAGGAATGGAAAGCTAATTGGCTAGAAAGGCAGCTGGACCATTAGCATCTCTTCCAACATAGGCACACTTGCACTGTCCATTGCCTCTTGATAATTTCTTTGATCGCATCAAAATGTTGAGTATTGACTATGAATGAAATTCATGATCCAAATCTTCCATAAGTTTTTTTTTATTTAAAAAAATCACTTTTAAAGCATCAGATTCCAAAGAGAACAACTATAATTCCTCGATCCCAACTCCCAAGTAAAGATCAAACCATTCTTAATTGCTATTAGTTCAGCAAGGAGAGCATCTTCATTACTATCAAAACTAGAAAAACCAGCTATATATCCAGTCCCCCTTTAGAATCAGGAAGCAAACCCCCAGATCCCATTCTAGCGTCATCGACTGAAATTGCTTGATGTTCTGATTTCTCCACCAAAATTAGACAAGTTTGTTAAATCTTGAGAGATAAGTTCTTAAAGACAATATAAAGTCACACATATTAAATTGTTTTGTTTATGACCAAATGAATTTTTGGGTTTGAGTTCAGCCCGCAATTCATGATTTTGGCTTAACAATAACAAGATATAATTATTTTTTGAGAAATGATATTTGTATAATAAATTGTATAGGCAAGAAAGAGAAAGAGAGAAAAAAGAGAGAAGTTTGAAATATAATAAATGATGTAATGAAAACAGATAAACACAAACAATGATATTATATAAATTATTATAAGAATTATTGTACGTGTATCACATTTCTTATATTTTTTAAGATAAATTGTTGTTGTTGTTGTTTGCTATTTAATAAATAAGTGGTTTTCATTTTTCACCACTTAAATTTATCAAGCAGTCATCCATCGTTCTTGACAAATTTTAGTTAAATTATGTGAAAAAATTTCTGACAATATGACATTACTCTTAATTTATAAACAATTTATCTTCTTTTGTATATATAGAAAGTTTGGTCCTTATTTTGTGCTTTAATTCAACCTTAAGTTAATACTTAGAGTTTTGTTATATCCTTTCATAACATTATTTATTTATTTTTAATATTATCAAAATTATATACGCACAGAATTCTGTATTGGCTATTGCGGAATTCATACTTGACAATTTATGTAATTAATAATGTTTTGAAAGAAAACTACAATTATGTGAAAGTAACAAAAACGTAATAATACAGAAATATATAATTTATTATTTATAAAACATCAATGATTGTATTGAAATTTGGGGGCGTGGGGGAATCATTATTAAAAAAGCTAAGAATAAAAGGGCTATATTGTGCTGTCGTTATCTGGCGCCACAGTGACAGCACATATATTCTAAACTTCATAGTGTGCTGGGCATCTATTTATGCACTTATATCATTTGATAGGCACCTGAAGCTATCATTAATCGTACTTGATAGGTCCCATGTCGGATTAATCATGTATGTCGCATAGATTTAAATTGTAGCAATATCCAATGCGTGCGTGTTGGATTGATTCTCTTTTATTACAATCAGAATTCATATCTTACAATTTAGATAAGAGTAAATAGTATACTTGTAAAAGATTTTTATATTTTTATTTAATAACAAATTTTCATCTATAATAAGTTTGTTAATTTTTATAATAATAATTTTAAAAGATATTAATAATAATTTCTAATTAATTAATAGTATAAAACTTTTTATACTGACATTACATAAAAATTAAATTCTTTAATAAAAAATAAAACTTATATACAATTTTATAGATATTTTTAATATTATTTTTCAATCAAAATTGAAATTTTACTTCGATAATCTGCAAAATAAATATTCACAATAAATATTAACATAGATTACTCACGTAAAACTCTATGTCTAATTGGTGAATAACACCAAAAGCACCTATAAAATTGTATCTAAGTTTTATCATTTAATAAAAGATGATAGATTAAATTATACCAATATAAGTTATACTAATTATTATATTATTTAATGTTTTTGAATTAAATATTTTATCTCAAAGTTCACTATTAAATTAAAAATTCCTTTCTTATAAATTATATTTAGAAAAAAATTATGTAGATTTAAAATTATTTAATACCTCATTTATGTACATTAAAATTAACATAAAATATGCTTTAGTAATGTATAAAAATATGAATCATTATATTATCTTCTTGTTTTGGTTTAATTCTAACAAAATCTGATACAAAAAATTAAGGTAATATATAGTTAAAATTCAACGGTTGAACCCATAAAAATCACGTTTTATACAAAGTTATTAATGATATAGGTGTTGACCTAACTTATACCAGTGTAATTTGATTTCTACCCTCAGGGAGGAATCAAATTACATGGGTATAAATTATATTAACTATTACATCATTCAATAATTTTTAATTAAATAATTTATTTCAAAACTCATCATTAGATTAAAAGTTCCTTTCATATAAGTCATATTTATAAAAAGAGAAGTGCTAACAACACACTTTATTATTAGTTAAAATCTATTGAAAACTACAAAATTATTAGTATAACTCATAAAATAAAAAGTAAGACCCATCAAATTTTGTGATTTTTAATAAAATTCAGCTAATAATAAAGAGTGTGCTCAAAAAAGTTAATTAGAGAGCACGTTGCTATTATTTCACTTATAAAATTCATATTAATCCAAAATTATTTGATATTCATTTATGTACATCAAAATTAATGTAATATACTAATACATATTTCGAAAATATTTAAACATATGAATTATTTGAATATCTTCTTATTGTTATTCAATTTTAATAAAACTTGACATAAAAATCAAGGTATACATAATTACAATTCAATAATTATAGCAATAAAAATCATATTCTATATAAAGTTATTAATGGTTATTAATGCAACCTACATCAGTATAATTTAATCAAATTTAATTTGAAATGATGATTTTTTTTTAGTCAAATACCATAATATCAATTTAAATCATAGCCTGCAAGGGCTCATATTAGAATAAAAAAAAGTTAGTTTTTCTGTTAATTTTTCTATTTTTTAGTTATTTGGTTATATTTCTATTAAAGTACTTAGTTTAGTTGTATAAATGTATTGAATTTGTTGTCAATTTCACATCTCAAATTGTAACTTACATGAATAAGAGATTTTGTACCTTCTTAATTTTGTTATTAATTGGTCTCAATTACTTATACATTCACCTAAAATCACTTTTATCCCAAATCCACATGAAAAATAACAAAACAAAATAGTTTTTTTATTTCGTGGGAAATTCATCAAAACAATATTATATATTTTGTGCAAAATTTGTTCGTCATCATTTTTCGTCTGAAATTCATGGGAAAATATTCTGAAATCATCTTTAATCCTTTTAAAAATTTGTCTAAAAAAATATTTTTCTAGTAGTGAATAAAATAAGAAAGCAATGAAATGAAAAAATAAAATCAAGATAACAATAAGATAGTATGTCAACATATTTTTGCAATTTCAACACATTGTTACTAAAATCTATAATGATGAGGTCATAATTATGATAGGTATAGAAAATAATTATTTGTCATTAAAAGCTATATTAATGGAAGATAAATTGTAGATACGTTGAGGTTTTTTTTTTTAAAGTCTTAAATACCATCATTAGAATCTATAACTGAGACAAAACTATAAACATTGTGAATTATAGACAACGGAAATAAATTCCTTTACGAATAGATTTATAAGATTATGCCTACAATTTTTTGTTCTATACTCACGATTTTTTGTTGTGACTAAAAGGGTTATTTCTTGAAGTGATGGATATGATTAATCCTTTGTAGTTTTGAGATAAATTGTCAGCGGCGTACTGTTTAAATTTCACTTAGTACTTATGTTTAACACCACATTTTACTAATCCAACATAGTGTATGCTTTTATTACTATCTGAAGGAAAATAATGAAATTGAAAAGCTTCAGTGCTATATATTAACTTGATACCTTCATTATTTAAAAGAGAAAAATAAAGAGCCAATTATTCATATATAAATGATGAATTGTTCGTATTTTATTTTGACATTTGACGTGTTACAATGTATTTTTTTTTCGGGGAGGGGGTTCAAATTTGATCCTTTTTTAAAAAAAAATGGTTAGTAGTGTATTTGGTTATTTTGTTAAATTCTTTTTTTATTATTATTAATTAGGGATGGATGCGGGTTGGTTGGTCAGTTTAAGGGATATTCATATCCAAACCAACCAATGTTAATTGATTTTGTTTGGTTTGAGTTTTTCAATTTTTTTTACAATCCGAGTCAAACCAACCTGATTGGTTCAAGCTTAGGTTATCAAGTCTATTAATAAAAAAAATGCAAAAAAATGGAAAAAATAAAAAAAATCATAATAAAATGAAAAAAAAAACTAATGAATCATCTCAAAAGTCAAAACTATAGAATTACATAACATCAAAATAACATAATTATAAAATTATATAACATAAAAATTTTACAAAATTCTAAAATGATATAGGTTTGAATTGATTTGGTTTGTGTCGAATTCTATGTATGCAGATCCGATCGATATCCAAATCTGTATCACTGGGTTTGTAATTTTAAAATCCAAACTAAATCGATGGTCTGAACCAATCTGAAATTTTTGATCCAATTTGGTTTGGGTTTATTGAATAATTGGATCGACCCGAACTCATACCCACCCCTATAATCTCACAATGTAATAATTATATCCTTTTAATTATAGATTGTTAATTTTATTTAATTAAGAAACATTAAAAATGTAATAGAAAATATTTGACTAAATTGTATTTTTGATCTCCCTATTTTTAATTCCTTGATTTTAGTCCTCTAATTTTTAAAAATTCAAGATTTTGGTTCCCTTATTTTTAATTTTGCAATTTTAGTGCTCCAATTTCTAAAAATTCACTATTTTGGTCCTCTAATTTTAGAATAAAAATTATAAATTTTTAAAAATTGAAGCACTAAAATCCCAAAATTAAAATTAAGGGTACCAAAGTTGTGAATTTTTAAAAATTGAAGGACTAAAATCACGAAATTAAAAATAGAGAGACAAAAATTGTGGATTAAGAATTATAAGAGGGCCAAAAATATAGTTTAGCCAAAATATTTTTAATGCAAATACCAATATCGTAATTTTTGGGGCTGTACAAATTTTTAAGGGAAGAAGATAATATCTTGTTTAAGGTAGGAAAAGTTTTTAAATTTAAAAAATACTTACAAAAACTTATATTTGCCTTATTTTTTAAAAAAGGTGAAAACTCGAATCTATAACTTGTTAAGGATGATATTCTGTCTTACTTATATTGAAATGATAATTTTGATATATGTGCTTGTAGAACAAGTTAAATGCTAATGTTTATATTTGGTCGATTGTCAGTGAATTTACATTATTAATTAATAATACGTTATCTCATTATTTTGAAGAAAACAGACTTTTAAAATTGAGATTACCATTACTAATTAACAATGGTTATCATTGTAGATATTTTTAAATACTTCTTTTTTATTATTATTAGAAGGGCCAAAGCCCAAATAAACAATTAACGCAAATACATCGCGACTGCTAAATTAGCCAATAATTCAATACTACAAAACGAAGGACAAAAATCAAAGTAATAAACACCCGTATCTAAGGATAAACCATGCTTCACTAATGCATCGGCGACAGAATTGGCTTCACGATAGATGTGATTCCAGGTAAAGCAACCTTCGAGGGAAGTGCATCTGAGAGTTTCCCGGACTAAACTTGCACCAGGATGTGAAAACCCCTATCCTAAGCCAGTTGAATCCAATGGAGGATCCCCCAAAGCTTTGCCTGAACAACGTAACAAATACCTATGTCAAACTTTATTAAATACTTTAATAATGTTTAATTAAATGATAATGTGCATAAAGTTGGCATGATGATTATATACTAAAATTAAATCCAAAATTATAAGTATTACTACTTTAAAATTAGGTACTCACATGTGACCAACAAGTGGTTGGTGTGTGTGAGTGGTAATAGATTTGGGTCCTTTAAGCAAATAGTCAGAAGTTCAAATCCTGATTCTTGTTTATGAAAAAAATTTCATTGTTGGAAGGGGACAACCCACATTTGAGTGTCTTCAGATCCCAAAATTAGTTTCAATGAGCGACCAAGAATACTACTTACAATCATGTGTACAAAAAAAGTACTCACATGTGCATACATGCACACGTATATAAATTTCATTATAATATAAATAAAAACAAGTAATCATTGCTTTAAAATAAATTCAACTAGAAAAAATATAAATGGTATGAAGAGATTTTTTTTTCTTCCCAAAATTACAGCAATTAATGTGTCAAAATTTCAGCAAAAACAAACATTCAACTTTCTTCCACTATGTATTATCATCAAGAATTTATTTAGTTTTTTTTTAGGAGGAACAAGAATTTAATTAGTTAAATAATAATTTCCTACATTTTAGTCTAAACATTTTTGAACTAAATAGTGCTACTGGTCATATTCAAATAATATAAAAACAAGGATATATTTATATGAGAACCAATAGATTCCGGCTTTTTTACCCTGACGGGGTAATTTTAAAAAAAAATTATCAAAATGGGTACTCTTAAAAAAATTATCAAATTAGGATACGTTGTGTTTGGATTTCTGAATCTGAAGTCATACTCAGACTTACGATTTTTGAATTTTTGGATTTTATAATTTTTAACGACTTTCTAAAAAAGTTGTATTTGTCAACCGAGACTTTAATATGCAATTTTTTTAATCTAAACAAAAGTCATACTTTCAAAACAATACTTCATTTTTTTATATTTTTATATTTTTTTGTTGAAATCATATTTCATAAATAAGACTTCACTTTTTATATATTTTTTTTGATTTTTTGTTGAAGTCGTACTTCATAAAAGAGACATCATTTTTTAGCCACTAAGCTTAATTTGAATGCTTGATACTTTTTTAATTTTTTTGAGAGGCGAATGCTTGATACTTATTCCATTCTAGTATTGTACCACAAAATATGTAAGAAGAAAATGATGACATATGTCAGCACTCACTCAGTTGCAAATTAATTAGTTGACATTCTCTCATTTACATCTATTGTTGTTCATAAGATGACAAACTATAGTTTAAGGCATACCTTTTTGTCTTTATCATGTCAGACATATAAATGAAGGGGTCATGCTAGGAAAATACGACTTTAGTAGAAAAAAAAAGAAAAAAGTCGTGCTTGTAATTCATGACTTTAGAAGAAATTTAAAAATAATGGAAAAAATAAAATAAAAAGAAGTCATGCTTCTAGTTCACGACTTAAAAAAAATAAAATTTAAGATGTTGTGTTTCCAAACATGACTTCCATTAAAAAAAAAAAAAACTAAAACCTCAGTTATGAAACATGACTTCTTTGAAAAATTAAAAAAAAAAATTACGCCTCAATTACAAAACACAACTTCAATAAAAATCTAAAAAAAATATAAAAAGTGAAATCTTATTTACAAAGTACAACTTCAACTAAAAATTAAAAAATATATATATAAAGTGAAGTCTTGTTTTGGAAATATGACTTCTGTTTGGATTATAAAAAAAATATTGAAGTCTCGGTTGACAAACAGGACTTCTTTAAAAAGTTGTAAAAAAAATTATAAAAACCAAAAATTCAAAAGTCGTAAGTCTCTAAGTACGACTTTAGATTTAGAAGACGTGTTTGGTAAAGATGACTTACCCTAATTTGATAATTTTTTTAAAAAAAATCCATTCCAGTAATTTTTATGTTTTTAAAATTACCCTCTGGGTTAAAAAAGCCAAGAGATACCATATGGTCCCTTTAGCTCTTACACAAAATTTTCAACCCACATGTTGTATATTAGTATGTAAAGAAAAAGGTCCCCGACTATTATTTATAAGGGCATTAGCTTAAAATAAGAAATAACACTCAAAATCTACTCACAACAACAAATACAATAACAGTAAATAAATAATGAATAAGGTTCAGTTTGAATTCACTTTTAATTTATAATTTTTTTTAATTATAAAATTTACTATTTAGATTTTTTAAGTTAAAAGTATTGAATTTTATTATTTATAAATGCTTACAGAGAGACTAAATGAAAGGATTTTTTTTTTTAAAAAAAGATATGTAAATTAATTTTGATTTATATTAAAATTCAATTGATTATGTTTTTTATTTATATATATTTATTAAGAAATTATCTATATTATCTCTAATTTAACATTTAAATTATTGAAATCAAGCAAAATAGAGGAGGCAAAATTAGAGCCTCCACTTGAATAAGGAACTTCCCTTATTTTCTTTTTTTTTTAATTTTCTTTCATATGTGTTGACACTTTTTTTATGATAAATTAAAACTTTTTTGGTATAATTAATTAGGTCACAGCATCAACAAAGGCCATGTGCTCAGTTTTTAGTTATTTTTTTAATTTGTTTTTTTCCCTAATATTCTATGCTGTATATGGTAAGGCTTCTTTTTTAAAAATTTACTTTTCGATAACTTAATTAGAGTACAGACACACAACATTATGAGAGCTTGATGTGTCTTATCACCCCAATGTGAATCATATATTTGCCAACAATTTAAGTTTTGTCTAGATTAGTGTAAACAAATTTGCTTTGTCTAGAATATTATTTCCGTTTCAACAATAGTAAGAAAGAGATCATTTTCTAATATGACTTTTGTTAAAAACGTGCTCAAAAGAACAAGATGAAGGATTTATTTTTCTTTCGCTAAGCGTCTAGTAACTTATATTGAAAGAAAAATTATTGAAAGTTTTAAAAGTATTAAATCATTGATGAATTTTATAAAGGAGGGCTGTGCTCAACTTCAATAGAGATATGATGTATTTAATTTTTAAACTTACAATTTTTTTATTTAAATATACTACTTATTTGTTGACTCTTATAATGTTGTTGGTCTTCAAAACATCAGTAAATTGCAGCATTTGTCCCATATAAGAGCACCTCGTGGGAGGGAAGGAAAAAATATGTTCAGTTCAAACATAAGGGTCAAAGAGACTTAAAGACTTCAATTGGAGATGTGTTTCAGGAGCTTGAAGAGGAAGGAGTTTCACGGTTGTTCATAAGTAATCACCTGCAAATGCTCTGACATTCAAGTAAACTATGTGCTCAAATAGGAGAGTATGAAAGCTTAGAGGAGAAAACAGGAATGGATGCAACCTTCACTCTTTGAGAACTATATATATTATGTCTTGAGATTAACTCTTTATGTTTCAATTGTTATAATTGAGAAATCATTTTTAAGTATAAAGATGGTAAAAAATAGACTTAAAAAGAAAAATATTTACAGCTTAAATAAACAATATGATGTATTTAATTATTACAATTTAATATTTATTATTATTTTTTACCCCCTTTAATAGTTTTCTGGATCGATCCCTGGGAGGAAGGTACTTTGAGGAGAAGCCCCTAGTATCATATAATTAATAGTCTAAAAGTGGAGCAAATGAAGTTAGATGAGAGTTGATCATCAATTCACCAAAAAAAAAAAAGGTGAGATTTGATCATTTACTCATCAGCTAAGTACAAACATGTTTGGAATATGTGGCCAGGTGGTGTGTTAGGATGACTACAGTAGTCTCCTTTTTTTTTTTTTTTACAAAAGTGGTGTATTTTGTTTTAAAAATTACCAAACTAGAATACTTTAAACAAATACTTGCACGGATTAAATCGACTTTGTAATGTAGATTTTGATTTTTGGAAACCAAATTTTGGCAGCTTCTACACTTTTTTGGCTGTTTAAAAATGCCACAATTTTTTTGGGTGTGAAAAGTTGTTAGAAATTAGTTTTCCAAAACCAAAATCAACTTTCACAAAGTTGACTTACTCTTTGCAAGTAATTTTTTTTTAAATATACTAATTTGGTAATTTTTAAAACAAAATACGCCACTTTTGTTAAAAAAAAAAAACCCCTAAGATACCGTTCCACAATAGAAGGCTATTGAAATCTCAAATATTTATAAAACATAATAATGATTTCTTGTAACAGTTATTCATTATATTTATATATATATCTTATATACATAGAAATTAGAGAAAATAGGCTATGCACTGACAGTGTAAAACAGTTTTACATAGTCATTCAATCACAAACCATCATGTATAGTAAGTTTGTTGACTTTTACAATAACTGTCTTAAAAGTCATTCTAATAGTGATTTCTAATTGGTTGACAATGTAAAATTTTTTACACTAACAGTACATAGCCATTAAAACTCTATAAATTAAAATAACTATCATGAACGAGAACATTTTTAGGAACTATTATTCAATTCAACAATATTGTTTTTAGGAATTTTTTTTTCAACAATAATGTTTTTAGAAATTTTTTTAACCTCTCATCTTTTTAATCTACTATTTTTATATTTATTTCTAAATTAAATTATTTGTAAATTGAATTTTAATATTTTTTAAAAGAAATTATTAATAGTTAAAAATAACTTGATATTACAATATAAATTGTTTATCATAAATCTAAAATATAATTTATATGTTTAAAACATTTATTTATTATAAATTTTAATTATAATATAATTTAGGAATTCGCTAACATACTCACACTTGTTTTTTAGTAAGAGTACGTTAGCAAATTATAACTATAATGTATCTTAAATATACCTACAATATAACTTGCTAATGTACTCTAACTAAAAAATAAGTGTGTGTAAGTTAGCAAATGCTTGTAGGGGTTTGCTAATGTACACGTACTTGTTTTTTAGTTGAAGTATACTAACAAATTATAACTACAATATATCTTAAAATACATGTACAGTATAACTTGCTAACATATTTTAACTAAAAAATAAGTGTGTATTAACAAATTTCTATAATTAATATATTCAAAAATATTTATTTATTATAAATTTTAATGATATAAAATAAATATTTATGTGCATTGCACACATTGAAATACTAATATATTCTAAAAAACATGGCAGGTATTTTTGTCTTTCTTTACGTACTCCACCAAGCTAAAGACGTGGGAAATTCTTTTTTTAGTGAATAATCGAATATTCTTCAGATTCGAACTACCAGTCTACCAGTGGAGGAATCTTTACTTTCTCTTTGATTGAACGAAGAAAAAAATTTAAAATATTATATCTTAAAGATTATTTTTAAAATATATACATTCAATCTGCCAAAAATAAGACACAAAGAAAAGTCGGTCCATGTCATGCCAGTCAGAAAGCAAAGTTGACCCACTTCATGCCTCATCCCCCCGATCTCACGGGTCTTCATTCTTCCAGATCTACGGCTTGTGCTTTTTTAATCGAATAAATGCGTTCGGATCTGGATTTGATCTATGCCAATGTGTTTTTTTAATCGTATAAATGCGTACGGATGTGGATTTCATCAGTGAAAACTACTATGACGAGGAGTAGGGGTGGGAATAGTTGGATATTGTTTCACGTGACCTGATAACTTACTTACATTAGGTTCAAGTGGAGCTAAGGTTTTTGTAGGAAATAAATTAAGTTAAAGTTTTTATAAAAAACTATTTGATTAAAAGGTTAGATTTTAACATATTTTAAATTATTTTAAATTTAATAAGCTGATTTATTTAATAAATGTAAATAATAATTTTTATTAGTATTATTATTATATTATTATTTTATAATATATTAAAATTATATATTTATTTATCTTTTTAAATATTAAATATGTTGAGTTTCATAAAGAGTTAAGCCTATAAATTTATTAAATGATAAATTTATGTTATATTTAGAAGCCTTATTACAAAATAAGTTTTTAAATAAGTTATAATGAATGTCAGATTAAATTTTAAAAATAGACTTATAGTATATAAACAAGTTAGATTTGATTTTTATAAAGTTTAATTTACTCATTTTCATCCCTATTCCATGTATTAAGTAATAATGATTTTAATTTTTATAGTTAGTTTATTTCACATAAATTTTTCTTCATTGGCCTAGTAACTTAGCCTAATTAGAAATAAGTCAGATATATCAAAAAAATTTAATATAAAATAGGTCTTAATTACTTAATTAGATTTCTTAAAATGTCAAATTAAGCCTAAAAACACTTATAATAAACAAGAGACTTGAATCTCAAATTTTTTAAACAAGTCAACTCTATTTAAACAAAATCTTATTCAACCCAATCTTATTTCTATTATCACCCCAACGACAGTAAAATACAACAAGCATATTTAAAGCTTCATGCTATTTATTTCATGATACATAAACTAGTAGTCTCCAACCCATTAAGGTTGGTGGTGGAAAGTTGAAGTAGTATGCATGAAGTCATAGATTCTAATTTCGGTGTGACCATTGTATATCAAGAAATAAACTATTAGTCTCCTCCTTTGAATTTTAAATGCAAACAGTAACTTTCTGCATTTAGGCTTAAAAGGTAACGGGATCTAGCGTCTCTCTTTTGGAGTTTGAATTACTTCTGAAAAATAAATTATTTTAGTAATCAACTGTTTCTATAATATTCACCAAAAAAAAAAAGTTTCTATGATTAATTATTATCATACTTAATTATAGAAAATGAATTGCATAGTTGAATACATTAAGTGAAAACGTTATTTTGCGATAATATATATATATATATATGTATATGTATATATATGTGTGTGTGTGTGTGAAAGAGACTTGAAATTTGTAGGATTAAGTCTTAAACTTTAAATAGAAATTGATTAGATTTAATCAAAATTAATAGACCTAATTGTATTTAATCAAGAATTAAATTGCCTGCATTAATGATATTTATTATACAATTTTAATAATTATAATTAAATTAATAATATATATTTTCAAATCAAATTCATGCGCAATATGTATTTTATTCATGTTTAAATTATATATGTATAAATCAATTAAATTTAACGATAAACAAATAAATTGCATTAATATAAATCAGATTTAAATCTATTTTTTATTCATGTTTGTAACGGTAAACATATTACATCAATTTTCAATAATATTTTATTAAAAAGTAAATAAATGTTTCATTTTTTTCATATCATACAATATGACAAGTTTGTTCATTTTTAAACCACCTTTTTTTTAATCGTGATAAAAATAGGATTAAATTTTATATAGATATTATAATTACTACAGTAGAATTCTTATATCTATATATTAATTTATTTATCCATAACATATTAATATTTATTTAAGTCTTTTATATAAAATTTAATATTTATAATTATTTGTATGAATGATGATGATGATGATGATAATAATAATAATAATATATATAATTTTACTTTATATATATAAAAAAAAGAAGTTATTGGAGCAATTTTTTTTACCTAAATTAGAGGTATATAAACCATTTCAAAATTTTACATTTAATGTAGTTATATTAGTCTTTCAAACTTTGTATTAAATTAAAATTATAAAAAAACTATTTTTAGTGTGTGGTTTTTAAAAAATAAAGTTAAAAATAAATTGAAAAGTCCTAATTTCTCTTATGATAGATAATTATTATTATTTTTTGTAAAGGCCAATGTGTTGCTTTCATGTCTAATTAATTCTGTTATTCAGTTTTGTAAAACTAAATAAATGTTTGAATCATCATCATGCCTTTATTCTCTCTTAAATATTCTTTCACTAAGATTTAGAGTCAATTAATAGGTGTATTTCATATTCCTTCATTCTTTATCTTTTCATTTACTTACTGTTCTTCTTTTGGTTTGCACTTTCTTTTCTTCATTTTGATCTTGAAGTTTGATAAGAAGAGAATTTTGCTTAATATGTATTAGTTAACTTATAGGAATGCCACTTTTTGTGGAGATAAAAGAAAAAAATTCTTATAGCAATGCATCATCCAATGAATTTAGTGAAGGATGAGAAGTAGGGATTGAGAATCAACATAGGTATATCATCTTACTTTGTATCTTTTATTATGTTTTTTTTAGAGGTATCACCTTTGTGCATTTCTTTTCTCATTTTACTGTTATGTTAATTTATTTTTTTATTATTGTTTAAGTTTTTCATACATGTTCTTATATTTTTGTTCTTTTGCTACTATATTATAGATAATGTATATATTTTTAGTCTTTTTCATTTTGAGCAACAAAAAATCAATAATCTAACTTTTACTCTATATCTTTAACTACAATTTTTTTTGTTTGATAGGACATAAAGGGGGTATATTATTGTTACAACTTTACTTCTTATTTGTTAATTTTCTTTTTTGTTGTATTTTTTTTATGTGTGTGTGTGTGTATATATATATATACCTTGTATATAAATAACTTTAACAAGTAGCAACTAATGAAATTAAAGTTAAATAACAAAAACAACAACAATAATAGTAATATATAGATAGATAGATAAATCTCATTGCATTGATCGACAATGTTCAATTTATGTCACTTTTGTGTTAAACAACTCAAAATTTTAACAATATTACATAATTAAAACTAATATCTTATAAATAATTAAAAATATCATTTTAAAATAATTAATAACTAAATACATATATATATAATAAAAGTCATACTTTTCAACAAATTAAAAATAAATTTTATTTTTTTACAATAAATACATTTAAAATTATTAATTATAAACACACAAAAATCAAGTACATGTTAACATAATACCCGCAATACAAAATGAACACTCAAATTTAAATACTCATATATTCATATTTATTATGCTCATATTCATTTTGAATTTATACATTTCATATACTATCATTACTTGAAGAAAGAATAAATCATAATAAATTTCAATAGGCTTAATATTTTTCAACACAACATTTGCTCAATTAAAAATATAATTAATTATCTTCCTCAATTTTAGTGTAATTATATTTAATTTACTATTAAATATTTTAAAAATTAATAATTTTATTTATGTACATATATTTTAAAAATAATAATAAATACAAATATAAAAAATATACAATTGAAACAAATCCTGCAATGTAGGGATTTAAAATCTAGTTTACTTTATTTGAATCTTACAAAAGACTCACTTTTTATAATAAAACTATAAAAAGGATATGAAATTATTTGTAATAATTAGTTTTGTATTTAAGAAAATTAATTTTTAAAAATAAAATAGAAAAACAAAACTAATTAGAAATAAACTAATTTTTTAATTATAAACTTCAAAATTTTATCTAGTTTTAAAAGATCGTTTCTTTTATCAAAAATTAACAAAAAATTATGAACTAATTCTAACAAATAACAATTATCAAAGATACTTAAACAATAGTTCTGACAAATTTTTATTTCATGAAAAAAGCTATTCCTCAAAAAAATTGTGTATTCCACGAAAAATTTGTGTGCTCTAAATTCTGTATAGCTATATCTTTCGGGATGTATCTAAAACAAACAAATAAATAAAAACAGTATAACCTTTATGCAACTAATCCCAAATTTTAAAATATAAACAAAAATAAGAAAAAGAAAGAAAAAAGATAAAAACTAGAAAGGAAAAAAAAAAATAGGACGTTTGTACTTATTAAAGAGAGCACATGTAGGTAGAGAAATTGTGGAAATAATGACATATAAGTGCTAACTATTTATTTGTTACCATTGACATATTAATTGCTTTGTTACTATTGGCATATTAATTACTTTAATTAGTCATTCATTCAAACCCATTAGTTTTGTTTTTGTGTTAAAAGCTATTTAAATTTTTTTCAACAGGTTTGATTTCTTACACTATATAAAGGAATAGCAACAAGAGTCTTGATACCAAGAGAGCAATTCTCTACCATGATATGATCTGATTAGGATTCATTTATTTTTAACGAATCATCCTTGAGTTGATTATCTTGTAACAAGAATAATAGGAATAAAAAAGAAAAAAAAGGTAGAAGATAAGACCTGTGCAAACAGATAAGAGAATTAAGGTAAATCACGCAAAAAAAAATGGTAGCAAGAGAATTAAAATGATAAAATAGAAAGGACAAGAAAGTGAAGAAGATAGATAAAAAAAAGGTGGAATAAAAGAGAAATGAGAAAGAAGGCACTGCACTTTATCTAAGATAGTGATAAGTCAAGCGAGGATTTGCTACAAAGGTATGAAAACCTTTAACAAGAATCAAGAAGTTCTTATCCACGAACCAAAATGAAGAGCCAATACTCTACTCACACACAAAAATAAGTAAATCTCAATATTATTCAACTTTTCCAAATGAGAGGGATTACATCTCTATTTATACAGTTTATTCCAAGGTGCTACTAACAAAAAGATGCTAACCCTACCTCTTTCTTTATGTAGTGCATAACTGAAGCCCAAACAACAGGCCCAATTACAAAATTAAACAAAAACAAAAAATAGAAGGTTCAATTACAAAAAAATAGCTAATTAAAGTCTTTTCCCACATTGGGCTCTTCATGAAATCCAAAGTCATTAAAAGTCCTTATAATGTTTCTTCAATTTTTGCTCCACTTTGGGTCTCCTCTTGGGCCTCTGAGGTCTCCATCAACTTGGACCTCCTGGGTTTCCATCATTCCCTCCCTCTTCAAAAGAATTCGTCCTCAAATTCATCACCTACATTAAAGGACATGCATTATTTTTATTGAATGTTACATTAAGAAAAGGTTTTAACTCTATGGAGACTTTATTTCCTTTGAATGGAAAGTCTATTATTCTTCATGTGCCTACACACCTAACCTTTCGGATCAAAACAAAGTTTGAAGAACCCATCACATGTAATTTCTAGATTAGAGAATTTTATATTTTTATGCATAGCTCTTCAACTTGGCCAAGGCTGTTAAAGGGTAAGGCAACACACCCAAGTCTCAATGATTTTGCATTATTATTCCAGAAATCATGCAAATCCAACACATCATGACTTACACATGTTCTTGCACATCCACCAAATCATAAAAGCTAGTAGTGTGTGTCAAGGATTTCTTCTTCTTATTGTTGCCTTGTTTTGCATATTGATCCACCACCTCATAAAATTGCTTTGCAAATTGAGTGTTTAGGTGCAATTCAACCTTGGGCATCAAGACAAAAGAAATGTTAGACAAAGGAATCAAATAAGAAGAATTCAAAGAATTGAATCCATAAGCGAACTTAAAAGAATGAACTATAATAGTAAAATGCAATGAATTCCTAGGTGAATCTAAGGACTTATTCTTGGCTTTAGGTGTTAGCCATTTTCTAGTTGTCTTCAACTCCTCCTTTTCCTCTTGCAATTTTTTTGAACTTGGATTAGTCACGAAAGTAGTTAAATTAAAACTTGAAGTCTTGAAATGTCCACTAAGTTCCTTCAAGCCGTAAGGCATTTGTGCCTTTGAAAGCTCAATTTTAATTTCGTTTGATGCCTCGCATTCCTCTTTTGGAAGCACTTCTTCAAATCCCTTTAACGGAGAATCATCACAACTAAACAAAGAATTAGAATTTAAGACAAAGTTAACAGATTTTTTAGCAAATGCATTCTCATGTTCTTTCTTTTTTTCTCTCAATTTTTTTTCTCTTTTTCTCTCAATTCCTTTTCTTTCTCTTTTTCTCTCACTTTTTCTTTCCATTTTTCTCTACTGCTTATCTCTTTTTCTCTACTTCTTTTCTCACTACTTCTTCTATTTCTCTCCAATTGTCAAGCATCTTATGAAATTCTTCTTTTTCTCTTTGAAAGATCCTCTCCAGGTGCCTTGATAGGCCATGAAGTTGGAATTCCACTTCCGTAGCCAAGCTTCAAAGAAAACAAGTTAGTAAACATAAACAAAAAAAAGAACCTCACCATTCTTCTAAGTGTTTCACTCTAAGAATGGAATTCACTCGTGATTCACACAATTTTAGCTTTTAATTAATGAGTCTCTCTTGTCTTTTACCTCTCACGTCCTCTTTTACAAGTTCTTAAATAGAACCCCAACGCATATCAATTATCAAAAGCACATATAATTGTAAACTGTCCTCACAACTGTTACCACTAAGATATCAAAGAAAAGAAATACTCTAGACAAAACTAAAAGGAAATTTAAAAGACAAACAAGAAAAGCTAATTTAGAAAAGGTAAACTCAAAAAGAACACAAGAAAGACAAAAAAAAAAAGGAATAATGAAAAAGATGAAGAAGAAATGCGTAAGTTTGGATATTGAGAACAACACCACTTTTATGAATTCCTCAAGACAACCAAATTTAAATTATTTAAGTGCAAGGGGAATTTTTTTTTATTCTTCATAATTTTTTTTGGTTCTATTATTCTTTTCTTTCTTTTCTTTTATTGTTTTAGAATATAATTTTTTACCCCTTTTGTTTTGCACTTGCAACAAATATTATATACCTAATAAGGTATATAGCCTTCAGGTGCTACAAGACATGTGAAATGAATTGCGCAAAATTAAAAAGAATTAAATTGTGTAGAATTAAGGATAATTATGACAATTAAGACTCAATTATGGCACAATTAATGACAATTAATAATAATAAATGGTAATAATTGACAATTAATGACATAATTAAAACAATTAACCTAGGTAGTAAAAGACATAAAACACAAGAACACTACCAACTCTAGGTTTCGGGCTGTGACACCACATGATATGATCCTGATTTGGAGTCATACTATTTTTAATAAATCATCCTTGAGTTTGTTACCTTGTAACAAGAATTATAGGAATAAAAGAAAAGAAGAAAGGTAGAAGGTAAAACTTGTGCAAACAGATAAGAGAATTAAAGTAAATAACATAGAAAAAAAATAGTAGCAAGAGAATTAAAAAGACAAAATAGAAAGGACAAGAAAGTGGAAGAAGATAGATAAAATAAAAAAAAATGTGGCATAGAAGATAAATGGGAAAGAAGGCACCATACTCTAGGAGAGTGATAAGCCAAGCGATGATTATCCACAAAGGTATGAAAACCTTTGATAAGAACCAAGAAGGTTTAATCTAAGAACCAAAAAGAGGAGCTAATGCTTTACTTACACCCACAAATGAGTAAACTTCAATATTATTCAACTTTTCCAAATGAGAGGAATTACATATCTATTTATAGAATTTATTCTAAGGTGCTACTAACACAAGGAGGTTAACCTTAGCTCTTTCTCTATATAGTGCATAACCGAAGCCCAAACAACAGGCCCAATTATAAAATTAAACAAAAACAAAAAATAAAAGGTCCAAGTACATAAAAATAGCTAATTAAAGTCTTTCCTCACATTGGGCTCTTCATGAAATCCAAAGTTATTGAAATTCCTTATAATGCTTCTTCAATCTTTGCTCCACTTTGGATCTTCTCTTGGACCTCTGAGGTCTCCATCAACTAGGGCCTCCTAGGTTTCCATCATTAAACCTTTGATAACAATCAAAAGAGGTTCTAATCCAAGAACTAGAAAGAGGAGTCAACACTCAACTCGCATTCACAATGGAGTCAAAAACTTCAATATTATTCAACTTCTTAGAAAGGTTGAGAAACCCTTCTCTTTTTCTTTCTTCTATTTTGTGTTCTTTTAGGCATTGTTTGTGAGGCTCCAACGTGTTTTGGCCTCAAGTACACAAACCTTGGGGAGCAAACTGGATTTTGGGTTGCACTAGAAGTTCACTAGAATTTGCTTTTAGGACAGTGACTATTGTCATGACATAGTATTCCTTTCCCTCTTTTTATTTTTTAACAATATTTCTAACAAAAATTACCTCTTAACCGATACTCTACTTCCTTGAGAGATTATTATGAAAATATTTTTGAGTCAATCCTATATCTACAAAAAAGTAATGGTGACAATAAATAATGTTTTATTTGTTGGGATTTTTAGTTTAATAAATATCATATTTATATAAAAATATTTGTGAATAATATTATATACTATCTTTTTAATGTGTGTTTATGGATATATAATAAAAAATTAAAAATATTTTTTGTACACCAAATTTTTTTTATCAAAAATATTTATTATATCGAAAATATAAAAATCAGACAATATTATTTTTAAATAATTAATATTATAAATATTTAATATGTTCACACTATATAATCATTGATACACAATAAAAAACTCTTATCTTATTATAAAGGCAGTGGTAAATATTTTATTATTTCACTTTATAATGAAACATTTATATTTTTTTAGTTCAAGATCTCCAATATTTAAATATTATATTAAACATTTAACTAATTTGGGTTAAGTAAAATTATTATGCATGGCAATTTTTTATAATATTTTAATATAGTTATATTCATAGAAATTAAAAGTCAAAATTTCAAGTCAAAACGTGTTAAATTGTAGAAACCATTGTATTTGGACTGTTGACTAATGAAACTAAAATACGGAAATATGATTTGTATTAAATGATAATGGTGCATATGAAACAAATGGAGGGTTTGGTGTAAGGAAAATTTTTAGTTTTCTAAAAATTTGAAGGTGAGAATGTTTGTTTTTTATTTTTAGTTTATTATTTAAAAAATAACATTATTAGAAAATATTGTTTTTCAAAAATCTTTTTTACTTATATTTTTTACGAAAGTATTTTCATGGAAAAGATGAAAATCTAACTTTTTTGAATTGAAGAAAAAGTTTTATGACGATAAAGATATTACGTTATTTTTATTTTCTCATTTAATGTGATAAATAATTAAAGTTTTTGAGAAATTTTTATTAAAACTAAGCACAAAATTTTTAATTTTTAAGTAACAAATATAGATATTCTCAAGAATATAACATATTTTAATTATTCCTAAGATTCATGATCTTGAAATTTATGATTCCCATAAATCATGATTCTTGGACATAAAAAATCTATTTTACCAAATACACCTTAAAAAGAAATGGCGCATTATTTGAGTTCATTGCATCGTCAAGAATTACTTTTAAAGGTGCATTTTGATAAATTTTAAAAAAATAATTGTATAACATCATTTTTTATTTGAAAAAGATGTTTTGTTATCTCGTGAAAAAGTTATTTAATTTTTTAATTTACTTGAAAAATATTTTATTGCTTGTAATTTTTAGTTGAAAATACCTTTCAAAAAAGGAAACCAACAGATAGACCTTAGTGCCTCACCCCAGGTTCAACTTTCTTTTGATTAATAATGGTTATTATTATCTGATTATCATCTCCGCTCAAGTAACAAGACGAGAATCCATCATACTCAAACACGACGGGGAAAATACTGCATTTTGTTGATAAGAAGCATGGGGTTTCAATCTTTGCCACGTCAATTTGAGTGGTCAGTGTCGTTCGTTTGGCACCGAAAAAGGAAACCCGATTCTTGTGACAAGTACAAACATTGGTCATAGAGGACCTAGATGTGGTGTCCTTTTTTTTTTTGGTACAGAGACATTTGCGTGACCGTGGCTCTAATAAATTCCAGTCCATTTAAACATGAGTGTTTTGAGTAGGAAAGTAATTTTTGGACTCACAATGCTAATTGACACCTAGTGAAAAAGTAATAAAAAAGAAAAAAATATAAATATTATAAGTAATATGACATGATAAAAAAAAAGATAGAAAAAAATTATAGATGTTAGTCAAGTGTTTGAAAAAATTGAATGTCAAAAAATTATTGTTCTTTTGAGTATGTTTAGGATTAAATGACTTTTTTTTTATGCATAGGATTAAATGAGTTTGGTTTGCGAATGAGTGGTTAGTCTATATATTTTCATTTTTCTTTTATTGGGGACTTTTTTCTTTGTCAATATCTAAATATGCTGGTTTTTATTAATTACTTATTTAAATATTAGTTGATGTATTTAAATATTTACTAATTATTTAGTTTGTTTACAATAAGTATTATATATTTAGTTTTTGGTTAGAAATTTTTATTGATTATTTGTTTTGCATTTTATTGATATATTTATCATATTATGGGATTCACTTAATTATTAACAAATAATAATTTATAAAAAAATTTAAAAAAATCATAATTTATATTTTTTTTTCAAAACTTTTAGTTATTTTTCTATTGTTTAGTTGATTTTATATTATTTTCATATTTTTTTAATCATTGGTCCACAAGCTAGCTCGTTTAATAGCAAGATAAGCAAGACTGACACAAATCAAGAAAGTGAAACTCGTTTATTTTGTAGTATGGCTCATGAAATTATGGACAAATGCATACGAGCCTAAAATGGATTAGATCGACTCCCACCTCTAGTTGGTGGGTTAGGTTGATACAAGTTTATCTTTGATTTTATGTAACTTGAATCTTGATAAGGTATTTATTTGAATTGGAGTGTAACATGATTAAAACTCGTTAATATGTGATACAGGATTGAGTCAACTTGTTTTGTCAACACAATATACCAATATTAATATTATGTATAGTTAAAGTGTAGAATTAAAAAGTATAAAAATATAATTAAGATACATTTTATAATATATATTTCAAGATAAACAATATTAATATTATATTATATAAATTATTATTCATTACATTAAAAAAATTAATTATTAATATAAAATTATTTAAAAATTTATATTTTTTTTAAGAATATAAAATATTGAACTAACTTGAGACAACTCAAAGTGCAAGTCTCTAAATTTGATCTCAAAATACATCACATCTAATTTTCAAAGGAAAATGATGAATGTACACATCATTTTTGGGGTGTATGTGTAGAAAAAGAGAAAGAGATAAAATAATAATAACTCACGGTTAAAAGCTCCAACTTGTGAAATGTAACTTTAAATAGAGTAGGTTAGTAAGGAGAAATTATTACATAGTGAATGACCATGTGGTCCTAGTCAAATTGCACATTTTTAAATTTATAAAAAATAGTTAATAATATGTCACATGAAAAGTAGTTAGAACAACATAATTCCGTACCATATAATAATTGTTTCCAGTCAATATGAACATGTCTGAACGGAATATCAATTAGGAAATATTTAATATTTTTGTTTTATTTAAAGAACAATAATTGATAAATAAGATTTTATATTTTTATGAGTTTAATTTTTATGTACTATTAATGTTAAAAGTTTTATATTATTAATTAATAAAAAATATAAAAAATATGATTTTTAAGGTAATTATTTTAAAAATTTACAAACTTACTATATATATGATAATTTGTGAATTTTCTTTTGGTAAGGTATGATAATTTGTCATTGATTAGTATGTATATAGACTATTTTCTTTTTATATAATAAATATTTTTTTTATTTGTTAACAAAAGCATTGCAAGCAAGGGATCATGAATCTAAATTATTTTGGGTCTTTATAAATTGTAGCTAGCATGGCAAAGATGACTTAGAATATCGCACGAGAGGCGGGATAAACAGAGAGAGACAGCGCGCCCTTCGCTGCTGCCAAATCCACTCACTACAAATTGTCGTGATCAGTACAAATCATCTTTCATTCCCATCTCCTTTTTTTCCTTCCCAGGCAGCCACTTCTTTTTTCTGGTTTTCCATTTTTTTTTTCTTATTAAATATTTCAGTCACGCAAAAGTGAAGTTCCTCGAAGGTTGCTCATTTATTTTCTGTGTAATTTGTTCCCCCCGGATTACGTTCCTACATAATAGCTTCAGCCAAATATCAACACCACATTTTTCTCTCGTTCTTCTTTTCCTTGTCCGAGTCTCTTTCCCGGTCAAACAGAGACTCTCTTGATTGGAGAGGAGATTTAATCACCGGAAGGTGAAATATTAAAAAAAGAGATAATAATATAAAAAAAGAGCGAGGAGCGTTGGAACAAAAAAACAAAATGATGACTGAGTTTGGAATGAGATGGTGGAGGGGTGTGAGAATGGGATCCATATGGGTGTTGTTGTTTGGTTTTGCATCGGCTTTTGTGATGGTTTCCGCAGAAAGAAGCATTATGAAAATGGAAGTGCCGACATTTAATGTTACCCGAGAGCCTGAACAGAGTTTTCTTACCAGAGCTATGAATTTCTTATGGCAAGCTGGGGAATCAGGTTATCATCACGTGTGGCCGGTAAGCTCTCCCTTTCTTTCGTGTTGAATTCTTGGCTTTGTTTTTCTTTGAGCCAAAGGCAAAGGAAAACCAACGGGTTTCTTTGCTTTTGTTTTATTTTTATGTTTAGTGATTGTTGGTGACTTTGGATTTGGATGGGGAATGGGATAAGTTCATTTGACTCTTTTTGATGCGTTTTTGTTTACCCTCTTATTGATTGGTGTGTTTTGGGAAACTAATGCTTCGATTGGATCGGAGGAATAATAGTGGGAGCAAGAGAAAACTTTGAAATTTAAATGAAAGAGAAAATGGAAGAAGAAAAATGAATTTTTGTTTTTAAAAATCAACTTTTTTTTTTTCTTCTTCAACTAATTAAGGAAAAAGGATTTGTTATCTATATTTTCCTTTATTTTTATTTTCTTTCCTCTCGTGTAAACTGAACATAGGATAGAGTATTTGGCTGAAAAAGTGCTGGTTACGGATTTGTTAGCGCTTTCTGATGTGGAGGTTTTTTGTTGCTATCTATTGTTACTAAGGAAAAGCTATGCTGGATGTTACTTGCAGGATATGGAATTCGGGTGGCAAATTGTTGTGGGTACTTTTGTTGGGTTTTGTGGTGCGGCGTTTGGAAGTGTAGGCGGTGTTGGTGGAGGTGGCATATTCGTTCCTATGCTAAGCCTTATCATTGGATTTGATGCAAAATCATCCACAGCTATCTCAAAGTGTAAGATTGGAACCACATTATGAATGATGGACGCAAATAATTGGTTTTATTTTTTATTTTTACGGTTTATTGAAAAAAATATATATTTATTACACTCTTATATTTTTTATAAAAATAAAGATTTTTCTTTTTTCATTTTTTAATTATTTAAACCCAACCCTTAAGCTGATATTAACAAAATTAATTATTTTAACATCATAAAAAACTAGCATAATATCCTCAGACATAATCCTATGCTTGGTAAGATAGAGAGAAAGCGAGAAAGAAAAAAAAATTAAATTAAAGAGAATATAAAAAATAATTTTTTTGATTTTATAAATGAACTTTTCTCTCTCTCTCTCTCTCTCTCTTTTTCCATTTTATTTCTTCTTCAACCAAATAAAAAAAATTGTCTGTTTTCTTTATTCTGGTTCAAATATACCATAAAAGAGAAGTAAAAGACTTGCAAACTTCCAAGAGTCCCACCACCTTTAGTTATCAATTGTTCTGTTTGTGACAGGTATGATCATGGGCGCAGCTGTGTCAACTGTTTACTACAACCTTAAGCTAAGGCATCCTACGTTGAATATGCCAATCATCGACTATGATTTGGCACTTCTAATTCAACCAATGCTCATGCTTGGCATCAGCATTGGCGTGGCCTTCAACGTTGTATTTCCTGATTGGATAGTGACTATATTGCTTATTGTTCTCTTCTTAGGTAACAATTATTGTAGCTGTGATTTCAGTTAGGCATTCTTCTTTTTGCTACACCTCTAATTAACTGATTTTATTGTCTTGCAGGCACATCAACAAAAGCATTCTTTAAGGGGGTCGAAACATGGAAAAAGGAAACCATAATGAAAAAGGTCTTCTTTAACTTATCATGTGTATTATTTTCTTTGCATATTTAGAGCTGACATTTTACCATAGCAAACAACAGAATATGTATAATTTAACGAGAAGAAAGTAATGTTTTGTTACTTTGTGTCTTTGAATTTATTGACCATAAAATATCAATTATGAAGGTTTTCTGATTAATTGTGTAATGATGTGTGTTGTGGTATTTAATATGGAATTTATGGCCAACTGTCTGAACATATCTTGTTTCAATTTAGGAGACTGCTAGGCGAAGAGAGTCAAATGGTGAGTTCAGAGACTATTCATTAACACACACCAAATCATATTAAAGTTTTACCGGATCAATTTCTTTCTCATGTGAGTACATGCAACTTTCCTTCTGGTAGGTTCAGGGGCTGAAGTGGAATACAAACCTCTTCCCAGTGGACCAAATGGTGGCACTGAAAAGGACACCAAGGAACATGAGGTCATTATTCTCTGCTCTATGAGGTCTTATGGATGGGGTGATTTTCATATCTAATAATGTGGATTTTGCAGGTGACTCTTCTTGAAAATGTATACTGGAAGGAGTTTGGACTTCTTGTATTTGTTTGGGTTTCATTCCTTGCCCTACAGATTGCCAAGGTTGTTTGCTCTTTCATATCTACTTCCAAAGAACAGTTTATACTATGCAATTTTTCTAACTCGAGACCAATAATCTCCTATTGACAGGAAAACTATACGACTACTTGTTCAACATTATATTGGGTACTGAACTTGTTACAGGTAATTCTGTTCAGGAGTTGCCACCAGAGCATTACCCCTATATAAGTCTTATTGCTTTTCTTGATTGCACATGATATGCTGTATTGCTTCTGTTAAAAATGGATCCGAATGTCTGTTAACAATACCTTGAAAGTTGAAACTGTTTGAATTGAAGCATGCTTTCCATGTTATGCAGGTTCCGGTCTCAGTTGGGGTAACTGCATATGAGGCAGCTGCCTTGTTCAGTGGACGTAGAGTAATTGCTTCCACAGGAGATGGCGGGAAAGATTTTACTGTTCTCCAGCTAATGATCTATTGTGTCTTTGGTGTACTGGCTGGTGTAGTTGGTGGCTTGTTGGGACTAGGAGGAGGATTCGTTATGGGTCCACTTTTTCTGGAGCTGGGAGTCCCACCTCAGGTGAGTTTCAAATTAAACTTGTAAATTTTGTTAGGCTGTGCTGGTGGTTAAGTATTCAGGAAATGTGCTCCCCATAGCATATGAATCAATTAGAGGGTCATAATATATTCTTATGGTTAAACTATTTATTTGATTCAGGTGTCCTCATTTTAAGTTTTAGTTCTAATACAAGAAAATTATAGATTTTAGTCCCTAGACGATAAAATTATAAATTTTAGTCCTTATGCATGCATAAAAGTTAAGTTTGGTCACTGTTGCTAACACTTGAGAACATTTTCTAGTAGTGTTAAACCACTACAAAAATTTCTGACTGCTACAAAAAACTGTGTAGGAAATAAACTTACAGTGTGTCCGTATAAGGACTAAAACTTAAAATATAAATAACTATAAAGACTAAGTGAATAGTTTAACTTATTCTTATTTATAGTTTTACAACACACACACACATATATATATATATATCAAGAAGAAGGGAGAAAAATAAAGGCATTATCGCTATTGTAAATATCCTTTTTGAAAAACGATATATGTGTAATTGTGTATGTACTTTTGAATAAAACACGCACACTTTGTTGGTTATTTGTGTGTGGAAGTCAATGTTATTGATACCATAACCACCTTCAGCCCTTTTTTGTGTGGAATTATTCAGTATTTGTGAGCATAAAATTATTTTGCATTTGGTTCTTGGGGGTGTAGAAGTTGAACTTCCGCTACTAACAGGATTCAACGCCTTGTGTGCAGGTGTCAAGCGCCACAGCCAGCTTTGCCATGACCTTCTCCTCATCTATGTCTGTTATAGAATACTACCTGCTGAAACGTTTTCCCGTTCCTTATGGTTCGTGCCCGAGAATTTCTAGTTAACTGTGTACACTCTACAAGGGCAACTGTGATTGGTTGCACTCTGCCCAAGTGATATGATGTGCTTATTCAATTAATTACTTGATTGCCTCTAACCCTGTGTGTTTTGTTAAATGTTGCCCAGCTGTTTACTTCACCCTTGTGGCTACAATTGCTGCCTTCGTTGGACAGCATATTGTGAGAAAGTTGATCATCCTATTTGGGAGAGCATCTCTTATCATCTTCATTCTAGCCTCTACAATATTTGTCAGTGCAATATCATTAGGTAGGCTTTGCAACTTTCTTTTGTTTGATTTGGATTCTCAAAACTTACACATGGGGCGGCATAATATTAATAAGGTTAAATTATATTTTTAGTCTTCTTAGTTTTAAAAATTCGTAATTTTGGTCTTTCCGTCAAATTTATTATATTGATCGTTAGTAGTTTAATGTTAACTCTGACGTGTCAATGTTATCTCTGATGTTGACTCTAACTTTAACATGTCATTTAAGTATTAATCGTCAGAATCAACGTTAAATTACTAATGATCAATATAAGAGATTTGACAGAGGGATCAAAATTATGAATTTTTAAAAATAAGATGATTAAATGTTTCTAAAAAAAAAAACCAAAATTGTGGATTAAAAAAAATGAAAAGAAAAAAATGTAATTTAGCGTATTAATAATGGGCTTATGAATTCTGAAACGTTTTTCACTCCTTTTTTAGGTGGAGTTGGCATTGTAAACATGGTACACAAGATCGAGAATCGTGAATACATGGGATTTGAGAATCTCTGCAAGTACGGGTCATAGCACATTTTGGAAGATTGTTTTGTCGTATTTACATAATTCAAGCTCTGTACCAAAGCCTTAATCGAGGTCACCTAAATTGACTTCTGGTTAGTGCCACAGGCTTCAATCGTGTAGGCGTGACATTTATTTTATTGTTGCCAAGTGATAGAGCGATTCCGTGGGGAATTCAGAATTTGAATTATATTCCGAATATTCTTTGTGTTCAAGCTTCTGTATCATCTAGATTTTTTTAATGATAAGTACGTGGTCTAAATCCTTAACTTTTTGTTATTTAATGACGATTTGACAATAATTTCGATATTATAATATCAATTATTATAGAAAACTAGGGGGAATCTATTTATGTGTTACTTAATGACAAATTGACAAAAATCTCGATATTACAGTATCAATTTTTGTGTTTTGTTTTTTGGCCTATCAAAAAAAAAAAAAGAAAAAAGAAAACGTGGTGGGGATCCAATTCTTTATAGGTAAATGCTACGGTGGACCATCAAATAGGTGATTCACCGGTAGACTATTAATTTAAACCGTTAAATATATGAATAAAAAAAATCAACGGTTAAGATTTGTTAATTAGATTATAATCTTAACCGTTGATTTTTTTTTATTTATATATCTAATAGTTTAAATTAGTGGTTTACCAATAGACCACTTAATTTGATGACCCACCGTAAAAAACGCCTTCTTTATAAAGTTGAAATCAAGGTGTGGCGTCATCTTCTGTTCCCCTCGTGCTGTGGTCACGGAAAACGGGAAAAACTTTCACACGGAGTATGCATCCGTGTATGACTTGAGGAAGTTTACAGGTCATTAATATACATAAACAATTAATGCGGAGTTATATTTTGCATACTATAGTGTGTTTGTAACAGCTATAATTATTAGATTTTAGTTGTTTTTTTAGAAAAAATTTTAAAAATCTTAAATTATCTTTCAACAATCTTATCCAATCAGATTATAATCGATTATAACAATAATTAATTATACATCTAATCAATTATTAAAATAATCTAATTTTTACAACTATTCCGAACACATTTTAAGATTTTTTCCATGTTATCTTTACCCAGTTATACTAACATCTTTACAGAATTGATACCAAATGAGGTAAGTTTACAGAATACCTTGGGTTCAAATCAATTTTTGTACCAAATATACAATACAATATAAAAACAATATAAAAGGATAAAACAATCATGCACAGCTAATATTAATTGAGTACAATAAAAGAGTGATGGATTTTGTTAGTATGAATTTTTTTAGAGTTGATTATTTTTAGTAATTAAAAATATTTTTTATTAAAAAATATTTATTATATTAAAAATATAAAGTATAAAAAATATTAATTTCTTAAAAAAAATCCCCCTATTAATTACTTAAAATCATGTTAACAAAATTGATAACAGACTAATTTTAAAGGAATTTTCTATTATATGTCCATCGATACATGATGAAAAAAATATTCGATTTTTATATTTTTATATAATAAATATTTTTTTCTAATATTTTTTTATTTATTAAAAAATCCCAATTTAAATTACTCTTACAAATAATCATCCTAAATTATTAAAAAAAGGAAAACATTCATTTTTTATATTTTTAAAATATTAAATACACTTTTTCATTGATAGTTTTTTCATCGAATATTTTTAGAGAATTAAAAATAAAATTTTTATTAAAAAGAATAATATTTAGCATTATAAATATATTATTTTTTATATTTTTAAAATATTAAATACACTTTTTTCATTGATAGTTTTTTATCTAATATTTTTAAAGAATTAAAAAAGTTTTTATTAAAAAGAATAATATTTAGGTTATAAATATATTTTCTCATAGTTTTAATAAAAAAATTGGTGCAAGATCAATTGATATAAAGTGTCAAATTTTTACGCTAGCACTAAATAATTTATGTAGAGTATAAAATTAACCAAATCAATTGTTGAATCATTTAATATTATCTTTCTAATCATGTTTATCAAATCTTATCTAATTTGAATATTCATTGATATGTTATCTGTGAATAGATATTTACTTATATTTTAAACTAAATTACATTTTTGATCCCCCTATTTTCTCAATCCGCAATTTTAGTCCTTTCATTTTTTTAAGGATATTAAGTTCTCCTATTTTTAAAAATTCACAATTTTGGTCTTGTCGTCAAATTTCTTACATTAACCGTTAGTAGTTTAATGTCGACTCTAATGTGTCAATGTTGACTCTAACACGTCATTTAAGTACTGACACATAAGAATCAATATTAAACCATTAATAGTTAACGTAAGAGATTTGCTAGCGATACCAAAATTATGAATTTTTAAAAATAAAAGAACTAAATGTCTCTAAAAAAATAGAGAGATCAAAATTACAGATTGAAAAAAAATAGAAAAACCAAAAGTATAATTTAACCTATATTTTAAATAACATGTTATCCATTAAAATAAAGTAGTGTAATGAATGAAGTATTAATTCATTTTTGATTTTTATGAAATTTTATAAACTTAATTTACTTTATAAAAACTGTCAATTAAAAGATCAGATTGACTGATTTAATATTCTATAAAAAATTATTAAGTGATACAAGTATAAAAATTTTATCATGTCTCAAATTTTAGAGTGAATCACCAATTTAGTCTATAAAATTGTAATGATTAGTCAAATGGTCTCTAAAATTAATAAGGTAGAAAAATGGTCTCTTAAATTATACATTATCAATCAATCTAGTTCCTAAAATTATAATGGATAGTCAAATTGGATCTCGAAAAAATAAAATGATAATATGGTATCTAAAATTGTAAATTGTTCATCAATTTAGTCCTAAAGTTGTAATAGTTGGTTAAATTAGTCCCTAAAATTTAAAAAAAAAACTTAATTTTGCCTTTTGTCCAAATTTCAAAATTTTGCACATTATGTCTCTAATTTATTTTTTCTTGCACAATTTGACCCTAAATTATGTAATTTTGTGAATTTTGTCCTACCATTAGTAGACCATTCGTTGTCATTAATTGACTTTGATGTGGTAAAAGTGCTGAAAATGAGGTTTGAACCAATGTTTTTAAAATCAGACCAGTCATTAAACCGACCAAGATACTGGTTCAAGGTTCAATGGTTAAACTGTGATTGAACCAGTGGTCGAACTGGTATTAATAAAATAATAATAATAATACTTAAATAATACATAAAATAATATTAAAAAAATAATATCACAACTTTATAATACTAAAAATTAAAAATAAAACATAATTTTATAGGTTCTTTACATTTATAATACCTACAAAAGTACAAATCAAATATGTCATGATACTTAAGTATAAGTTTTAACTATACACATCAACATTTATTAATAAAACAAGTTTATATTTAAAATAAAAAATAAAATGATAAATACGTTAGGTTGGTTTTTGTTTTTTTTAAGAAAAAATCAAAATAATGTTGTATTAAGCATTTTTCATTGACTCGCTGTAAACTATTATTTTGACCGATTTTACCATTTTCAGTTCTGTGACTAATTTTTCTCCAGACTGATTATGTGATTTATTTGAATAGGTCATGTGACTAATTCACTAATTTTTCGGTCCAATCGACCGGTTCGGTTTTCACAACATAGGTTTGATCATTTGACCCTTCTTTCTCTACAACCACCAAAATCAGTAAGTCATTTGACTTATTTAGTTTACATATAAAAAATATATTATATATATTGTTATTGCATTTGTTAATTGTACTTTTGATTTCCCAAGTGTTTGTTTTTATTTATTGCATAAAAAATATAAAAAGTTAAGATGATAAATTTATTTATTAAATATTTTTTAAAAATATATAAATTTATTTATCAAATATATAAAATTATTTGTTAGTTAAATTATACAACATCTTATAAAATTTATTTATTAAATATTTTTATTTTTGAATAACTACCCTGCAAATAAAAAGGTAGAAGATGTATAAATAATTTTATATAAATAAATTTGTATAATTAAAATAAAGTATTTAATAAATAAATTTATTATCTTAATTTATAATATTTTTTATACAAATATAAACATACACTTAGTGGATCAAAAGTGCAATTAACAAATGTAGTAGTGATATATATAATATAGTGTTTTATATATAAAATAAACAAGTCGAATAATTTAGTGACTTTGGTGGTAGTAAAGAAGGAAGGGGTCAATGGTTTAAATCTTACTTCTAGCACTTTTACCATTTTTTTAAATGCTTAATTGCCCTTTAGAGGCAAAATGCACAAAAATTTGAAAGTAAGGGACAAATTTTTGGATAGTTAACTAACGTTAAGATAAAATTTGCAAAATTATGTAAGTTTAGGGTCAAATGTGTAAGAAAAAACTTAAGGGGCACAATTTACAAAATTTTAAAAGTTGGACAAAAAGTTCAATTAAGTCTTTTTAATTTAAGAGACAAATTTAGCTGACTATTACAATTTTAGAGGCTAAATTAATTTATAATTTATAATTTTAGGAACTATTTTGCTATTTTATTTTTTCAAGGACTAATTTGACTGTCTATTACAATTTCAAAAACTAAATTAATTGATAATGTATAGTTTTAAAGACCATTTTGTCACTTTATTAATTTTAGGGACTAATTTGACTGATCATTATAATTTTAAAGACTAAATTGATAATTTTCTCAAAATTTTAATATATTAATTCTTTTGTGATTACCCTTAAAAAAATCGTATAAAATATGAGGAGAATTATTAATAAGATTTCGCATGAGTAAATTTTATGAGCATCTGACTTTTTCTATTCCTTATGTATTGCTGGTGCTTTTTTATTTGTGTGAAATTTATTTGCATTTTTTTTTGTGACTAAATATGTTTGCATTTTTTAAATTGATTTGTTTGCATTTTATTAGGAAAAAAAAGTTTGTATTTGTACCCAAAAAATTGTTTGCATTTTATTAGAATCGGAAATTTCCGAACACCAAAAGGCGTATTTGTGTTTGGTAGAGAGGAAAAAAATAGAGGGAAAGGAAAGGAAGAGAAGAGAAATAAGTGAAAAATAAAGCGAAAGCTAATATTGTTTGGTTGAAGAAAAATAAGTAAAAAATAGAGTGGAAGTTAAGATTATTTTAATTATTATTATTAATTTTTATCATTAATATTATTATCATTATTTTTATTAATATTTTTTTTATTATTAATATTATTTTTATTATTATTTATTTTTAATATTATTATTATTATTATATAATGAAACACCAACGAAAGCATCACCACTCATCAAGAAATCAATGTTGTACAAAAAAGGGAGGGCCTAAACCGATTTTGGTTTAAAAAAAGGGGACCGTGAGCTACCAAAATTGATTTAGTAGAATAACAAAATCATTTTGAATTGGGTAGCTGCTATTTCCACGCAAATTTCTTTTGAGTGGAAATTTTTTTAGTGGGTCCCACATAAAAAATTCTTCACACTTTCACTCTACTAAACAACTCACTTTCTCAAACTTCCACTCTCTTTCTTCCTCTTCTTCTTTATTTCTTCGGCACCAAACGAAGCCTCAGCCTTTGTTTGATAGAGAGGAGAGAAATAGATAGGAAAGAAATAAGTAAAAAATAAGTTAAGAGGTGAGAAATATATAAGAAATAATTTGAAATTTTAGGTTGTTTGGTATGAAAGAAATAGATGACAAATAAGAGAAAGACAAAGAGGTGAATGAAAGTAGGTGAGAAATAGAGTGAAAATAAGTAATGGGACCCAGTAGAATTCACCAAAAATTTTTAAAAATTTCCATTTATTTCCACTCAATCGAACCACCTAAATTTTTAAAGGTTTAATTACCTTTTTGATCCCCATAGTTGTGCGAACTTTATCTTTTGGTCCCTATAGTTGAAAATAATCCCTTTTAGTCCTTATATATGCACTTTCAATATCGGTTTGGTCCTTGTCGTCAAATGTGTCTTAATTTCGTAAAAGAAAACTATCACAAAATAAATTTGGCTGTGAAAAACTGCCACAAATTAAATAAAAAAACGCCAAAAATGTCAATTTGTGGCAGTTTAAAACGATAGAGACCAAACCGATATTAAAAGTGTATGTATAGGAACTAAAACATTATTTTTAACTATAAAGACTAGAAGATAAAGTTTGCGCAACTATAAAGATAAAAAAAGGTAATTAAACCATTTTTAAAAATTTTAAAATTTCTTCTTCTCTTCTCTCTTCTCCACTCAACCAAACAAAGCATTAGTGAAAGACAAAAGGGAAGGTTCTGCAATTAAGATTTACACAACGATTCAGATAGCAAAAGCAAAAACAATCCCCAAATTTGATTTTTGTGGGGGAAAGGATAGACCTTAGAACCCTAACACCCTCCCCCCCTTTCTTCTCTTCTTGTGTGCATCAAAACAACGCAATGCTACACGATGGTGCTCTACTTCAAAGCGCGCCCTGAAGCTGGCGATTACACCATCTTCATGGACCTTGAAAAGTACAAGGACAAGGAACTCATCAAATACGGTTTTCCCGAAAACATCTAGTAACCCCAATATTTCTATCTTCTAATTCCTCAATTTCTTCTTCGTTTTTAGAAATTCTCTGCATATTTTTGTTCTTGTAAAATATCATTTTTTATTTTGATTCTTGTAAAATTATTTTTTTATCTCTGTTATTTTATTTTAATTTTGTAATATATTTAAGCTTATAAATATATTTAAGCCTGTATATAACTATGCATGCGTATTTCATGAAAGGACTGATTTGCAATTTCTAAAATATTGTCACGTGACCCATTCTACAAGTTATTGGGAATTCATCTCAACCATTAATTATTTCAGATTAATCAGACGGTGTGTAAATCTAAGAACTGCCTTGCTAGACACTACACTCCGTAAGTTTCCATACGGCTGGCGGAAGAAGCTCAAGTTACCTTCCTTTGATAATCGCCGTCCATCCGAAAAACCTGTGCGGTACCTTACTGTGAGTATCGTCTTTTCTCCTTTTCTCTTTCTCTCTTCCCAGTTTTCAAACCCTAGGTTTTCAGAACATCTTTTTTTTTTTTTTTTTTCTTAGAATTGGGAACAGTTATATTATGTTTCTGGGCAGAGTGACCCTGATGTTTATGTTGTGGTGACTTGGTTTGCAGCGTCGATTCGCATTTCGAATATGTCTCCGTCGTTGGAACTTCCTCCCAAGGGTGGGTTCAGTTTTGATCTATGCCGAAGAAACGCAATGCTTGAACAGAAGGGTCTTAAGGCCCCAACCTTCTTGAAAACTGGGACCACTATTGTGGGTTTAGTTTTCCAGGTTTGAAATTCCTCACTCATTATTTCATCTATCTGGTCTTCTACTACTGTTGTGATATGTACATACATCATCGCTGTGTTTTATTTGTTGGTTGAGGTTTATGTGGTTTTCTCGAGTGTTTGTGTTCACTCTGTTCTTTTCTTCTTTATTGTGAGTTCATGACCAAAATTGCGAGTGGGTTCCCATGGAATAATGGATCCAGAGATACGGGTGTGAAGTCATGGTTTGGCTTGGAATCTTGAATGACTAAAGGCTATGTTTGGATTGGTGGTAGAGAATGAAATGAAATGGATCGGAGTATAATGGAGTGGAATGGAATAAAAATGTTATTTCATTCTTTGGATGTTTAATAATGGAATGGAACAAAGATTTCATTCCATTGTTTAAAAAAAGGACGAAATAGAATGAGTTATAATTTTTTAATTCTCATATTATCTTTATTTTAAATATATTATCCTTAAGAGACTAATGATTAGGATAAAATTTGTAAAGATAAAAAAGTCATTTTATAACTTTAAAGCTTTAAATTTGGGGGAAAGAAAATTAGAGTTAAATAATGGAATGGATCATGATCCATCTTCTTCCATTATGTTCCATTCCTATTTTTACAAAACAAACAATAGAACAACTTTCCTTCCTACCTCATCCCTCTCTATTCCATCCTCTACCGCCAATCCAAACTTAGTCTAGATATTTTGTTCTGGTGTTTAGATGTCTGGCCTTACGGGGTTTCTTTGTGTGGGTGAAGGAAATTCAGCTTATGTAAATGTTACAAGTTTGGTTGAATTGGGTGTTAGTGGTTGGGAGGATTTGCTTAGGTTGTGTTGTGTTGTATGTCCTAATTTTTTGATGATAGAGCAATGGTTGGTTCTGAAATTGTGCATTGTTTTATAGGGATGGAATCTGGGAAGCCTAGACTGACATTGCATATCTTGATTTGTATGTTTTGAAAATCTACACAACAATTTTTTGAACTCAATTTCTATCTGTATTCTGTAGAGTAGGACTATTATTCCTCTCTCTTTCTCTCAGAAACTTGATTGTTGATACTAAATCTATCTTATAGTAAAATGTTGCATTTTGTTCTATAACATATGGATGATTTTCCTTTCTGGATGACCTTTAGAAACAGTTGGCAAGAAATAAAGTCATAAAGCTCATGCATTGATTTATAAAAATTGGTAATAAATAAGTAGCTGCTTCAAGAACTGCTTATCATATTGAACTCAGTGGTGGATATTGAGTGGGTTGGTTGAGCCTTTTTCTTGTCTACATTGTTCCATCTAGCTGCTGGGGCACAATCAATGAGGCTGTGATTTTAATGTTACAGATGAGGTTTAATATCCACATTTTGTATCATAAATTTGAAACCGAGCTGCTCTGTCTACAGACTGCTTTCTTGTGGAATGCTCCACTGATTGGGACTTGGGAGTTGTACCATTTGGCATTTGTGCTTTTAATGACTGTTCATGGCAGTGTCAGCTGTTCCAAACGAAGTTTTATAACTTCATATGTTGCTTGCATATTTATTTTTTAATGTTTAATTTGTATATTATAATCTAAAGGTGAAGTTTCCCACATAATAAATTTGCCTCAGGATGGTGTCATTCTTGGAGCTGATACTAGGGCAACTGAAGGACCTATAGTGGCTGATAAAAACTGTGAGAAAATTCATTATATGGCACCCAACATCTATTGCTGTGGAGCAGGCACTGCTGCTGATACAGAGGCTGTAACAGGTATTTGTTTAAAATACATCTTTCTTGTTACACAATTTTACGCCATGCCTTATGGATAGTTGCATATTGACCATCTTTAGCTTTTGCTTGTTATTATTAATATAGTAAAACTGTTGAAAATGAGTTTTGTTATTTGCTGTAGACATGGTTAGCTCACAGCTGCAACTACATCGCTACCATACTGGTCGAGAATCAAGAGTTGTTACAGCACTGACCCTTCTTAAGAAACACCTTTTCAAGTTGAGTTTCAGAACTTGCACATCAAGTGAATTTTCTCTCTGTATCAACCACTGAATCCGATTCTTTTAAACTGTTGTGCAGTTATCAAGGTCATGTCTCTGCTGCTTTAGTGCTTGGTGGGGTTGATATCACTGGACCTCATTTGCATACTGTTAGTTCATTGCTTAAACTTTTCTTTTATGCTCAAGTTTCCTTGTTTTGAATGCTTATAGATCAATTTCTCATGACCTTTGATGACTTGCTTTGCAGATTTATCCTCATGGGTCAACTGACACCCTCCCATTTGCTACAATGGGATCAGGTTCACTTGCTGCAATGTCTGTATTTGAATCTAAGTACAAGGAAAGTTCGAGTGTAAGTAAGCATATTAAGGCTCAGACTTCAGTAGAGCTCTTCATTAGAGTATTTTTGAGGAAAGACACCCCAAACTTGTTAGAGGACTGCATTTGATAAAATTCTGTCAAAAGTTCTTCTATTTATAATCATTTCAATGGAACGATATGAAGCAAATATGTCAATTTCAAATCTAAATGTAAATTTGTGCATTATATTTGTTATAATTGATACTGGTGGTGTTTGTAACTTCTATCATGTCGAAATGTTGCAATTTGATCGAGATTTTAATTTGCTATGAACATTTTGATGTGGTGCAGAGGGATGAGGGAATAAAGCTAGTTGTTGAGGCAATATGTGCTGGTATATTTAATGACTTGGGAAGTGGAAGTAATGTTGATGTTTGTGTGATAACCAAGGTTAGTGCCTTGATGCCCAATTGTACAGGTTATTTTTTGAGGACAGTCATCTAACCTTAATTTTTGTGCAATTTCTTCATTAATGCTTCACAGGGACATAAGGAATATCTCAGGAATCACCTTCTACCAAATCCTCGTACCTATGTCAATCCAAAAGGCTTTACTTTCCCCAAAAAGACAGGTTAGTTTTGCTAATTTAATATACTTGAGACTGGGATAACACTATATTGGTTTGCTTAGTGTTGTGTGTCAACTGTCAATAGTTTGCAGTCTAGCATGACATAGTATCTGACCTTGTGAAAAATATGACGATCTTGGGAATTTGGTGTTGTGAAGTTTCAAACTTAAATAATAGCTCAAGTTATACAAGTCCCTTTCAAGTTTCTACTTGTAATAATGTTGCTTCCTTGTAATTCCAATTTAAACAATCATCTACCTGAACTGATATAGCATTGTGTGAATTGCATCTTTTGTTGCTCTATGTTTAAATAATTGATAGAGTTGTGAATTTGGCATACATGTTTTTCCGATTGAAGAATATGTTAGATTCCCTATCACTGAGCATATATTAGGAGTGGAAAGGTAACAGGTACTAAGGGCCATATGTGGAGGGCAGGGGAAAAAATGCGATGGATAATCATTATGAGCATGATTGCAACAACTTGCACATGTACATTTGGGAAAGGAGCAGAGAACGGAATCAGTTATAAGAGGGAGAAAGAGAGAAGATTGCAGAGGAGGGGGGTTAGGGGGAGAGGAAGCCATCTATTGTTTGAGTAGAAGGAAGTGGTCTATTTCTATTTTCTGGAACTGACATAATCTAAGCGTTTAGTATTTGAAAGGCTGTATGCAAAAATTTCTAACAAACTACCCATTTGTTTCATTTGGTTCCTTTCACAATAAAGAGGGTGGTCTTCCAAATACACTTATTGATAGCTATGTGTCTTGCTATGTTTTTAATTTATTACTAGACAACTTTTCTATGTAACAATAATTTGCTGCCAATCAAAATTCATTATTTAAGAGTCTAAGGGTACAATAACAATCCTAACAAAAACAGTATACATTAGAAAGAGAAAGTTACCTTTACAACAAGAACAGTCTTATAATATAGGGGGTTGATTGCTTCAATTGGAAGCACAAGGAGGCAAATTGCTCATAAGGCCATAACCCTAAGTTGAGTAGTCTTGTATAATTTTTCCTAGATAATATACACCCACGACATTGTTTAAATAAAGCAGAACTCCTACTGACGGTTTGAGAAGATAATTAAACATTGAATGGCCTGCCTTTTTCTGTGTCTAACTGTATTTCCTTATTCTGCTTCCTTTTTTTTTTCTTGCTGAATGCTGATTAAACAGTATCGAGTATGTTCCTTTAGAAATTGATGATATATAGTCTACTAATATATATTCTCCATTGCAGAGGTTCTCTTAACAAAGATTACCCCGTTGAAGGAGAAGGTGGAAGTGGTCGAAGGAGATGCTATGGAAGAGTAACAATCATTCCAAAAACTACTTGGGTGTTTGAGTATGAAACTTGATTAGTGCAATGGCTTTGATATTTAATTATTGTACTTTCCGAACTTTGGCTTTTATTACCAAAACATATTTGAATTTAATTAGATTGTTGCCAGTTTTTTCCTCAAATTTCTTCATTTGGTAGTGTCTTCATCTCATTTCTAATTTTGGCTCGAAAATGCTTAACATCACATCAAATAGAAGCAAATAAACACCAAGTAGAAGCAAATAATCACCCTCATTAATTTATTTTCACGTAATATTATTGAAGAGACTCAATTAAGCAAGCAAGATGTCCTGTTTTTTACTTGTTTGTGCTAGAAATAACTGTTTTGATCATGCAATGTGGTATTGGCATTCACTCTTTTTTTGGGTAGAATTACTATTATTGTGGAATAATTTAGTGTCAATAACATGGTAGCATTGACATCATTTAGCTAGTTGATCTTCAGTTCAAATGGCGACAATAGGACTTGGGTTAGAACTATGAGAACTGTTGTTTGGTTAATAAGCGATTGGTATCCTCATGGTAATCTTTTGTTATGGTTGGTGGCTTTTGTCTGGACTTTGGACTGGGAAAAATATATTAAATTTAATTTAGTATATTATTATACTAATTAGTATATTTTAGGTTAAATTAATTAGTAGGTTCATAAACTATTTAAGAATTTTTAATTAGGTTTCTAAATTAAAAAATTCTGTAATTTGGTCTTTGATCTTAAGAATCAATTACAAAAATTTTACAAGATTAAGGACCAAATTACAATTTATTTTAGTTTGAAGACTTAATTAAATTTTTTTAAATAATGTAGGGTCGTATTGATTAATTTAGCATATATTTTAATTGGTATTTTTATTATTAAAATACTAATTAGTATATTAAATATTTTAGGTTAAATCATTTGCAATACAATACTCAATTTTTGCAAATAAGATTAAGTATGAAAATATTTATAAGTTAAAATTAAATTAATAAGATTAATATAAAATTATTATCTATAAAAACATTAACATAAAGCCTGTGGTACTTGCATTCTAAAACTCTTTTTAAGTTTTTTATATATTATAGTTTTGTTATACTACCAAATGCATAGGTGGTGTAAATGTTTTATTGTTTGTCTACACATTGTGGTCTTGGATTTAAACTTGAGAATTAACATTTATTTGCATTTTTTAAATGTTGGATGTTTAAAATATATGAGGAATAATTGCACAGTTAAAAAAATAGAAGACTAAAATTGAGTAAGTAAAAATTGGGAGTCACGTTAACACTTTGTTAGCATTTGACCAAGTGGTTGGTTAGAAAATTAAAAATCTTGGTGATGAATTGAGATACTCCTTTGCAATCATATGTGTTGCACAAAAAAAAAAAAAACTTGTAGCATTACATTAGCACATCCTTATGAGCATTCTAGTGTTAATAAATATATTTGTTAAATATTGGATGTCAAGTTATCTGATAAACAAAAATTATACAATCAAAATTGTGGTGATCAAATTTGTGAAAAAAAGAAAGAGAAGGACCAAAATTGAAAAAATACAAATACTAAAAATGCAATTAAGTAAAATATAAAAAATGCTAATTTTCATGCTCGAACCAATGACCACACCATGTTGGTACTTGTCTACACTTGTGTGATCATGAGTTCCTGCCTAAAAATTGACATTGTTTTGCATGTTTCAAATGTTGGATGTTTGAAAACATAAGACTAAAATCGCAAAATTTGAAAAGTAAAGACTAAAATTAAGTATATAAAAATTGGGATCCAACTCAACATCCCGTCAACATTTCAACTTTACATCAACACATTCATATGATAAGTTAGCATTTTTATTAAATATTAGATGTTAAATTAATAAATGAATTAAAAAATATAATTAAAATTGTACGAAGTTCAAATTCGTAAAAAATTGAGAAAATTAAATTTGCGAAATTAAAATATTAAGAATACCAAAAAAATAATTAAGTCTTATTTTTATCTTACAATGGATTGGATGAATTTATGTACGGATGGGTCGGATGGTTAGTGGATCTAATTGTTGCCACCTTTACTCAATGTTAAACCAGAAATACAGAAAACAAAAATTAACCTCTTTATTTTTCCTTCTCTTACCATTAAACTTTTAAAGTAAATAAAAATATTTCTCAGCTTCTTTCTTTTATTCCCCTTCCATGTAAATATACGTGAAGGATGTAAGAGAAATATTTTTGTAAAATTAAATACCGCATTATAACAAGTTAATTAAAAGCTTATTAAATAATTACTTATTATATAAACACTTATGTATAAGTTATAAGTTGTATATATAATTAAAGAGAAATTCAGGTTAAATTGTTTTCATATATGATGTGAATTATTTTCATAAGTTGTCATGTCATGGAGAGCTTAACTAAACAAGCTAAAAATAACTTATGAACATATCATAAGTTATTTTTATAAACCCTATCAAACACTTGCACATACGCTTATATCATAAGATAATCTAATAATTCTAAATAAACTTTTCCAAATTGACCCAATCTTAAACATGTGTATATAAACAACAATGATATATGGATACCTCAACAAAAAATTTCAAGTGGACCGAGTGCTATTTGAGAATAATTAGCTAATTTGGATTTGAGAATTCTTATTAATTCTTTGTTGATAGAATGAAAAGAATTAGGAAAAAAGGATCTTTGGACAATGAAAACAAATGGAAGATCGAAAAGTTGGAAAAAGAAAGATTTTTTTGATTTAACGCATAGAATTAGTTAACCATTTTAACTGAACAAATATAAAACCAGAATGGATGATTTTATGTCTCTTACCAATTCTTTCTCCCAAAATGAGATTGATTATTCAAATACATGGGTAAATTAATGCTCTATAAACACTCATTTGACTTTTTTTTGGATACATTTAAAATTTAGAAGGAAGGGATGGCAATCCGAAATTTTTTGGCTCAAAGAGCGCTTACATAAATACTTATATTGACCTCATCCTAAAAAGATTAGTAGGGACTAAAACTTGCAACTAATTAGATGCGAGAATCTATCTTGTTCCACTCAACCAATCTCTTGGGATTTGACTTTTTTTTTTCTATCTCTATGTTTCTCTTCTTATCATATCATATTATGTCATATCTACATTTCTCTCTTTATTTTTATTATATAGAATTGTTTCTAGTGAAAGATACTTATTTTCTCTAAAAAAATATTATATAGGTATGCACAAAATATTATTCATATACAAAAAATGCTTTATAAAGAGAAATTTCTACCTTATTATAAAAAAAAGAAAGAAAAAAAGCAAAAAAAATTCTACACGAAGAGAAAAAGGAAAAAAAAACAAAAACCACGGTACAAGAACTGGAATCGATTTGTATAGCTCCTTTATGTTACTTAAGTAATACAAAGGGCGCCTTCCGCTTCGCCTTGTTCTCGGCTGTTCTACTCTGTTTCTCTTCACTTTCATTGTTAATCACCATTTCAGATTTTTAGTGTGTGCCTGCGCAAATGAGGATTCTCTCAACGAGTCAATGTCTTCTTTTTTGTTTTCCCTCCTTAAATAATTGCATTCTTATTATCATACACCCGTTTCAGGGTTGCAATTTGAACTCTAATTTTTATTTTTATTTTTGGTTGCAGTTCTAATGTTTCGGTCTGTTCTTAAATGTGGGAAAATAGACCCTTTGCCCTGCAAGTTTTCATCCTCCTTTTCAAATGGGTCTTCGCCTGAAATGTATGGGAAAGCTAAAGTTAATTCCTTTATGGATGATACCACCCATTCCCAAGACAATGCAATGAAATCAGAGGGCATGAGGAAGACAGTACATGATGTATGCCAGGTCTTGGACACTGGTCCTTGGGGACCTTCCCTTGAGGATGCCCTCGACACGTTTGGTGAAATGCCTCAACCAGAATTGGTTGTCGGAGTAATCAGGAGGTTGAAGGATGTGAAGGTGGCACTGCAGTATTTTAGGTGGGTGGAGAGAAAGACTGAACAACTGCATTGCCCTGAAGTCTACGATGCAATTCTCATGCTTATGGCTAGGACCAGAAATTTGGACTACTTGGAACAGATTCTTGAAGAAATGAACATGGCTGGATTTGGACCCTCTAATAATACTTGTATCGAATTGGTTGCTAGTTCTGTCAAGTCGCAGAAGCTAAGAGAAGCGTTTGGTGTTAGTGAAACAATGAGGAAGTTCAAGTTTCGCTCTGCTTATTCGGCTTATACGACATTGATTGGTGCCCTCTCTGCAGCTCATGAAGCTGATCTCATGCTCACTCTCTTACATCAAATGCAGTAAATAGGTTATGAAGTAAGCGTACATTTGTTTACCACACTTATTAGTGTGTTTGCCAGGGAGGGCCGTGTTGATGCTGCTCTATCCTTGCTGGATGAGATGAAGAATAACTCATTTAATGCTGACCTTGTCCTTTATAATGTATGTATTGACTGTTTTGGAAAAGTTGGTAAGGTGGATATGGCCTGGAAATTCTTTCATGACATGAAATCACAAGGGTTGGTGCCTGATGACGTGACATATACTAGCATGATAGGGGTTCTTTGCAAGGCTGAGAGGTTGGATGAAGCTGTAGAGTTGTTTGAAGAACTTGATCTCAACAGGAGTGTGCCTTGTGTTTATGCTTATAATACCATGATAATGGGTTATGGTTCAGTTGGGAAATTTGATGAAGCATACAGCTTACTTGAGAGGCAAAAGAGAAAGGGATATATACCTAGTGTAATTGCGTATAATTGCATCCTGACTTGCCTTGGAAGGAAGGGAAAAGTTGAGGAAGCATTGAGAATTTTTGAAGAAATGAAAATAGATGCAGCACCCAATCTTCCAACCTACAATATTTTAATTGACATGCTTTGTAAGGCAGGAGAACTTGAAGCTGCTCTGAAAGTTCAGGACTACATGAAAGAGACTGGCTTATTCCCTAATATCATGACTGTAAATATTATGATTGATCGACTGTGTAAAGCTCAGAGACTTGATGAAGCTTGCTCCATATTTTTAGGATTGGATCATAAAGTTTGCACCCCTGACACAGTAACATTTTGTTCACTTATTGATGGCTTGGGCAGGCATGGCAGGGTTAATAATGCCTATATGCTTTATGAAAAGATGTTAGATTCTGATCAGACTCCAAATGCAGTGGTGTATACATCCCTTATTAGGAACTTCTTCAAGTGTGGTAGGAAGGAAGATGGTCACAAAATTTATAAAGGGATGATGCATAGGGGCTGTTCTCCTGATCTGATGCTCCTTAATACTTACATGGATTGTGTTTTCAAAGTTGGTGAAATTGAGAAACGGAGGTCATTATTTGAAGAAATAAAGGCTCGGGGTTTAACTCCTGATGTTTGGAGCTACTCAATTTTAATTCATGGTCTTGTGAAAGCAGGTTTCTCAAAAGAAACAAGTTGTTTTATGAGATGAAGGAACAAGGACTACATTTGGACACCCGTGCTTACAACGTTGTTATTGATGGATTCTGCAAATCTGGTAAGGTCAACGAAGCTTACCAACTGCTGGAGGAAATGAAGACAAAGGGTCTCCAACCTACTGTTCTAACTTATGGTTCTGTCATTGATGGACTTGCTAAAATTGACAGGCTCGATGAAGCATATATGTTATTTGAAGAAGCAAAATCAAAAGGTGTTGATTTAAATGTAGTGATCTATGGTAGTCTTATTGATGGGTTTGGGAAGGTGGGAAGGATTGAAGCATATTTAATTTTGGAGGAGTTGATGCAGAAAGGTCTGACTCCAAACACATACACATGGAATTGCTTACTAGATGCATTAGTGAAAGCTGGGGAAATTGATGAAGCTCTCGTCTGCTTCCAGAACATGAAAAACTTGAAATGCCCTCCCAATGAAGTAACTTACAGCATTATGATAAATGGTCTTTGTAAGGTTAGAAAATTTAATAAGGTTTTGTGTTTTGGCAAGAAATGCAGAAACAAGGGTTAAAACCTAATACTATCACATACACCACCATGATTTTAGGACTTGCAAGGGCTGGAAACGTTGTAGAGGCAAAAGACCTCTTTGAGAGATTTAAGTCAAGTGGCGGCATACCTGATTCAGCGTGTTATAATGCTATGATAGAAGGATTAAGCAATGCCAATAAGGCAATGGATGCGTATATACTTTTTGAGGAAACTCAACTTAAAGGTTGTCGCATATATAGCAAAACATGTGTTGTACTTTTAGATGCGTTGCATAAGGCTGACTGCCTTGAGCAGGCAGTGATTGTTGGTGCTGTCTTGAGGGAAATGGCGAAGTCTCAACATACTACAAGATTGTCTTGAGAGCAGGTTGTATATATTGTATTGGCACTGGAATAGAAGTCTGGCTTCTAGACCAAATTAAGGGGTGGTCTTCTCAGAAAGTGCTTGCCTTAATACCCCTTCCCACTGATCAGGCAAATTCTGAGACAAAGCGAGAAATTTTTAATGTCCCCGATAAGGGCCATAAGGTTAATATGGTCCTGGCCTCAAAGGTATTTCTTACTAATTACATTAGTTATTCAGGTTCCAGAGTATCTGACTGCTTCATGTAAATGAGTTTTGAAGGTTTTATGCTACATTTCGTTTTAACTCTTACCAAGATTTAGTTTGGGTTTCAGATTCAAAAGGATTTTTTTCATGCTTGATGATTTTCCTGGGAAAGAATATACATAATCCATTTGTTGTGTGTTTACATGTGTGCCACATTTTTATGCTTGTTTGAGGCATGAGTATAAATGTTCTAAATTAACGAATACAATTACATTGGCATCATTACCAGCATGGACTCTGCTGTGGATTATTTGAAAACATAATAATCATTTATTTTAAATTATATTCTTAATGTGTTTATGAATTTTGTTGCAGGGGGCAAGTTCGCAATCAATATCATTCCTTGTATTTTTTTCCATTCTTGCAGGGGCCAAGTGGTGAAGACTTTTACCTGAGACTTCTATTAAATGTTCAAAAAGGATGCATGAGTTATGAAGATATTAGGACTGTGAATGGTAAGACTTACAATACTTTTCAGAAAGCATGTTATGCACTTGGTTTGCTAGAAGATGATAGAGAATTCATTAAGGCAATAAAGAAAGCAAGTTATTGGGCATTAATAGATTATCTTAGGAGACTATTTGTGGTGTTGTTGATTTCCAACAATATGACTACGCTTGAGCTGGTTTGGAATGATGTTGGCAAGACTTTTCAGATGATATTCTTTATAAACAAAGGAAAATACTAGCTTATAGAGATAAGATCATGTCTTTCCTATTGTAGCTAAATTCCATCGAATCTTTTTGTAAAAGTATTAGTATAATTATTTATTTTGTGTGTGCAGACTTAATTTTAACTGATGATCAAATAAAAAATCTAGCCCTTATGGAGATTGAGAAACTACTTCAAAATAATGGTAGGAGCTTGAAGCATTTTGCAACTATGCCTTATCCATCAAACATTCTTATGGAGGACGTCGACAAAAGATTAATTGCTGAGGAGTTATTGATTATTTTAATGATCAATAACTCGCTCACAAGATTTTGATATTGAAAATCTCTTCATGAGTTCATTATGCAATACATGATATCAAATATTAAATATGAAAAGATGTGCATAAAAACCTTAGGCAAATAGGTGTTCATTTTACAATACATATATAAATTATACATGTAGTAATTATATATCCAAATTATATTCTAATAAAATTCTCAAATTCTCATTTTTGGTCTCAATTTTTTTAATTAAATTCGGTAAATCATTTTAAATTTATTTTCGCTCAAACTTCATAAGTAAAAACGTCATAATTTATATATAAATATAAATATATTTACAAAGATAAAATTTTTAAAAAAGTTTATGTAAATGAAAATAATATAAACAATTTATGAATATAAAATTATATGAATATATATAAATGTTCATATTTATTTTCACATATATTTTTAAATATTTATATACACATCTATTAACATATACTTTGCAAGATTAAAAAATACATTAAAAATATAAAAAATTATATATTATAAATTAATACCCGTACAGGGTACAGGTTATTATACTAGTATCAATACTATAAATGAATAATATTTTAACTTAAATCAAATTCTAATTAAAATAATTCATAAATAAAATATCACAATTAAATTATAAATTTTATACAAGCAAAGCAATAAAACAATAGATTAAAAATAACAAATAGTTTTTATGTAAATCACTTAATTAAATTAATATTTATCAATATTTAATCAAACTTAAATTTAAAATGGCTTGAATAATACAAAAATTTTAGAAATAAACTAATATTAAGTTAAATTATGACTAAATCAATTACATGTATAATATGATAGCATTATATATATATATATATATATATATATTCTGACTATTAAAAAAGAAAATAGATATGTGACAATGTGATTCTACACTTAATGCATTCAAATTGACACTTCAAATCAACTTAATTTATACTTAAAATCACACTCAAATACCAAGGTTATACAAATAAAGTAATGAATAGATTTAAAGTAATAAATTAATCATAATAAAATTATCTAAATTTTTATATAAATATTTTATTACTTTTAATTAAATATAAATTTACCAATGTCAATCATGTCACATTCTAATATAAAATTAGGAACTTTTTATGTAAAATAATCTTATTTTTATTAATTTTCTCTTTTTAAGAATTTAGCATTCTATAATAATCATGGTTAGTTGTGTCTAATAATTATACATTTAGTATGTGTAGACCAAATTTCGTTTTCGAAGCATATGATTAGGAATTTAATCGTAACTAAGATGCTTAAATAAAGGACTTTATTGTTTTCTATATATAAAGTTGAAAATGTTACATGAAAATAAAAAATAGAAATGACCTAAATCAACTTGAAATCATCAGAGAAAAATTAAGGGGTCTTTTAATTATTAGCAAAAATAAAATAAGATCAATAATATTATTATATAAGTATTTTTTTTTCGTTGTATTCATCATTGATTTTTTATTTATTGTAATCTATAAATTCAAATACCCACAAAACTCTTTTTATTTACAGTTAATGTTAGTTATTCTTTTATTTTATGATGAAAACATATTTTTTAAAGAAAAATCTAATAATTATAAAATATAATATAAAACATTTTTATTATTAATATTTCTTATTAAAATTATGTATATATCTAAGTTATATACAAATGTAAATATATTTATAAAGATAGTATTTTTAAAACAAACATTTATATAAATTAAAATGATATAAGACATATGCGAATATAAATTATTTGAATATATATCAACATTCATAACTATGTTAATATATTTTTTGAATATTTATCTACTAATATATATTTATATAAAATTTAAAAATTCTTCCGGTACATCAAATAGTCCCACATCACTTAGGAATCGAGGTCAAAGGTAGTTTATAAATACCCTTCACCCTTAACCTACCAAGGATCCTTTAAGAACAAAACCGTGAGATTCACATGAGTGTCAAAGCGAACAATACCTTAGAAATACCGACTTGAGGTCGAAACAATAATGATTGAGAAATACACAAAAAATCATAATAATTTTTAAAAAAATGTAAATTCAACTTTCATACAGTGGACGAGTTATTACCCTAGTAATGTAGTACAATAAAGTAATAATTAATTTTGATTTGCATAAAAGGTTATAAACTTAATTACTTTATAAAAAATTAAAAACTTTCAATTGAAAGATTGAATTGGTTAATTTAATATTCTATAAAGTAGTATTTTTTTTATTACAATTTTTAGCTAGTATAAAATAAAAGTTTGACAAGTGTGAATTGATTCTGTCCAAATTTTAATATATTAATTATTTGGTCATTATCCTTAAAAAAATCGTATACATACGAGGAGAACTATTAGTAAGATTTGGTATGAGCAAATTTATGAGTATCTTTTTATTATTATTATTATTATTAGACTTAATTGCATTTTTTAACTCTAAAGTTTTACGCAAATTTTGTCCTCCAAATTTTTTTTCTCGAATTGTGTCCTTAGTTTACAGAATATCATAAATTTTGTCCTAGAAAAATCGCCACAATTAAAATATTTTGTGGTGTTTTTTTCTTTAAACTGCCATAGTTAAAACAGTTTTGTGACATTTTTTTTAATTATGGTAGTTTTTTTTATTTGACGGCAAAATTCGCAATATTTTATAAATTGAAGGAAAAAAATTGCAAAGTTTTTTGTCAAAAGGTAAAATTTGTGAAATTATAAAACTTGGAGTATATATATTGTTGGTGCTTTTTCATTTGTGTGAAATTTGCTTGCATTTTATTAAAACCTGAAAATTCCGAACCAGATATTGAATTTGTATTTTGTCCTCACCTAAAGGCGTGTTTGGCTTCAGTCAAGACGAAAGGAAAGGGAAGGTTCGGTGATTATGATTTACGCAGCGATTCGGATAGCGAAAGCAAAAGCAATGCCCCAACCCCAAATTTGATTTGCGTCGAGCAAAGGACAGACCTCAGAACCCTAACGCACCCCCACCCCCCCTTTTCTTCTCTTCTCGTGTGCGTCAAAACAACGCAACGCTACACGATGGTGTTCTACTTCAAAGCGCGCCCAGAAGCTGGCGATTACACCATCTTCATGGGCCTCGACAAGTACGAGAACGAGGAACTCATCAAATACGGTTTTCCCGAAGACATCTGGTAACCCCAATATTTCTATCTTCTCATTCCTCAATTTCTTGATTTCTTCTTCGTTTCCAGAAATTCTCTGAGTCCGGCAGAAATTATACGAACGCGATTTGATTTGATTATCAGCTGTTTGTGTAGCGAAGGTATTTCTATGTTGTTTCGCTTCGATATTTTGCGCCACTTAGAAAGTTGACAGTGAACAATTATTAATTTGGTGGCTAATCTTATCACGTCACACTGCGTTCCATTGTTTTTGTTCAGAGCCAGGTTTTTTAAGAATTACGATTCAACCAGTTCTGTTGTTATAGGAACACTATCTTTATGTTGTGTGTGACAAAAGTTGGGTTGTTTTCGTATAAGAAGCTATCAAATCAACTTTTGGGATATGATATTATTTGTTCTATTATGTTCTGGAAGATAGAAGCCCCTTCACACATGTTTCTTAAGTTCGTTGCCTGGAATTATGACTGCATTATATTTTATTTTGATTTGATGCTTGCTTAGATAGTTGTATTATTATTTTTGCTTTCTCTGAGGTTCTTTAATGATAAAATCTGTCTGGTGTAGGTTCCATGTTGATAAAATGTCTTCAGCCCATGTCTATGTCAGGCTACACAGAGGCCAGACTGTTGACGACATGAGTGAAGGTTTACTGGAAGACTGTGCTCAGCTTGTCAAAGCAAATTCAATTCAAGGTAAAAGCCTGACCGACTATTCCTCTGGTTTGTTATTTTAATTGATTTAAATGCCAATTTTATGTACCATTGTAAAGCTTATAACTAGCACGTCACGTTACCCTTATTAAGGTTTCTTGAGTTATATTTTCAACTGGAAGTTGGAAAGTCTAATCCTTGTACTAGGTTTCAAGATTCAAATATGTAGTTATTATTTCACATACGTGTATTTGCTTCCAATTACTAATTCTATGTGTGTAGCGCTAATCCTTTTTCTTTATTCATGGCAGGAAATAAAGTGAACAATATTGATGTTGTTTACACTCCCTGGTCCAATTTAAAGAAAACTGCTTCAATGGATGTTGGTCAAGTTGGTTTTCACAACCCAAAAATGGTGAATGTTCTTACACTTGGATCTCTTGCATATTCTTTCTCAGTTTTTTCAGTTCTTTGCCTTTTTGTTTTTTCTTAGTGGGTGGGTAGATGAATTATTGAGCTTCCATTTTCAGAGTATGATTTTCTGGTTTTCATGTATTTTAGGTTCGAACTGTGAGAGTTGAGAAGCGGATAAATGAGATTGTTAACAGGCTAAACAAGACAAAAGTGGAAAGGAAACCTGATTTTAAAGGTACTTGATAAGTTTGCTTGATTTCCTTTGAATATAGTTTTCTTTTGAACATTTAAGTTTTTATAGTTAAAAATGCTATTTGCTGGATAAGGAGGCGACTGGTTCATCTTCTTTATTTTTTTTGGGTTATCATAGCTAGCCATTTCCTATTATGTTGTCTCATGTATAATGCTTACAAATTTGATTTGACTTATCTGATCTTGATATGTATATGGATACATGTGCTGCAGCTGAGCGAGAAGCAGTTAATGCAGCTGAAAGAGCTGATAGAAAACAACATCTGAGAGAAAAAGTGAGTATTGCTGGATTGTTATTTTTTTCTTTTCTTAATTCATGCACAACCAACTTATTGCTGTTATTGTCCTCAATATCTATGCAATGCATATGCTGAATAGACTTGGATCTAATAGTATACTTTAATTTTGATGCATTGTTAGTGCAAAAATGTTTTACACTTTCATCCAACTACATCATTTAATAAGTTGACATCTCATGTAATTCTTGACATATTTAAACTCATTAGATGATTTGTTATCCTATCAATGGATTTAATTGAAAACTTATTATACTGACGGAGCATCAAAATTAAACTCATAACCGCAATGTTGCATACCATTCTGATGCATAGTTTTCTAAATTATTTCTTTCGTTTGGCCTCATGCACTGGTAGAGTTCTTTGAGTCACTTTGTAGCTTGTTGCCCTTTAGGATTTTTTGTTTGTGAACTTTGTTAAGAATTAGAGGATCCAACCCAAGGTTTGTAGGATGTCTGACTCTGCAAAATTTGTATGATAAAAATGAAATGTCTGCTTTGAGGTGGAGCATATGTGAAATTCAATTACTATGCTTTAATTGATAACTTGTCTTGGTGTCTTCTTACTTGGTTTACAGTTCAATCTGCATGACAAAAAATGCTGGAATGAAAAATGAAAACATTTTTATTGAACAATTTTTTATTTTTTTTATTTGATATTTACCCACATGTTTCCATCCAGAAACGCCGTGAGGAATTGGAAAGACTTGAAAAGGAGAGACAAACAGAGCTTAGGAGCTACAAGGGTTTGATGGTTGCAGAAAATATGACATCCAACAAACAAATTGCATCAGGAAGCAAATCCTTGCAAGAACTCGAGGAGGATTTCATGTAATCATTTGATTATTGGGTTATAGGCAGATGACTGGTGGTCAACTGGCTACCTGGCACATTTATATTGGTTAAATAACCCTGCTTCTGGAATTTGAAGCTGCATTATCTTGGTTGAGGAAACCAAGTAGTGTGTACACAATTGTGATTGAGGGATAAAGGAAAAGAGGGGGATGGAATGATGGACTGTGTTCCTGGTAAGGGGCGATATACCTTATCTATAATCTTGCTTGAGACAATGGTTTTTATATTTATGTTCTCACAGTCGAGTCAAAAACTGAAATTTCTTGCTATATTTGTCACGGTAGTTTACGCTTGTCCGGTTTAGAATTTTGTTTCCTTTTTTGAATTGATGTTCACTGCTTGCAAAATTATTGGAGACATTATGTAGTGTTTATGGTACTGGCAGAGAAGCTTTTTATTCTTGTTGATATTAAGACTAATGATGGAACACCGATTTAGCGAGACCATACCTTGGAAGATTTGTATATAAACAAACGTACATGCACTGTAATATCTGCTACCGCATGTAAATGTTTGCATGGTACGATAAACTCTTGCTACAGCACGATGATATTTTATTGGTTTACACGTTTCATTTGTAAGCTGAAAAATCACTCTTGACGTAGAGGTTACAGTAGTCACGATGATAAACATTATTAGAGGCATTTTTATACTTCATACAGTAAGGGCCAAGATAAAGAAGATAGGATATGATAAGTTATTGTATATTATTTTTATTTTAATTTATTATGTGGTGAGCTAATAAGTAGAATTTTTTTTTTCTATTTTCTTATTAAGTCATTAATATCACTATAATGTACTATTATGTCTGTATTTTTGGTAAATACTGAATTTCAAGTTAATTAATAGATTAAAATTGTAAAATTAAAATAGTTGTGAATGAATACACACACAAAAAAAAAGGACATTAAATTTGAATTTTGACGATAATAAGGGAATAAAAAATACAATTATATTAAATAAGTAAATAAATAAATAGAGTAAATTATATTGATATTTTCTGAAATTATTTCAAATTATATACAATATTCCTCTTTTTTTTTTATTCTTATACTAATTTCTTTAATTGTTTAAAAAATATTATACCGACATCTTTTATACATTATATTATTTTTTTTAATTGTTTGAAAAATATTATATTGTGTATTCTTATAAAGGAGGTTGTAAGTGTTAAAAAGTATAGGAATTATGTGTAATCTAAAAAAATTTTTAGAAGGTGTTAATGTAATTTACTCAAATAAATATGGTTGATGAAGATGAAACAAGTCAAACTAATATTTTTTTAATTAAGTAATTTTTGTTTTTGTTAGGATGAAACGGTAATTTCAATCTTCAATTATTATTCTAATCATTCCACAAAGTGTATGTTCAGCATGTCATTTAGCTTTTAGTTTTTACTAGTTGAAAAGTTTGTTTAATCATAATAGTAGTGTTTGGTAAACAAGTATTTTTTAGTAGCTTGTAGCATTTTTAGATGTGCAACTTCAAGTAACATTTTTTAAAACGCTAGGCAACTTGTAACATCTTATATTTTATGCCTCTTTTGTTTTTAAAATATTTATTAATTTTTTTACCCTTTTTTATATAAGGTAGTTTTTTTTGTTTTTTGGTTTCCCTTCTTCCACTTATAAGGTAGAGTTTTATTATTTTTTTAACATAAGGTAGGGTTTTATTATTTTTACCTTTTTATTACATAAGATATTGGTAATGATAGATAATAGGTTTATTTTATTTTTTTTTGTTATTATTTTTTTGATATTTTTATATTACACTAGTTTGTTTTAACCATTATACTATTCATAATATTTATTTTATTATTTCATCATTATACTTTAAGATATTGATAATAATAGATGATAGTTTATTTTATTTTTATATTATTTTTAGAATATTTTTATATTATATTGTTTATTTTAACCATTACACTATTTACATTATTTATTCTATTTTTTTAATATTACACTTCAAGATATTTTAACCATTACTCTAATTGACATGATGAAAGTATGACGTCTACTTAAGTGTATGTTATTTTTACTTTATTTTAAACTTGATTGAAAATATTTTAAGATATAGTATAAGATTAATAGTAAAATACACAATATGAAAAAAAAATTGAAAATAAGAACTATAATTAAAACAAATGATCTATAAATAAAAAATTACAAGAGTTTAAAATTAATTAAAAAATAAAATTATAAATATACCAAAATATATTTTTATCAATAAAACAAAATAAAAATTTATATAAAAAGATCATATAAACATGTTTATTTTTATCATTTTAAATTTATAGCTACTTTAATAGATAATTTCATCAAACACTTATAATTTAATAAACTAGTTTATCAACTTCCAGCCACCAACTTTCAATTACCAACTAACTTTTTAACTTTCAGCTAGTTTTTTGGCTTTTAGTTAGCTTTTCAGCTTCTTTTGGCAAACATATCTGATGATCATTACAAAAGCAATGGTTTATTATTCTTGTATACTGGTTACACTTTAAATTTATAAAAAATTAACAATTATACCATTCGGTTCATGATATATAGATTGTGCATATTTAGTCTATGAAAGTTTAGTTATACTTGAGAGTGTGTTTGTTTCACAGTTTAAAAGTTGACCTCTAAGAATGTAAACATGGAAATGTAATTATATCCATGTTTGTTATAATTTTTGAAAGTTTATTATCGGGTATTGTCGATTCTTGAAAAAGTTGTAACTTTTTTTTTGCCGTTTTTCTACATTTTTATTTCCGGGAGGAGGTGGCAAAGTGATATTTCCATGAGAATAAGGATAATTATTTTTTAACAAACCTGTAACTTTCATTTTTATTTATTTTTTATTTAAATTATTTTGAATTTTAAAAAAATATACCTAAGAATATTAAAATGTAAACAAACATGTTTTTAAATATACCTAAGAATAATATTCCTTACTATAATATTTCTGGGAATGTGTTACCTAAAAATATAATATGAAACCACCAAACAAATGCCTCCAAAATAGGTCACGAATTTCAGTGAGGGTTAACCGGTTAATTCTTTCGTTAGAAAACCTTCATGTGGCTAGTTAAGTGGATATGCGTCTCTTTTTACAATGTTTCATGCATGTACTAATGTTGATTGGAGAACTTTCAACATTAATTAAAGAAATTTGTTAAAAAAAAAAAAAACGACTAGGGCTAGTGGTGGAAGTTAGGGTATTTCACAAGCTTCTAAGTTTAAACTTTATTCCCACTATTACAAAAAAAAATGTAAAAAAAATGATTGAAAAAATCTTTATTAAAATTATGAATAAAACTTAGGTACAATATAATAAATAATAATACTATGAGAAATGCTAACCGACCAGATTCAGCGTAGTGGAGGGTTTGAGTAATAATGTAATATATATAAAGTTATAAGTTTTAACTTTAATGTAACTATTGTACACAAAAAAAAAAAAAAACTATAAGAAATGCTTAGTAACATACTTTATAACATATTTTTCTATTATTAGCTAAGATTCATTGGAAATCAAAGAATTTTGTAGATCTTACTTCATATTTAATAGGTCTCACTTATTATTTTGTAGCTTTCAACAAAATTTAACCAATAATAAAAAGGATGATAGAAAGGATGTAGTAAAGAGTGTATTATTAACACTAGTCATAATACAATTGCTATGCAATCAAAGTTAGCTAAATAATATAAAATACCGATTATTGACACAGAAATTTAATTTACCATACGGAAATTAAGTCAAGCACGATAAAATATAACATCGGTTAATTCTAAATAAAAAATAATAATACTACCAATACTTATAACATTATATGTAAGTTTTATCCTAAAATTATATGCTTAATAAGTCGTTTATAATATTTATTAAGTAAATGGTTAAATATATTTTAGTCTTTATAAATAAGATAATATTTGCTTTTAGTTCCTTAAACAATATTTTTTTAGTCTCTGATATATGAAAATGTACTATCTCTTCAATAAATTAGAATATCTTGTGCCTATAAAAAGTTGCAAAACCAATTGATATTTCATTAACAAAATTTGAAGCTTGTTTCTAGGAAAAAAAAATCCATAATTTGGTTAAAAATTAGAGTAAATTACACTTCTTTTCTCTTAGAGATGCAAGTATTACATTGCCTTCTTCTCATATGTTGAAATATATAATTTAGTCTATTTAATTTAACACCATTAAAATTAATTATACTTTCCTTCTCTAGGAGATACGGATATTACATTGCCTTTCCTTCTTATGTTAAATATATAATTTAGTTCATTAAATTAAACACTGTTAAAGAATATTCTTTAAAATATTTTAAAATATTTTTTAACTAAAACATATACTAAAATATTTTTAATTTACCAAGTTACCCTTCACCCATTCAATGCTGAAACATTGCTTCACGAGCATCGATGTTATTTTTCTTCGTAGGCGGTTGGATGCAAAGTAAATGCTTTGGGTAGTCACAAAATGTCTAATCAAGTTTGTTACTAGTAATATAAAAGACTAGAAATGCGTTCAATAAAGAAATAATTTATGATCAAAATCATATTTTAAAAATCAAATAATCTAGTAATATTATTTTAAAAAAGAATGCACAAATATATCAATAAATGATTTTTTGGTAAAAAAATATTATTTAATTGAAATTATTATATATTTTATAAAAAATATAAAAATGGTGAAAAGTGTGGTGTGTTTTCATCTATTAAAAGAGATAACTATATATTTTAAAATAAGACAAAAGTGTAATATTTAAATTTCTCAAGACAGGGAAGTGTAAATGATATTTTAATCGTAATTTTTTAACAAAAAATTTAAAAATAGAGTAAAGTGTGATATATTTGCATTTTTCAAGGGAGAAAAGTGTATATTTTAACAAAAGATGAGAGGCGATGTAATACTTGCATCTTTCACGAGATGGTGATGTAAAACATATTTTGGTACTAATTTTTTTCAACGAAAGCAAACAAAACTTTAATGAAAAGTTTAAAAATAGAGTAAGTGTCATATATTTAAATCTGTTAAAGAAAAGGAGTGTATACTTTAATATAAAAGAGGAGGATTATGTAATACTCTCATTTATCAAGGAAGAGAAACATAATTTATTCTAAAAATTATAATTGATTTTTAATCCACACAAATAGCATGATGTTTGTTTTTAGTCTCTAAAAAAGTGTTTCTTTTTAGTTCCTCATTTATGAAAATGTGGTATGTGTAGTCTCTATTTCTATAAATGATGGATTAAAAAAATGTGGTTTTTTTGTAAAGAGCATGGAAAACAAGTGATATCTCTAAAACTTTGATCTTTAATTGAGCCACATGACATTGTGTGATCCATGTAACCGACCTCACTTAATGGGATAAGACTTTGTTGTTGTTAATGGAAATTTAATGACAAATGATGCACATTTAGGACATATTGATAACACATAATAACAATCATAAGAGGGTTAGAGAACATGTACTTGAAGAGGAGATAGAATCCATGTCTATTACCTTAATTGAATCACAAACACCAAATGAAGGAGATAATCTTTTTTACATGACAGCTAGGGTTTTTCGAACAATGTTGTGTGACACAAAATTGTCTAATGAGACAAAAATTTTATAACCATCGAGAGCAGGGACACATCATTTTGACAAGTGAAGGCCCAATCCATCATAGACACATTCACATAATAAGCCAAAAATAACTAATATTCATCAATTAAAATACCATATATTTTATCTCTGTAAGTGATATTAATGATCTAAAATTTAATCCAATAATTAAACAATGCTAATCCACAAAATTTCAACAATCTCCCACTTGGATAACATTAGTTTAATTATTAAAGACAAAAGATTATCAAACAAAATATCAATTGTGTACAAAGAAATAATGAGCTATTAATAATGGAGAAAATTATATCCGATAGGGATAAACATCATTTAGGACAACAACTCACATTTCATACACAAGATGGATAAAGAAAAACATAATTAAATAAGATAAATATACAATTTTAACAAAATGGTTTCAGAATCTTAATGATGCCATAAGAGATGTGATAATAAAAGAGACATCAACAAATTTTATATCTCACCAATAAATAAATGCGCAAGATAAGAAAGTGTAAATGACATTTTAGTCAAAAAATTATTTTTCTCAAAATATTTAAAAATAGAGCAAAGTATGATATATTTGCGTTTGTCAAGGGAAGAGAGTGTATATTTTAACACAAGATGAGAGAGCGATGTAATACTTGCATCTTTCACGAGATGGTAGTGTAAAACATATTTTGGTAATAATTTTTTTCAACGAAAGTGAATAGAACTTTAACAAAAAGTTTAAAAATAAAGTAAATGACATATATTCAAATATGTCAAAGAAAAGGAGTGTATGTTTTCATATAAGAGAGGAGGACAATATAATACTCTTAAGGAAGGGAAACATAACTTACTCTAAAAATTTTAATTATACTCTAAAATATTTAGAAGGGTTAAATATATTTTAATCTATACAAATAGGATAATGTTTGCTTTTAGTGTCTAAAACATGTTTTTTTTAGTCTTTCATTTATGAAAATGTGTTATATGTGGTCTCAGGAGAAGCAAGAAGAAGACTTATTCTTGCTCCTATGAAGTATTAATAGAGTTTTGATTATTTAGCCTCTTGATGAGTATAAAGTTGTATTGTATGTTTATATGTGTGTGTAGTTGTGTGTCATGCATGATTGATCTTTATCATTGATGATTTGATGGTGATGAGCTCTAAATTTAAGACTTAATGGATTAACAATTGATAACTGTAACACCTCTATTTTTGCATATCAAATATTTTTTTAATTATTCTGCATTCATTTTTGAAGAATTGGATGGGAATCTAAAAATTTGATTCCTATGGTTATGCATGTATTAGTTAGTAGTACTTAGTTTGAATTTTTAATAATTTATGGGAAATGGAGTATGGAAAAAGGTAAAATGACTATTTTGCCCCTCGAAGGACTGGATAATTGAGAAAATAGACAAAAACAGTTAAAAGTGTCTAAAATTTATTTTTAAGTCATTTATGTGCTTAGAATAATTAATAATAATTTTATAATTTTTTGAAAATTTATTAAGACAATTTTTGAAATGACCAAAATATCTCTGGTTGACTACGAGAGCAGACCGGAGACTTTTTTACTTCAAAGTATTTTGAAAATTTTATACTAGGTATATTTTAATTATAAAAATTTTATTTTGAAAGAAAAATAGTGAAAAAATGTAATACTTTTATTTCAGTTTTTCAATTATTTTTCTGATAATTGATTATTTAATTTTGAAAAATCGGGAGGGAATATCAAAATTTTGATTCTCACCATCATGCTCAAAATTTCAAGAGCTATCTAATCTTGATTTTTAATAATTTTTTCAAGCCGAATCTTAGAGAAATTAGAAAATGAGGATTTTGTCCTTATTTATGAACATTAAGGACTGACATGAGAAAAAGATTTAATTGATATTAAAATGTTAATTTGAGCTTGAAATCATGTCATATATATTAAAATATAATTTTAAAAATTTTCTGGGAATTTTTTGGAATTCTTATGTAAAATGACCAAAATGCCCCTAGGTGTCCGATAAGCCAGCCGATATTGATTTGACGTCCAAAAATAGTAAAAATGATAATTTAAGTTTATTTATAGGTGAAATATTTAATTTTATAATTTTAATACAAAAATTGGTATTTATTGAATTAAAATGGATTTATTAGGATTTTTTTAGCTTAAAAATACAAAATAAATAGATAAAATTTGAAACAAATTAATAAAAATTAAAATTAATTATTAGAAATTTATTTTTGATTAAAAATAATGTATTTGTCCATTTTTTTCATTAAAATTCATTATTTTGATATTAAAAGCTAATTTTTCAAGTTTAAGCGATTTTATCGATACCGGTTAATGCACCTACAGATAAAATTTACATTGAGGAGCTTGGGGACAGCTCATATAGCACGTCCCCAAGCCTAGGAGGGGTGATTCACCACCCTAAATGGTGTATGTGTCCCTAAATTGGATTAAAAATAAATAAAAATTTGATTTATGACATAATAATGACAAATGGATGATGTAAATGGTGGGACACCTAAGCCTCCTCTTCCTCTATAAATGCCTTCATTCATGAAGAATATTTTCACCATTCTTCTCCTCCATAAGCTAGAGAGCCTCTCTCTCTAGAAATTTTTCTTATTTAGTTTTTATGTTAAAATTTTGCAGTTTTCAACTAATAGAATTTCTCCTCCTAGAAGCTTTGCACCAACAATTCCATCCTCTTCATCCTTAGAGGAAATGGGAAGAGTGAGGTTGGTTCTAAATTTTTGTCACTTTGCATGTTGATAGGAAGGGTTTTCCCTTAAATCCGTTTAGGCTTCAGTTTTTTTTTTTTTTATTTATTTATTATTTATTATTATTATTATTGTTATTGTTATATTGTTTAATGTTAAACTTTAATTTTTGCTAAGTTATTACTCTGCTCAAATCTAAATTATTAAATTATAATTACTAAGTTGTTACGTCGCTCAATTTTAAAAATTAAAATGCACTTTCTAAGCTGTTACTCTACTCAATTTTAAAAAATTAAAATACACTTGCTAAGCTGTCACTTTGCTCAAATTTAGAAAATTAAAATGTATTTATTTAGTTGTTATTCTGCCAAAATTTTAGTAATTAAGCTATAATTACTATGTCGTTATTCTGTTTTTATATTGTGTAATTTCTACAATATAAGACAGAAATGTTGATTGTATTGGTACTCAAATCAATTGAGACTAGAGAAAGCTTTGTTTGAGAAGTTAGAAAGTGAAAAATTAGTGAGTAATGTAAAGCAAGTGACATGTAGTAGCATGACGCCTTGCTAGGGAAGCTACGGTTTGGTACATTATAGGATTAAAGGCAGGGACCCATGGTTAGGTCTAAAGGGTGTGGTATTGAGTGGTGATCGTCTTAATGGCCAAGGTAGTGCTCTTGAGTCAAGACAATCACCTAACCAGCTTGATAACCTTGACAACTACTCAGCATCACCATGATTGGTAAGAGTATATCTCTATAAATGGATATCCTAAATTGTTATTTTGTTCCTCAATGATGATGAGGACTGTACCATGAGATGATATTGAGAGAGGTATATGTACTCCCAGTCACTTCCCAGGTTTTGTTAAGAACTATTACCCATAAATGAAAAGTATGGATCCATATCGAGTCAAGGATAGCATGACATAGAATAAATTTTAGAATAAATTTTAGGTTCCCCTTTTATTATCAACTGTGTTTTATCTGTATTGTATAGTAGAATTCTGACTATACATGTAAAAGTGATCTTAGAACAAATCACTTCACTCCATTATTTTTCATTTTATGCATGATTGATCGCGGTTGATGAAGACTTGGCTATTGATGAGACCCTATAGGGCTAGTCTGATAGTTTGTTATTTTATGGGATAGGGTAGATGGATACTGTTTTGACTAGGATCTTTTTGATGTATTGGAAATAAGTAATAGCTATTTTGATGTATATTTTAATTTCCCTGTATTTCAATAATTTTTCTAATTATGAAATCATGATGTACAGTTCTATGATGAATACATACAGATTTTACTTTTTTTTTAATATCGTTTTCAATTTCTGTTAAATTTACAATTTTTCTATTATTAAAAGCGAAGAAAAATTTTACTCACATTTTTAAATAAGTAAATAAGTATGGGTTGTGTTCAATGTGAATTGGTGTCACAATAACATGTTTTCATAAGTCTAAAATTGAATTCAAGAAGAAATAAATGTTTAAAACTTAAATATGTTAACTTATAAGTAATTATTTTAACTCATTTAAGAGGCCTTATTAATAAGTAAGTTTTCCACATTCCACATGAGTTTAGGTTTGGTCAGACTTTTGAAAAACACAAATTAGACCTTATAAGAAGTTCGTACCACACAGATTTGGATCTAAATTTAATATAATCAATTCATTTTAACGAATTTGACTTTTAAAAGTGAATAAATATATAAAATAATAAAATAAAAATACATTTTTTATCGTAGATTTAAAATTAATTAAAATTATAAAATATGTTAATTAAAATTAACAATAAATATATACTTTTTTTTTTAACTACTTTATACATTTATTCATTTTGAAAGAGTTAATTTCATTTCATCCCTCTTTTTATTTCTCGAAAAAGAGAAAGTGGACGCTGTTGGTTTGGACTGCGTACAACCACTAACCCCACTTATTCCGTTTTATTTCAAAACTGAGCTTTTAAAAGGACAAACACCATACCTCAAGTCAAGCCCAAAGTTCAATCTACTCAGCAAAAACCCTAAACCCTCTGAGGTGACCCTGCACGCATCAATGGCAACGCAATCGTTAGACGAAGAAACAACTAAGAAAGTGATACGACAGGTACGACCCATACTTCAATCTTGCTTTCTATTTCAACTTTTATTTTCTATGATCGCTGATCATTCAATTTATGAGGTTTTTTTTATTTTTTTTTTTATTTTTTCTCAGGTGGAGTTTTATTTCAGCGATAGCAACCTTCTCACCGACGGTTTTATGAGGAAGAGTATCACTGAAAGCGAAGATGGCAGTATCCTTTTTCTTCATTTTCGTATTAACTGTTTTTTTGTGTAACTGTAGCGCTTTGGTAGGGTAATTTGAAGTTTTCATTGTTGTTGGCCTTGACTGTGACCGCACAGTGATTAGTTTGGCGCTGATTTGCTCTTTTAACCGAATGCGAAAGCACCTTAATTTGGGTGATGTCAAGCCCGATGAAGTGGCCCAAGATATTGTGAATACTGTTGCTCAAACTTTGAGAAATTCGGCTTCACTCAAGGTCTCCGAAGATGGTTAGTTTACTCTGCTCAAATTCTCTGTGTTTTTGTTCCTTTTTTTTTTGTAAGAATATGCAGTTTTACCCTGCTACAATATAGGCCTGTGCTTAGTGGACTTTCTTAGCTTAGTTGTGTGAATGTATTTCCTTATTCTGGCTACTTTGGTGCAGAACACAGTCATTTTCTGTTCCCTCATGTTTTCTGGGTGTTTGTATTGATTACTTTTAGTCAGTGTTATCAATTGCGGATCACGAAAAATGGCGGAAAGCCAATAATCCGCTATACCATATAGCAGATAGCATTGCGGGCAAATAGCGAAAGCCACATAGCAGTTGAAATATATGATATATATCAATTATATATGTATAAAAAATTAAGTTTTATGCAAATAACAAATAAAATGCATGAAAGTTAACATAATATTAATTCAAAGTTCAATTGGATGGAGACTGATTGGAGATGACAAGAGGATGCAGGATGCATTCTGCAACCACGACACCCATCGTGGCTGCAATAGTGGACGGAGTCGCAATCGCGGAGCCAAGAAATTCCACAATGCAATAGCGCTGCTATAGGGGCTATTTAACAACACTGCTTTTAATGTTTATTAACAGCTGCAGAATATACTATTTGTTTTTCTATCAAGCTTGTTTGGTGATTGAGATGAATAGTTGAGGAAGCACGTTGTTATAACTTATAAATAAAATTATTTTTGAACTTTGTGTTTTGTGAGGTGGACAATGAAATAATGTCAGTTGAGTGTCATCTTTGTCACTGTCAAATCAATGGTTGACTGGATGATAATGTCTTTTGCCTTTTATTTTTGGATGATAATTATATGTTGAATGAAGAATGATCAGTTATATCCCAATTCCCATCTTTTCCTTCTTTTCTATTTGTATGTTTCAGGGAAAAAAGTTGGCAGGACAACTGAACTTCCAAAGCCAGAAGAGGTTGAGCAGGTGGAGATAAGAACACTTGCTGCATCACCATTTGAATATGACCTGAAGCTTGAAGATGTGGAGAAATTCTTTGGGCAATATGCCAAGGTAATAATAACACCAGGGAGTCAGGGACCCGACTTGTCAATGTATGGTGTGAGGCAACTTGAGTCAAATCTGCATTAAAGAAGTTTCTTAATGCTCTTGACAGGGAATTAAGATCATAGCCAAAATACTTCTCATAAACTTAAGACATTATTCATCATTTAAAGATAAACCATGACATTGTATTCCTCTGGTTAATGTCTGAGTGTTTTAGATTTATGTAATATGTATTACTTTTTAATAAGTAGAGAAACTGTGTTGTTTAGCTGATAGTTCTTTAAGTATGAAGTACTTTGTGTGAGCTCTTTTTATTTTTTATTTTTTAGTTTTATAATTTGTATATATTTTGTGGTTTCAGGTTAATAGTGTCCGTCTTCCCCATAATGTTGGAGACAAAAAGTTCTTCTGTGGCACTGCCCTTGTTGAATTCTCTTCAGAGGAAGAAGTAGAAAAAGTCATGAAGGAAAAATTGGTCTATGCTGGGGCTGAGTTAGAATTAAAACCAAAGTAAGAGAATTTTTATAGCCTTTCAATACCTGGGATGAATTATACTAAAAATGGTCAAATTTTTGGCTTCTAAATAAGTGCTAGGATGGTTCCTTTATGGAAAAGAAAGTATTGCAGTAGGCATTGCACATTTATTCTCTATATTTGTGAAAAATATAAATAAAAGGAGTTTCTTTAGTGCCTCCTGGCATCATTTTATGAAAAATTTAAATTCACTGCATTGTTACTTGTAACCTGTGCTTGTGATGCTAAATTTGAGAATTTTGGTATTTGAGACAGTCAGACAGAAATGCATTAATGCTCGGTGTGTGATAATGTATAAGGATATTTCTGATGTTTATATTTACTCAATTCAGGAAGGACTTTGATGCTGAGAGAGAAAAAGAAGTAAAAGATTATAAAAAATCTCGTCCACCTGTTGGGTCAAATCAACAGAATAACTCAAATGTAGAAGAAGAGTAAGAAGCTGCCAATTTTTTATCCCCCTAAAGAAAGTATATATACAAACTAATAGTTTTCATTCATTTTCATAACAGCTACCCTAAAGGCTTAATTATTGCCTTCAAACTAAAGAGCATTTCAGATGAAATTCCTTCAGAACAAAATGGTGTTGATCAACAAGCCAATGACAATAGTGTTGTCTCCAAAACAGATGAAAAGAAATCCTCTGAAATTACTTCTGGGGAAAATGACCAAAAGGTAACAGTAAATGTTGACAATGATGAAGAGAAAGAAGCAAAGGAAACTGAAACTGAAGAAAACAATGAGATGAAAGAAGGAAAGGAAACTGAAAGCAAAGAAAACAATGAGATGAAAGAAGCAAAGGAAACTGAAAGTGAAGAAAACAATGAGATGAAAGAAGGAAAGATAACTGAAGGTGAAGAAAAGAATCGACAAGCTGGTGAAAAATTTTCTGCTGCTGCTTACAAGGACAACATGGATGTTGTCTCGCGTGAGGATTTGAGGAGTGTCTTTGAGAAGTTTGGTACAGTGAAGGTACTTGGGTTTCCCCTTTCCTCCAGCTGGTAGAACTTTATGCCTTCTGGTAATATTTGTTTGAGGTTTTGCAGCTGTCTGTTATAACTCTTCACCCCCCTCCCCCCTGGAGTTAGTTTTCCTGTTTCTGGAAGGAGGATACTTTTCTTTTTAAAGTTATGTTTGATCATCCTGATGGTAGGCTAGATTCCTGCTACTACAAAATTGGCTATAGTCAAGCTTTCTGAATCGATTAAATATTCTTCTTTTCCTGTTTAGTACATTGATTTCAAGATTGGAGCGGAGTCAGGATACATCCGATTTGAAGAATCTGAAGCTGCTCAGAAAGCTCGTGCTGCTGCTGTTATTTCAGAAAAGGGCGGCTTGGTTGTAAAGAATTATATTGCTACTCTAGATCCAGTGACTGGTTAGTTCTACTTCAATTTCTTCTTTATTTCAAAGAGTTATCTAATTTTTCCTCACCTAGTGGGATAAGGCTTTGTTATTGTTGTTGTCGTTATCTAATTTTTGTTTGGATTTCGTTTGTGGGCTTAAAGTACTGTTTCTCACCATCAGTTTCTAATGATATAAGCTTGCACTTTATTTAAATTGAAAAAATATTGCACTTGATGAACGAAACCACTTAACTAGGAGGAAGGGGATTTGGAGAGAGAATAGTTGCTGAGTTTAGTACCAAAATGGTATCTTCTAACAGTGACATTGGATTGGTTAAGCTGAGAGAGCCATTTTTGTTTGTTATGATCATCTCAGGTGAGGCCGAAAGAGAATACTGGAGCCTGCTTCGTGGTAATCAAGGCAAGCACCGAGAATATAAGAGTAATCAGGGAAGGTACGTGGCGGGATTCAACGATGCCTTGAATTTGACTTTACCAACATGTTTTTACTTTTTCCTTTGTTTTGTTGGCTGCTCGTAAAAGGGTGGAACTAAAATTAATTATATTCTCTCTTTGCAGGGGAGGAAGGCGTGGTAGATGGGGTAAACACGCACGCTCTAGAGAGAATGAGTCTAGAGTAGATCGCCCAAATAAGGCGCAGAAAGTTGGTTTTGCGTAACTGGTTATATACAGCAGTTTTGAGATCAACTTGCAAGGTTCCGAACCAGCCCACTGCTTGGTTGCCTGATGTATTCTCCGCTAATATACTCAAGTTTTGTTTTTATGGTTCGTTGTAACATGGTACATTATCATTACTTGCAATATTTCTTTATATTTATAACTTATCACATGCCATTTATTTCTCTCTCTCTCGTTTGTGAGGTTCATACTTAACCTAATAATGTAGAATAGAATATCCTATATTAGATGATAGGATAAAAAGTTGATAATTTTTTATAGGGTAAATTAGTTGCTCTAGTCATTGACTTGCGTCTTTTGGTTTAGTCCTTAATTTCATGAAGACCTCATTGCTTTAGGATGTGTTTGGAAATCCGTTAGAATGACATTGAATGAAAGTTTCGTACTTTTCAATGCACTAATGGAGAAGTAACGTGAGTGTTGGAACATGGGTTCAGTTGGAAAATTCAAACATACACCTAGTCTTTGACTTGCGTCTTTCGGTTTAGTCCTTAATTGAATGAAGACTTCATTTTAATCCTTGAGCTGTTGAGATTTCAATTAACACTTAATAGAAGTGCTTGCACGGAACGTTAAGTGTCAACCTGGGATATTAATTGTCGAAGCCACCTAATTACACGCCAAAAGACGTTGATTGTGTTGGGAAGGAAAATTAAAAAATTTAATTTTCAAATAACCTGAGCTCAATTTGAAATCCCCTTTAACCCCGAGACACTTCATTACAAATTCTTACTTTTATTGGTATGTTTGGTTTGATAGATTTTGGAGGGATGTAAGAGCAGAAGATGGAAAGTTCAAATTTTATACTCCTATTGTTTGGTTTGTTCAAGAAAATGGAAATGAGAAAAGTAATGTGTATGGGACTCGCATAAAAAAATCCATTCATAATAGGAGAGAAAAGGATAGGATTGTCCTCTTGCAGATTTTAACGTCTTTGTGATCCCTCCACATTTTGGATTGTTGATTTTTTTATTTTTTTTATTTTTTTATGTTATATGTTTTGTGTGATTGTGATTTGTGCTCTTTTCCCCAAATCCTTGCAAGTTGCAACCAAACTTAGTGAAACTTCATGTATTACATGCAGAAGATCAGTATTTTAGTGCAGGGACTAAACTATTTTTAATTAGTCTGAAATATTTTTAATCTAAAAATTAAAATAATTTGAACTTTTAGAATTATTTAAAATTTTATGATTTAAAAGTTCATAATGTTAATATTTTGTGCTCAAGTACAATATAAATAAATAAATAAATCTGGGAAAATATTTTCTTTAAAATTATTTGAAAAAAACAATTTCTTTCATATTTAGTGTTAAAGATAAAAAATAAAATAGAATATATTTTATTTTTGTTTAAAAATTTTATATTTAAATTCACTTAACTTTTTTGAATTTCTAGAACACTTTTGTTTCATAATTAGTCTATCTTCAAATATTTTTCATTTTCTGTTATTTAGAAGATATAAAAACCAGTCGGCTTAAATATCTTTTTGTCTCTCAAATTTGGGCCAAATTTGTTTTTGTTTCCTCAAATTTAAAAGAGGATTTTTTTAGTCCTTCTCACTATCAATCTCTCCTTCAATCCCATTTCATCATTTTGCCCTCCCAAGTGACTACCACAATCTTTTTTTTCCTTCCCCTTCCACATCAACCCCCTTCCTCTTCTTTACATTCTCTCCTCCAACATTAACATCTACAACTTGAACTTCATCATTTGCCAAATTAGCTTGGCCTTCACCAATTACAGGCGTACCCATTAAGTATTCCACATAAATATCTACATACTCATAACCTTTTACATCATTTGCAAATTGAATGACCTCCGCATCAGTGTTAAGTGGGCTCACACCTTTACTTAAGTCTAGTTCAGGGTGTTTGTATCAAACACATCTAAATTCTCGATAACCCAAACTTTTGATATACTTTGATATATCAATGGAAGACATCTCATCTATATTTCATCCAACTTTATCTGCATTACACTGACCCCTTACATATTTAGTTGCTGGATGATGCACAAAAAACCTTCATGGTGTGTTCTTAATCTTACCTCGTTAAATATTGTTGGCCCGCAAAATAAACAAAAGACACAAAACATATATACAAAACAATTTTAAAGGACTGTTTAACAATATTGAACTAAATATATTATTGATCATACATAAAGCCACCAAAGTTTTAGGATACACGTAGAGATCACGATCATACATAAATCCACCCAAAACTGAAAGAAGAAGTAAATGGCTAAATGTTTACATGTGAATCGACATTTTATCTATTATTACAAGTTAACTTTGTTCCTAATGATGTGCTTAAAATGATATATTATTCACTGCCCAGTGTCTTGTTCCCTTTGACAAACAATGATTTGACTTAAAATAGTAAACAAGTCAAGTAGAGTTTATTTTTTCCCTAGATCTTTATTCTCTTTTGATCAGTCATGTATTGAAAAAAAAAAAACCATGTATTTGCATATATTGAAATTATACACCGATCAAACCAAGCCTCATTTGATTGTTTTTTTAAGCTTGATTTACTTTTGCACTTCAACAATTTAACTATATCTAGGTATAATGTACAAAGTTAAAATTTGTTACTGAAATCTATAGTTCTTAGAAACCTTTTCTCCCCCCAAAAATCGTGGATCACTAGGGTCAAAATCCATAATTTGATTGTGGTCCCTCCAATAAGTTGAAAATCGAGTCTCACAGCCTTTATTTTTGTTCAGCCCCTGTTCTGATCATAGACAACCAAAGCTAGCGGGAGTAAGATGTTTCCTTGTCTTTCTCGTTGTTGCAGAATAGTTTTCTCATTCACGCAAGAGAGTTTTCTGGTTCATACAGGAGTTTCTTGCAATTTTAGATTTTACTGGTTTAGGTTTTGGGAATTTTCTCCTCCTTTCTCCTTGTCTTTCTTGTTTACGCAGAAGTTGTTTCTTGTTCCCACAAGGTCTTGAGAACAAAAGGGGTGCGGTATCAACTTTCAAGATCTGGTTGAATTTACGCATTATTTTATCCTTATATTGCATGATTCACAATTCTATTAACGTGCAAGCCTTTAAATTAATTTTTAAAAAATATTTTTTATTTAAACAGACTGCCACGTGTCCTGTAATTTACCACATCATCAAAACGAAAGCCATGTCGGCATATACTGTTAGTCATTTAACCAAAAATTAATGATTGGACTGGATTTCATTAATTTTAAAAATATGAGGACTTGATTTAAGCAATTGAAACTAAGAGAACTAAAATTACTCATTTGATAAATTACAGTGACCAAAAATACAATTAAGCCTAAAGAATTTTATTTGACCAGATCCTATAAAACTACTGCAACAAAATTAATTTGGCAAATGTTAACTAATATTATATTATAAGAACATTAATTGAGAAATATAAAAAAGAAATTTTTTTATTAAAAAGTATTATTAATGCATTTGTAAAATAATTTCGAATATATCTTAATGTAATTTTTAATATTTTTTATTTATTAATTCTTTAAATAATGAACAGAGAGCTTGTGTAAGAATAAACTTAAGCAGTATAGGAACAGTAGTCAATCATTGACTCAATTATATGGTCAATTTGAAAGATATAAGAAAGGATTAAGCGCGACAATCCCATACATGCCATATTTGATATTTCCCATGTTGCAATCCGATTTCCGAGTCTGTGTGGCGAGTATCCATGAGCAATTAGTTTAATAATAATAAAAAAAGAGCAATTAGTTAACAATCTTGTCCCATTTATCAATTGAAATATTTCAATTAGGTCATCCGTCTCTTTTGATTTAAACCTTTTGCAATATTTCTACGCTACTATATATTTAATGGAATTTTCTTAATACGATAGTTCTTTTTCAGTTTTTTTTAAATTGTCTATTATTTAACTATAAATACTTTTTGTAAAAATAACTGAAATTTCACATCTTGAACTTTCTTTTTATCATTTCAATTTTTTTATGTAAAAATCAAAATTTTATCCTACTATTATATTATTTTTGGGGTAAATATTAAATGTATGAATAAAAGTGAATAAAAAAACTGATTAGATAAAAGATATGAGTTCTTTCAAGCGTTTTCTTGCATCTCTGACTAATAATACTACTGATGTCATAATTACATTAACTTCCGTGAAATGTGAGATTGACTAATTATTAAATGCTTTGATTTCTTTATAATTATTAAATGTGAATTTAATAGTGCTAATAGTTATCTTTATTGTAAAAACAGGACCGCTCTAAATAAAGAAAAAAATGAGTGGAAGAAATTTGAAGAAAGAAAAAAAATGAGAGAATAGAATAGTGTCTTTTTTAAAAATAACATTTGCCCGTTGTACTTTTTGAAAAAAATGTATGCTACCGTGCCAAAACGGACACCTTTATTCTGACGTGTTGTGATTTCGACCGTCCATTTTTCAAAGATGTTCGACCTTTAACCATAGGGTTTGAAACTCAAGAGTCCGCCCCTTTATGTTTGAATAGAGACCAGGACCGTTTAACACTCTTTTTCATTTTTCAATTCTGCATTGGGGTGGTTGATGTGCATATGCAGATCTTACTTCGCTATCGCTCACGCTTGGATCTGCAAATGCGCACCGTTTCGATCGCATCATCCATTTTCTCTTGTTCTCTCATTCTGAAGCTCAGTCCGGTTAGTACGCCTCTAACGGTCACATTCGATTTCGTTCGCATGTTCGTTGTCCGATCTTAAAATCGTGTTTTCTTAACTTCGACCTTGTTCACCAAGGAATTTTAGGAATCTTCATTGGATTCTGAGTTTTTGAACAACTTTAATTTGAATTGCTCTGTTTTTTTTTTTTTAATTTAAAATCCTATTTGTGGTTTTGAAAGTGTTGATTAGTCTTCTACCGAATTATGTAATTGAGGTATCGATTGATAAGGTGGATGTTGACTTGTGCGATGCTAGTGGTAAAGCGGTGATATAATGAGGTTTTTTTGAAGATTTGAATATCGTTTTACTAAATTGTTTGGTTGAGGAAAAATTCTCTGATCTTAAAATCATGTTTGCTTAACTTCGATCCTCTTCTCCAAGGAATTTTACGAGTCTTTATTAGATTTTGCGTTTTTGAACAACTTTAATTTGAATTGCTTTTTTTTTTGTTCCTTATTTTAATTTTAAAATCCTATTTGTGATTTTGAAAGTGTCGATTAGTCTTCGACTGTGATTTTAGTACCGAATTATGTAATTGAGCTTTTGGTTGATAAGATGGACGTTGGCTTGTGTGATCCAAGTGGTAAATCTTCAGAAATGGTGATATATTGTGGATTTTTGAAGAGTTGAATATCCTTTTTCTAAATTGTTCGGTGGAGAAAAAATTCTTTAATTTTTTTTTTTTGTTTTTCCATTTTCGCTTTTAACTTCTCCTGATTCCTGTGTTGTTTGCAGAAGTTTGTTCTTGCGATTTCTTAATTGAGGGAGGGATTATAATGATTTGGAGAAGCAATTGGAGAGAGAATTGCAGTCCAGTGGGAATTGGGGTATGCTATTTTAGTTATCTGCCAACAAACTATGGAAGGTGACAGGACAATCCCTGCTGCATCAGATGGGGTGATAGATGGTGTTCAGAAAATTAGAGCTCTGCATGGGTAATTCTCAAAATCATCTTTGTTTCACTACATTCTTAACATATTACATACATTTGTTCTTTTAATCTTAGACAGGTCTTTAGCATTAGCGTGATAGGTGAGTGAAATTAATATTGGTGTTTTAGTCTGTTTCTCTCAAGCTACAAGGCATTTGTTATCAGTGCCTAGCACCTTCAACACTTAACAATTAACATGTTTATTTGTGGAGCTGTTACTTGCTTTCTTTTTGGGAATAATTTATTAACAGGGCTGAGGATTGGTATCCTTACTTTCCTAATTGTTTTTTATGTTCCAACTTTATTCTTGCTCTCTCTGCTCTCATTTGAACAAATAATGTTCACTTATAAAAATAGAGAAAGACAAAAGAAACCTTTATTGGTAACTGTAGTAAGTTGTTTCTATGAAGAGATGAAGTGAATTTTCTCTTACGATAAAATACATATCTGTAGGAGGACCACTGGCCCTACAAGGCGATCTACAAAAGGACAATGGACACCTGAAGAGGTGAGTTTTTAAACACTTAAAACATATTTCATCTTTTGGAAGTTTGGTAATGTTTTGCTTGTGCTACAATATTTCTTTTACTCAACTTATCTCTTTATATAGATTGCTAATGTTTTATTTGTACTATAAAATTATGTAACTGGTGAAACTTAGCATGTATATGACATATTCAAATGAATTCTGCATGTAAAAAAATTGCTTACTTACAATCAGTTATAGTTATTCTTTAGAATTTTATTACAACAAAAAATGGTCATATAATACATGGTGCTTTTTTTTATCTCTTTGATACATTTGTGCATTTAGAATTTTAGGACTTACAGTTTGTCCTTAATTTCTAAGATATTAAGTTTGATTGATAATTATATATTATATTATTAGGTGATGTTCATGTGTTTTGTTTTTACAGGATGAGATTTTGCGGAAGGCTGTTCAGCGTTTTAAAGGAAAAAACTGGAAAAAAATAGGTAATATTTTGGTAGCAGACCCCCTTATATAGCGCACATTTCCAATTCTGATTAAGTTATATGCTTGAAAGCAGACTTTAATATTTTTCCTCAACCAATAATTTGGTCCCCTTGACCAGTTTTGTAATTCTACTCTATTTTTCGTATATATATTTTTTTAATAACCTTTACACCTAATTGTTTTGCACATTAAGCATGTTAAGCACTTTTTAATTTATGCAATATTTTGTGACTTGTTCTGATTGCCAAATTTGTTTGTAGCGGAGTGTTTCAAGGATAGAACTGATGTACAATGCTTGCATAGGTGGCAGAAAGTCTTAAATCCAGAACTTGTCAAAGGTCCATGGTCTAAAGAGGTAATCTCTACTTTCCGTTTCTTGCCCGTGTTGATTTTATATCTACATGTTGGTATTTATTCTGTCGTGATATTAGATTGTATCAATTTTCTGTTTACATATCTAATCTGAACTTACCAACCAAATCTGAATGCAAACAGGAGGATGAAATAATTATTGATTTGGTGAATAGATATGGGCCTAAAAAGTGGTCTACTATCGCACAACACTTGCCTGGACGTATTGGTAAGCAATGTCGAGAAAGGTAGGGCTATTGGATTTCTACTGGTTTTTGTAAGACACAAGCATCATTAATGTATCGTTGTATCTTTATTGTCCAAAAATGATAAAATTCAGACTATCTTTAACCTTGTTGCCTCCTATATAAATCATTTATATAATTTGTAAAATGAATAGGTGGCATAATCATCTTAATCCTACTATAAATAAGGAAGCATGGACGCAGGAAGAGGAGTTGGCTCTCATACGTGCACATCAGATTTATGGGAACAGATGGGCAGAATTAGCGAAGTTATTGCCTGGAAGGTAAATACATATTGAATTCCTTTTTTTTTTTTTAAAAAAGGGAGACGATTGAGGGTTGGGGGGATGCGACCATGCCTTTGTTGTTTTTGTTTGCAGAAAAATATTTTAAAAAAAAGAAGAGATATGTTATGCAAAGGACCTCACAAACTTTTATTATTGTGCTCTATAGAGAGAGCTAAAGTGTAACAGAAAATTCAAATCTGATCACATCCTAATCTTAAAAATAAATTGATAACATTTTTGTCTAGATGATAAGAACAAGATTCTTATCTTTACCTTAATAGCATCCTAAAGATTAGAAACATAATTAACAAAGGTGGCTATAGAAGCTTCATATCTGTCAAGTAATGTTACAAGAATTGCTTTTACAATTATGGAATCAGGAAATTCAGTGCCCAATAACCTTATCTTGTTGGCAATGGTGAGCATTTTGTTTGAGTATTCTTTGATTGTCTCTTTCATTCTTTGTAAATCAAATTCCCTTACTAAATTCAGCACCTACATGCTTTGTATCCTCTCATTTCCTGCATATTCTTTCTTCAAGTAAAACTAAACTGCTTTTGAGAGTCATGATTCTAGTGAAGATGATTTTTGAAACACCAACAAACAGACATGCCTTTTGCCTTCTTGGTTTTTCTTTCCTTGTGAATTTTTATCTAGGCCATGGTGGGATTGTCTAGTAGCAGAGGAACATCATAATCCTCTTCCACGCCTTCCCAGAGATCTAAAGCTGCCTCCAAGTAGGATTCCATTCTCACAACCCAAAGGTCATAGCTTTCTCCATTAAAGATAGGAGAATAAACTTGTGAAAATCAGCTTCCATTTTTACATGTTCATAAGAAGATAGCTCTTGTTATCAATTTGTTGGTTTTTTTTTTTTTGCCAAGAAATAAAATTTAAAAGTCGAGGAAATATGTTATGCAAAAGACCTCACAAAAGTGTAACAGAAAATTCAAATATTAACAATATCCTAATCTTAAAAACAAAGATACTTATCTTTACCTCAACAGCAGCCTAAAGATTAGAAACATAATTAACAAAAGTCCTAAAAACTAAATTATCCATTTCAAGTTACAGCTATTAAGGCATTTATCACAGTTCTATTAGTCTGGACTGATTCATTGAATTTACCTAGGTACTGGGTGTGGTGGGAGAGAGAAACAAAAAACAAAAGGCCAACATTTATGATTTATCAATAAAATTCTTATATCTTTCTCTTTTATACAGGATCCCTGCAGTAACTGCAGGGGATCCAAATTTTGTCACCAGAATGTTCCTGGTTTTCCATGTGCAGTTTGGTTTAATTTTTCTTCTGTTTAAATATGCGTTTAGAGTTGTGATGTACTTGTGCTTGTGTGGCAACAGGACAGACAATGCTATAAAAAACCATTGGAACAGTTCTGTCAAAAAAAAATTGGATTCTTACTTGGCATCAGGCTTGCTTACTCGGTTACAAAATGTACCACTTGTTGGAAATCTGAATCAACCTATTACTTCAACCTCTTCGAGGTTGCAGCAGAGTGGAGATGATAATGGTCCTAGGGGGACTGAAGGAGAGGAAGTGTCACAGTGTAGCCAGGAGTCAGCTAATGCTGGTCATTTTTCATCAGCCAGAGAGATGAGTAGTGTTGTTTTACAAACTGGGAATGAATACAGGCCAAATGAAGAATCTAATCTAGGAAAGGATTATAGTCCTAGTCAAGCATCCTGTTCAGAGCCATATTACGTGTCTCTGGATGAAGTTACTGCATCCCTTCCAGACATGGCTGGCCAAGAGATTTGCACTTCTCAATTCATTGAGCAGAAATATTCACACAAACCTAGAAATTCCACAAATGGGGACTACCAGCTGGATTTAATTGACTTAACCAATATTTCCTCAGTGGACTTTGGGCAGGAATCATCACAGTTGCAAAATGATTGCATAGCTCCTAGTGAAAGTCATGACATGGTGAATGTTCCGTTTCAGACTTCAGTGGGTTTAGGCGTTTCAACAATCATGGGATCTGCATCTATGGACTCTGTTAAACCAGAACACATGTTGATGTCTGATGATGAATGTTGCAGAATCCTATTTTCAGAAACAATAAGCGATGAATGCTTTTCTTCTGGAGATTATAATAAAGGTGTAAACATGGTTGACTTGTCAGGATTCACCTCATTTCTTTGTCAGTCATCATTACCATCTGTCCCATCAGTACTTTCTTCTACTGGTGATAGGTTGATGTATACGGCTGAAGCCAATCGGTTGGTTGGGTCTGAGGATCAGCAGTTTGTCTCCAGAACACAGGATAACATAATTTATGCCAATGACTTATCCAGTTCTCCTTGTATCCATATAGACAGCACAGAAATGCAAGGGCCATCAGATGTTGTGAAAGATAACTCAAAATTGGTCCCTGTAAATAGTTTTGACTGTGGATCAGACGCTAAGCAAACTTCCTATCCAATGGATGAAAAGCCAAATGTGCATACAGAACAGGAGGACACAGGTGCTCTATGTTATGAACCTCCCCGCTTTCCAAGCTTGGATATTCCTTTCTTAAGCTGTGATCTTATACAATCTGGGAGTGATATGCAGCAAGAATTCAGTCCCCTGGGTATCCGCCAATTTATGATGTCTTCTATGAACTGTCTGACTCCGTTTAGATTATGGGACTCACCTTCTCGGGATGATAGTCCAGATGCTTTGTTGAAAAGTGCAGCTAAAACCTTCACAGGTACACCATCCATATTAAAGAAACGAAACAGGGATCTTTTATCTCCACTATCAGATAAACGAATTGACAAGAAACTTGAGATTGAAATGACATCAACCTTGATAAAAAACTTTTCCCGATTGGATGTCATGTTTGATGACAATGAGACTCAGGGAGCAGATTTGCTTCCTCCATCTTCAATGCAAAAAGGGGATTCTGGTACCTCTGTTGAAGATGATAAAGAGAATTATGGGCAAGCTGTTAAAGTGGAACAAGTAGAGGAGAAAAATAAGTCTGCAATTTTGGACGACAAAAAATCAGAAAAAGATTCAGGTGATAGTAATTCCCAGGATAAAATTAAGCAGCAACCTCTTGATGTTGATTCTGAGATAAAGAATGATGTTAGTGCTGCTGCTGAGATTGTAAGTATTATTCTCTTGTAATAAGCAGTTACCCAAAATTTGTAAATATTTACTTATCTCTCGTTATTTTGTTTGTCAGGTGCAACAACCATCTGGAATTTTGGTTGAACATGATATGAATGACCTGTTACTGTGTTCTCCTGATCAAATTAATTTAAAATCAGAAAGGGTTCTTAGTTTAAGTGCTAGAACTAAGAAAAACCCATGCTCAAGGATTAACTCACCATCTGTTTGGGTGAAGGAGCATGAAAGACTTTCAGTTGCTGTTACTTGTGTACAGTCTGTCAGTTCATCAGGCCCAGGGGAGAATTTGGGTGACCACCCTGGAAACGATGGTGGTCTTGAAACATGTAGCATGTAATTTTCTTTAAACTAATTATATTATTATCTTTGTTTGTATTACTGCCAACTGTTTGCATTTTCCATTATTTATTTATTTTATTTGGGCGCTTTTATTAATGATGCTGAGTTATTTGATTAACCTCCAATAAGATGTGAGGTTTCATCCATGTAGTCTTGTTTCATGATACTGTTGATGGTTTAACCTGCTGCCTTGGAAAGTTCTCTCATTTTGCAGCACTTGAAAAATTCATTTATCTAGGTTTTGTTAATTGCAATGTTTTGGCCTCGAATGACAATTGTAACAATTGCTCTCTTGCTTTCATTTTCAAAGTATTCAGTATCAATTCCCAGTGTTTCTGACTGACTGACTGCTTGTTTGATTTCAGATTTGGTGGAACACCTTTTAGGAAAAGCATTGAATCGCCTTCAGCATGGAAATCTCCTTGGTTCATCAACACTTTTTTGTCTAGCCCCAGGATTGATACTGAAATTACAATCGAGGTACAATAGGTTCTGTTGGATAATTTTTGTCTTGAGGTAAATTTTAGTTTCACCACACTAAAAACAGAGATCATGTTTACAGGATTTTGGGTATTTCATGAGCCCTGGTGACAGAAGCTATGATGCAATCGGGTTAATGAAACAGATAAGCGAACAAACTGCTGCTCAATATGCCAGCGCTCATGAGATTTTGGGAAATGAAACTCCTAAGGCGTTACCAAAAGATGCGTCTGGAAACGACAGGGTTGGAGACCAGGAAAATAACGATCCTCATAATCAACATGGGAACCATTCTCAGTTGGCTTCAAGTGCTGTGGTAAAGCTTAACTTAGGCCTTTGATCGACATATTCACTTTGTCCTTTCCCATAAGTCATAACCCTTAATTTTTTCTAATATTTCATCATAAAACTTTGTTGACAAGAGAAACAGAAACAACATATTTAGAATATAGATCTCCTAATATTTCATCATAAAACTTTGATGGCAAGAGAAACAAAACTTAGTTAAAACTACTAGTGGTTTATAATTTGTCTCTCCCAATGAGGGATGAGTTTTCTTGTGCCGTTTTCATGAAACTGCCCTGAAGATGATTTAATCAAATATTTGTGTTAAAATATACACGTAACACGTGTGTGTGTGTGTGTGTTAGAAACAAAGCTGCAGCTCAATTCTCTCCCCTCACAGGCTTTTGGCGGTGAATTCTTGGAGAGTGGATTCTCTCCAGTCACAAAAGTGACTGCACAAAATCTTCGCTGTTAATTTTATTTTTCACACTTTAAAATTTTAATAACGCATAAGCTTAAAAGAAGATTTGAGCCATTGGAGATTTCAGGACCCCTGCACTGCAGTTACTTTCTTATGCAAGAAATCTGGGTCCCTAGTTTTGTCAATAGCTTATGGCTTAAAGGGATTTATTTGTTTGCAGGTGGAGCGACGCATACTTGACTTTAGCGAATGCGGAACTCCGGTCAAGGGTGATAACAGCAAATCCTCAGCTATGAGCTTCTCAAGCCCTTCTTCATATTTGTTGAAGGGCTGTAGATAGTTGCTCGTGCAATGCTAAAAGCCTCCTGTTATTGTACTCTTCATCTTTAAGTATATCTATATATAGTTTACTATTTTTTAAAATATTAATTTGTCATCTAGCTTATAGTGAGTTAAGACTTGAATTTGTAATTGTAACAAAAAATTCTATTTCAGTTTGTGACGATTCTTGATTCTTAATTTGTCACCTATATAGTAAGCAAATACACATGAAAGGATTTAGACTTCTCTACTACTTCTCTTACCAAAGTTTGTCCCCAGCACCTACAAACAGCTATGGAAGTAGGGAAAAGAGCAAGGAAAGCTCAAAACTCTTGCTGTCAAAAAGAAGATTACAAACCAACGTGTTGAACTAAGATGAATTTGGATCCCTCAGTAATCTTGAATTCAATTTTAAAATTTACATGTATGATAAAAGATGAAGTCTAATATGGACCAACATGATAGATGGTCCACAATGGATCATATTTTTTTTCCAATTTGGGCCATTAGATCTCACGGTTCTATCAAATGTAATGGTGTGCTCTCTTAACTAATTTTTTTCCCTTTTTCCTTTTTCTCTCTTCCTTTTCCCCTCTCCTTTCTCCTCCATCCTTAGCCCACTGCCATGGCCTTCCCCTTTCATCGTGATATCAAACTCCTACAAACTGCATTCAAGGTCAAGAAACGAAATAATTCGTAAACATCAAGATTTTATGTACCTTTCCACTACTACCATGGGTTAACTTAATTAGGATTGGATATATGTTATTAGCTTCCAACTTCACCTTTGCAACCCCCATTATTCTCTTCGATTCACTGCCATAATCTATGTATATAAAAAAATTAATAAAGTAAAGATGCTTTCGCAACACATCATAATGAAACCCTACAAGTTTTATCACCCATATCTTGAATTGTAGATGCAAGAGGCCCTATAAAACATGAGACCACTGTCCTCATAAAGTTGAGTGAAGTTAGCATTCTCAAACAAAAAATCCATACCTAGGGTGAATTTTCTAATTACTAAAACAACACGTGTCATTCGATTAGGTTAAACGAACAGTGAAAGCAAAGGAAGTGAAGAAGAGTTGACCTATGTGCTAGAATGAATGGCGATGCCGACTATGCAGACTTTGTTTAAGTAACTAAGGTACAACAGTGGAGGAGGGGGGTTGGAGGTTGGTGAAGAGGAAGGCCATGAAAGGGGAAAAGGAACAAGAAAAAACGAAAAAAATTCAGTGAAAAGGGTACACCATTACATGTTACAAAGCGTGAGATCTAACAGTCCAAATTGAAAGAAAATATGGTCCATTATGGACCACCTGTAACACCTGTTTTTCTCTTTTGTGATTAATAAATTGATTGAAAATAATTATAAGAGATAATTACATTTAATTTCATGAAAAAAATTAATTAATAAATATATGTGTGATTTTTCTGTTAAAGTTTTAGCAGAAAATTTTACTAAAATCAAGACTGCATTGCACACTGATAGTGTAAAATACATTATAAAAGTGAGCAAATAGTCAAGAAAATTTACATATTTCATTCTAAATAATTTTCTCTCTCCAAGTACATACTTACTTTATCTAAAAATTTATCTAATTTGTGTCATAGTAGTACCAATTAAAGAACAAATCAACTTTCTTATTCTCTATTTTCAACTACTGTAAACTTGTGGTAAGAAAGTCTATATTCACGTTTCTTTTTTTGCATGCCATGCTTGACTTTTGATACATGTATATGGATCTCAAAATTTTGTTAAAAAGGTGTATAATGTATTGTAGTAGGTGGTGGGTTTTAAAAACCCAAGTCTCACTCCTCCTTTCTTGGCATCTATGAGAAACTCTCCTCCTTTCTCCCTAGCTCTTTTAATTTTTTCACACTTTGAAGAGTTCTCCCACACTTTTTCATTTGGCTTGTCTATTGTTTTGTGAAAAGATATCTTCTTGTTGGCTTAAGGAAAATCCTTTCCTTCTCTATTCCTAGAAGCTCTAGCTTGTGACTACTAGAGGTAAGGGAAGCTTGATATTTTCTTTCATTTTAATGCCTTAAAAGTTGAATGAAAATATGTTTTGGTGATGGTTGTTGGTTATGTTTGGTTATTTGTTTGAAATATGCAAAGGAGTATATGTTGTGAATGCTGTCTAGTTAGTTTTCGTCTGAACATACCTTGGTATTTTTGATATTTCTCTCTCTGTAGTCAATGAAATTGAGTTCCTTTTGTTGGGTTGGAAACTAGACATCTAGGGCTATGATTTTGGCACAAGAATCGTGCAAAAACATTAATAAATAACCACGATATGTGCATCCGAAAATGAGCAACGCTTCTTGTGCGCGCCGATGACGTCTGTGTTTGTTTGGTTCGTTTCTTATTTTATAAAAATGATATGGAAAAACGAGTTATATGGTTGAAAAATAGACTTAAAGATATTTCCAGTGATGGGTCATAAGCTTTGTAATTCAACCATTTGATATAGGAAACGTTTATTTGAAACTGGGTTGTGTGCAGGGACCATGTTCTATTGGTCAGCTTTAACATGTTTTAGTAATTTGCATGTTTCTTCTTATACAAAACGAATTAGAAAATGTACTTTACCTTTTTGAAAAATAGACTTTCGGGGCTATTGAAAGGACATAATATTTGTTTTAATTGATTTTTTTTTGAAAGATAAATCTGAGTTTAAAGTTGAGTGTGTTCCAAGAATCCAAATCTGACCTTTGTCCACTTCAACAATTATCATGTTTTTTGTAGATTTTTGCATAAGACACGGTTTAATGTTTTAGAAAATAGACTCTCATACCATTAATATGGTATAATATTTTTTTCCAACAAAAATCATTTAAAGCTCCAAATCTACTCATAGATCTGACCCTGAAATAGAGAATTTTAAAGTTTAAGACTATGCTTTTCTTGAATGATTTTAAGGTAAATTTTGTAATTTCACATTTTAGTAATTATTAATATATTGTTTTTAAGTTAATTCTGCAAAAAAATAAAATTCTAAAATTAATTTAGTATTTTTTATCAATTTTGACAAAGAATTGATTAATAATAGACCTTTTAATGAGAAAAATGCTAAAATGGGTATTTTAGAAATTTGATGGCCGTTTTTAATTTTTATTGGATATTTTGAATATAAGATGATAGTGAATAAATAAATTGCTACGTAAAATATTTAAAAGATTCAAGTGAAAACCATTTAAGCAATTTCATAAAATTTTATAATATACATTATCGAATGTTGATGGAAAATGTTAAAGTAAGAAAGATAGAATTCTATTGTTAATAGGGATTGTCAATAGGATTCCAATAAGATAGAGGTTGCTTGGTGGGACCTCTGCTTGTTGACTATGAAGGTTACTTGGTAGGACCTTGATAGTGCAGTAGTGGATAAATTATATATATATATATATATATATATATATATATATATATATATATATATTGTTGGTTATCGTTGTTGATGAGATGTACATGTATACATGCATGAGTTTACAGTTGTAACTGTGTTGCGAGCAAGCACGTAAGTTAGGGTTGCTTGGTGGGGCCTTTAACCTAGTGCTGTAAAGGTTAGTGGGGTAGTTGTCGATGGACTTTGAGGATAGATAGACGGGAAAATCCCACATTGTAGACCAAGATCATTGCAAATCTTGTGTCGTGGTAAGCCACTACCCACGTATGTCTATCTTGACAAACCACTACATTATTTACGTAGATCAGAATTAATGGCGTTCCCCAATGGTTATAGCACGTGCTACCTATTTGGATCCGTGAGGTCCCTGTTGTTATTGTACCATGTTAAGGAACGAGTCCGTACTGATCGCTCGATTGTTGAAAAACCTCCATGGAGTCGTGTCTGCATCCATAGCATGACTATCATTTTTATTATAATTGTTTTCATATTATAATTGTTATTTAATGATGATTTGCTTTTACCTATTGATATGTTGTTGTATTGAAAGTTAATATATTTTAATGTGTGGATTATTAAGTGTAAATTATCCTTATTTTGTGAGCTTACCCTTGCGCTATTTATTTCGATATGTAATTGACTATGATGATCATGATTATATACAGGAGCAGATGGCGAGCCACCAGCAGATCAGACTCTTCATCATTGAGTATAGGAGACGTTGCTAGGTAGAGGGACTTCATCCTAGACTGGGTTTTGTCAGACATCACAGGAGTTGTACTTCTTCTTCTTGTCCTACTTGCCACCTTAGTTTTTTTCTTAAGAGTAGTGTGTAGCTATGGCCAGCTATTACGGAGTGAGTAGTTATATGTATCCCTCCCCTTTTTGTTATATGTACTTATTGATGGGTACACTTTGGCTGACACACACACCTTACCTTTTTGAAATGCTATTGATCTTTTGATATATAGGTTGTAATTGCTAATTAGTATGATGTTAATATTATGATATATATACTTATATATGCTATGTCTCACTTTCAATAGTTTCCATTTGTGTAGATAATTATTTTTAAGAGATGAATGTTATTGTCAATTAGTTTTATGAAATGCAAAAAATTTACCCATATTTTCATAAATGAATTAACAAGAGTTTTACTTAATATTGAATTAATCCATGATTTATTATAGAAGTTCATGTAGCGACAGCGGATCGTTACATTTGTGGTATCAAAGTTGGTCGTGTCTTTTGGGAATGAACCTATGGGAAATAGATCTATTATGTCTTTGATTGTGCATATGGAATTATTTTTCTAAAGGAATAATTGTTGTTTGTCAAGTCAATGGACTTTCTATGAATTATTTCTAAAAAAGAAAATAATGATTGTCGATGGCTTATGGCCAATGTTTGTTTTGTAGGGTCGTGATGAGGATACCTTAGCCTCCTCCCCCCCATAGGATTTGACTCAGATAGCCCATACCTTAGAGACAATGGTGGTGGCAATGGCTCATTAGCAGGCCACTATGGCCTAGTACCATGCTGTCATGGCCCAACAACACTAAGCCATTATGGCTCAACAACAGGCTACCATGACTCAGCAGCATGAGGCTACCACAGTTATTGTACCTCCTGAGTTTCAAGGTTTAGCTGAGTTCAAGAAGAACGACCCTCCATAGTTCAAAGGGTAGTCGGACTTGGATACAGCTAATCTTTGGCTCAAGGAGATAGAGAAGATCTTTAGAGCTATGGATTGTCCAAATGATAGGAAGGTGATATATGCTACCTACATGTTGATTGGAGAGGCCAAGTATTGGTGGAAAGGGGCTAGTCAGCTTATGGAAGCCCGTGGAGAGGCCATCACTTGGGCGAGTTTTAGAGAACGCTTCTTAGGGAAGTATTTCCCACCTAGTGTTAGGCATGCTAAAGAGATGGAGTTTCTGCGACTTTTTTAGGGGGGGTTAAATTTGGGTTTGTCAGACAAACGCATGACCATCTCAGCAGATGGAACTGTCTTAGAACAATCCTCTACAACTCAAGATGCCACCTTTTTGTAGAAGGGCTCATCAAGTCGTTAATCACGCTCTGATCACACGGTCATAATTCATCCACCAGACGTAGGTTCTTGTCTCCTTAGAACTCAAGGACACATAGGTATGAGCCTATAGAATAGGACCCCGCCTTGAAAAAGTCGCAGAAACTCCATCTCTTTAGCATGCCTAGCACTAGGTGGGAAATACTTCCCTAGGAAGCGCTCTTTGAAACTCGCCCAGTTGATGGCTTCTCCACGGGCTTCCATAAGCTGACTAACCCTTTGCCACCAATACTCGGCCTCTCCAATGAACATGTAGGTAGCATATATCACCTTTCTGTCATTTGGACAATCCATAGCTAAAGATCTTATTTATCTCTTTGAGCCAAAGATCAGCTACATCCGGGTTTGACTCCCTCTGAACTATGGAGGGTTGTTCTTCTTGAACTCAACTAAACCTTGAAACTTAGGAGGTACAAAAGCCATGGTAGCCTGTTGTTGAGCCATAATGGCCTGGTGTTGTTGGGCCATGGCAGCATGGTACTAGGCCATGGCAACATGGTACTGGGTCATGGTGGCCTGCTGTCGAGTCATTGCCGCTGCCATTGCCTCTAAGGTATGGGCTATCTGAGTCAAATTCAGTAGGGGAGTAGGAGGAGGCTGAGGTCTCCTCATCACGACCCTACAAAACAAACATTGGCTACAAGCCATCTATAATCATTATTTTCTTCTTTCGAAATAATTCATAGAAAGTCCATTAACTTGGCAAACAACAATTATTCCTTTACAAAAATAATTCCACACGCACAATCAAAGACATAATGGATCTATTTCCTATAGGTTCATTCCCAAAAGACACGGCCAGCTCTGATACCACAAATGTAACAACCCTCTGTCGCTACATGACATTCTATAATAAATCACAGATTAATTCAATATTAAGTAAAATTCTTGTTAATTCACTTATGAAAATACGGGTAAATTTTTTGCATTTCATAAAACTAATTGACAACGACGTTCATCTCTTAAAAATAATTATCTACACAAATGGCAACTACTTAAAGTCAAACATCACATATATAGGTATGTATATCAAAATATCAACATCATACTAATTAGCAATTATAACCCATATATCAAAAGATCAATTGTATCTCAAAAAGATAAGGTATGTGTGTCAACTAAAGTATACCCATCAGTAAATACATATAACAAAAAGGGAAGGGATATATATAACTACTCACTCCCTAATAGCTGGCCATAGCTACACACTTAAGAAGAAACTAGGGTGGTACGTGAGACAAGAAGAAGAAGAAGTACGACTCCTACAATCTCTGACAAAACCTATTATAGATGAAGTCCCTTTACCTAGCAACGTCTCCTATACTCAACGATGAAGAGTCTGATTTGCTGGTGGCTCGCCATCTGCTCCCGTGTATAATCACGATCATCACAATCGATTACATATTGAAATAAATAGCGCAAGGATAAGCTCACAAAATAAGGATAATTTACACTTAATAATCCACACATTAAAATATATTAACTTTCAATACAACAACATATCAATAGGTAAAAGCAAATCATCATTAAATAACAATTATAATATGAAAACAATTATAATAAAAATGATAGTCATGCTATGGATGCAGACACGATTCCATGGAGGTTTTTCAACAATCGAGCGATCAATACGGACTCGTTCCTTAACATGGTACAATAACAACATGGACCTCACGGATCCAAATAGGTAGCACGTGCTACAACCATTGGGGAACGCCATTAATTCTGATTTACAGAAATGATATAGTGATTTGTCAGGATAGACATACGTGGGTAGTGGCTTACCACGACACAAGATTTACAATGACCTTGGTCTATAATGTGGGATTTTCCTGTCTATCTATCCTCAAGGTCCATCGACAGCTACTCCACTAACTTTCTAGCACTAGGTTGAGGGCCCCACCAAGCAACCCTAACTTACGTGTTTGCTCGCAACACAGTTACAACTGTGAACTCATGCATGTATGCATGTACATCTCATCAACAACAATAGCCAACATTATATATATATATATATATATCCATTACTACACTACCAAGGTTCTACCAAGCAACCTTCATAGTCAATAAGCAGAGGTCCTACCAAGCAACCTCTATCTTATAGGAATCCTACTGACAATCCCTACTAACAATAGAATTCTATCTTTCTTGCTTTAATGTTTTCTATCAACATTGGATAACGCATATTATAAAATTTTAGGAAATTGCTTAAACGAATTTCACTTGAATCTTTTAAATATTTTACTTAGTAATTTGTTTATTCACTATCATTTTAAATTCAAAATACCCAATAAAAATTAAAAAAGGCTGTCAAATTTCTAAAATACCCATTTTAGCATTTTTCTCATTAAAAGGTCTATTATTATCAATTCTTTGTCAAAATTGATAAAAATACTAAATAAATTTTAAAATTTTATTTTTCTGCAGAATTAAATTAAAAAATATATATTAATAATTACTAAAATGTGAAATTACAAAATTTACCTTAAAATCATTCAAGAAAAGCATAGTCTTAAACTTTAAAATTCTCTATTTCAAGGTCAGATCTATGAGTAGATTTTGAACTTTAAACGATTTTTTTTGAAAACAAATTTTATACCATATTAATGGTATGAGAGTTTATTTTCTAAAACATTAAACCATGTCTTAAAAAAAATCTACAAAAAACATGATAATTCTTGAAGTGGACAGAGGTCAGATTTGGATCCCTGGAACACACCCAACTTTAAACTCAGATTTATCTTTAAAAAAAAATCAATTAAAACAAATATTATGTCCTTTCAATATCCCTGAAAGTCTATTTTTCAAAAATCTAAATTAAATTTTCTAATTCTTTTTGCACAAGGAGAAACATGCAAATTATTAAAACATGTTAAAGCTGACCAACAGAACATGGTCCCTGCACATAACCCAGTTTCAAATAAACGTTTCCTATATCAAATGGTTGAATAACAAAGCTTATGACCCATCACTGGAAATATATTTAAGTCTATTTTTCAACCATATAACTCGTTTTTCCATATCATTTTTATAAAATAAGAAACGAACCAAACAATACACAGACGTCATTGGCTCGTACAAGAAGCGTTGCTCATTTTCGGATGCACATATTGTGGTCATTTATTAATGTTTTTGCACGATTCTTGTGCCAAAATCATAGCCCCAGATGTCTAGTTTCCAACCCAACAAACGGAACTCAATTTCATTGACTACAGAGAGAGAAATATCAAAAATACCAAGGTATGTTCAGACGAAAAATAACCAGACAGCATTCACAACATATACTCCTTTGCATATTTCAAGCAAATCGTCAAACATAACCAACAACCATCACCAAAACAGATTTTCATTCAACTTTTAAGGCATTAAAATGAACGAAAATAGCAAGCTTCCCTTACCTTTAGTAGTTACAAGCTAGAGCTTCTAGGAATAGAGAAGGAAAGGATTTTCCTTAAGCCAACAAGAAGATATCTTTTCACAAAACAATAGACAAGCCAAATGAGAAAGTGTGGGAGAACTCTTCAAAGTGTGAAAAAATTAAAAGAGCTAGGGAGAAAGGAGGAGAGTTTCTCATAGATGCCAAGAAAGGAGGAGTGAGACTTGGGTTTTAAAACCCACCACCTACTACAATACATTATATGCCTTTTTAACAAAATTTTGGGATCCATATACATGTATCAAAAGTCAAGCATGGCATGCAAAAAACAGAAACGTGAATATAGACTTTTTTACCACAAGTTTACGGTAGTTGAAAATAGAGAATAATAAAGTTGATTTGTTTTTTAATTGGTACTACTATGACACAAATTAGATAAATTTTTAGATAAAGTGAGTATGTACTTGGAGAGAGAAAATTATTTATAATGAAATATGTAATTTTTTTTGACTATTTGCTCACTTTTATAGTGTATTCTTACACTGTCAGCGTGCAACGCAGTCTCGAATTTTATAGAATTTTTTACCAAAACTTTAACAAAAAAATCACACATATATTTATTAATTAATTTTTTTCATGAAATTAAATTTAATTATCTCTTATAATTATTTTGAATCAATTCATTAATCATAGAAGAGAAAAACTGGTGTTATAATCCTCCCCAACAAGAAAAATTTTGTCCTCGAAATTTCACTTACCTGAGAAGAGATCTGGATATTGTTCTCACATCTTGTCCTTGAGTCCCACGTAGTGTCTCCCGTAGTGTCGCTCCACACAACTTTGACAAGACTGATGTCTTTTCCCCTGAGCTGCTTCATCATCTGATCCTCAACCTTCATAGGTTGAGCCTTATAGGTCAAGTTCTCTCTTATTTGTATTGTATCTGGCTCTATAACATGTGGGGGATCATGGGTGTGCTTTCTAAGTTGAGAGACATGAAAGACATCGTGGATATTGGACAAAGAATGAGGTAAGGCTAACTGATAGGCCACAAGACCTACATGGAGAAGAATCTGGTAAGGTCCAATGAATTTAGGAGTGAGTTTTCTGGATTTTATCGCCCTACCTACCCTAGTCGTAGGTGTGACTCGTAAGAAGACGTGATTACCTTCCTCAAACTCAAGCAATCTTTTTCGCTTGTCACCGTATGACTTCTGATGACTTTGGGCAGTCTTCATGTTTTCCTAAATTCTCTTGACCTTTTTAGTGGTTTGTTGTACTAGCTCCGATCCAACAAAATGATGCTCACCATCCTGATACCAACAAAGCGGTGTCCTACACCTTCTACCATATGAAGCTTCAAACGGTGTCATCCCAATGCTTGCGTGAAAGCTGTTGTTGTAGGTGAACTCTACCAAAGGTAGAACTTCATCCCAAGTCCCAAGGTGATCCAAAACACACGCTCACAAAAGATCCTCAAGCGACTGAATCGTTCTCTCTGACTGACCATCTGTTTAAGGGTGATAGGTAGAACTAAGCCTTAACTTTGTGCTTAGCGCTTGATGCAAACTCTTCCAAAACCTCGATGTGAACCTCATATCTTTATCAGATATAATGCTCGAAGGCACTCCATGTAAGCGCACAACCTCCTTGATGTACAATTGAGTCAACCTATCCAAGGAATACTTGATGTTAAAAGGTAAGAAGTGAGCATACTTTGTCAGCCTATCAATAATGACACATATAGAATCAAACCCTTTCATTGTCCTAGGCAAACTCACAACAAAATCCATAGTAATACTATCCCATTTCCGCATTGGAACTTCCATCGTCTGCAACAAACTTTCGGGTCTCTGGTGCTCTACTTTAGCTTTCTAACAAGTCAGACAAGCCGCAACATACATTGCTACATCCATCTTTATACCAGACCACTAAAACATCTTTAAATCCTGATACATCTTTGTCGTACCTAGATGCAAACTAAGCTTACTTTGTGTCCTTCATCCAAAATGAATCTCTTTATCTCTAAGACTTGTGAAAAACAAACTCTACCTTTGAACCTCAGGATACCATCATCTCCCAAACTAAAGTCCATGGCTTTATCAGTCCCCAACATCTCCTTTGTCTTACACAAGGCTGGGTCTAACAACTACTTCTCCTTGATGGTCTCTAGAAAGCTACTTACCATTGAAATCATGCCACAACTGAAGTGATCATGATCCATTTCCATATATAGATTTTGATCTATGAACTTTTCTACAAGCTCTAACTCTTTCACCATCAAAGCAGACATATGAATTGACTTCCGATTGAAAGCATCCACCACTACATACCCCTTGCCTGGCGGATACATCAATTGGAAATTATAATCCTTTAGGAACTCCATCCAACGTCTCTGCCACATGTTCAGCTCCTTTTGATCAAACAAGTACTTAAGGCTCTTATGATCACTGTACACGTCGAACTTCGCCCCATAAAGGTAATATCTCCATATCTTTAAAGTAAAAACCACCGTTGCTAACTCTAGATCTTGTGTAGGGTAGTTTCTCTCATGCATCTTTAGCTGCCTCGATGCATATGCCACAACCTTCTGATGCTGCATCAACACACATCCTAACCTTGATGAGGTGCATCACAATAAACCTCAAAAGGTTCACTAGGGGTTAGGTAGAACCAACACTGGTAAAGTAGTCAACCTTTGCTTCAACTCTTGGAAACTTTGCTCACAACCTTCAGTCCATGCAAAAGGTTGGTCTTTGCAGGTAAGTTGTGTTAATGGTGCAACTATCTTTAGGAATCCATCTATGAACCTCCAATAATAACCAGCTAACCCAACAAAGCTCCGTATTTCTGTAACTATCTTCAGATGTTCCCATTGCAACACAGTCTCCACTTTAGCCGGATCCACAACAATCCCACTTGCTGAGATTACATGCCCTAAGAACTTCACCTCATCCAACCAGAACTCACACTTTGACAGTTTTGCATACAACTGCTTTTCTTTCAAAATCTCTAACACAGCTCTCAAGTGGTCCTTATGCTCCTCACGGGTACGAGAATAGACTAAAATGTCGTCAATGAAGACAACAACAAACTTGTCTAAGGAAGGACAAAAGATCCTATTCATATAATCCATGAATATAGCAGGAGTATTCGTCACTCCAAAGGGCATTACAACATACTCATAATGTCCATACCGAGCCCAAAAACCGTTTTTGGTATATCCTCATCTCTAACCTGTATCTAGTGATAGCTAGACTGCAAATCTATCTTGGAGAAAACTCTAGCTCCTTATAGCTGGTCCATGAGATCATCAATCCTAGGCAACGGGTACTTGTTCTTGATTGTGATATTGTTTAATTGGCGATAATCTACACATAATCTTGAGCCACCATCTTTCTTCTTCACCAACAGTACTGGTGCTCCAAGGGGAAACACTGAGTCTGATCATTTACTTCTCAAGCAGCTCCTCAACTTGTTTCTTTAATTCAGTTAACTCAATTGGTGCCATCCAATAAGGTGCTATCAACACTGGTCCCGCTCCAGGAACTAAGTTTATGGCGAACTCGATCTCTTGTTGTGGTGGCAAACCGGGTACATCATCAGGAAAGACTTCAGGAAAATCCCTAACTACTACCACATAGTTTAGGTTCAGATCACTCTTGACTTTTAAGAAAGATAAGATCATGTATCCCTGAGCTCCTTCATCCAAAGCAACCTGTGCTTGGTTGGCAGTAATAAATCTAGAGTCTTCAGGGTTAGGGAAAATAAGGGTCTTTCTAACACAGTCTATGAGGATATGGTTGTAAGATAACCAATCCATGCCAAGTATGGCATTTAGGTTAGAAAGAGGTGAGCAAATCAGGTTAAGTTTATAATTACGCTCACTGACAGAAATGGGACAGTTGACACAAACAACTGAAGTTGCTACAAGAGTAGCAGTAAGGGTAGAAACAAGCAAGTCAAATGATAAAGGGCAAGTAGGTAATCCCAATTTATCCACACAGTCATATAAAATAAATGAAAGAGTGGCTTTTGAATCAAACAGTACAGATAAGACATTATCGACTATGTCACACTCTCCCTGTATCAGGTCCTCAGATCTGGAGGCTTCAGCTCCACTCATGGCAAAGACTCTACCTATTACAATCGGCTTCGCTGCCCTCACACTTTTCACTGTAGGCTCGATCGTAGGTGGTACTCTACAATCTCTGACTATGTGATCGGGCTTCTGGCACTTGAAGCAAACACTGCCCTTTTTCCTAGCATAGTGTGGCTCCCCACACTTAAAGCATTTAACTCCCTAACCTCTTGCCTAAGACGAAGCTAGGGCGCCTTTAGCAAGTGGGCCACCCTGCCTCTGCTGCTGTTGCTGATGTTTGTACCTTTGTTGGTCCTGGAATCTGCTGTAAGGTTTTTTCTACTGAAATCCCTTCTTGGATCCAGATGATCCACCTTCGTGAGTCCTCACAATTCTACTGTCACCACACTCAAGAAGCTCAATAATCTTACTCTTTTCTACTAGCTCTGGGAACTCTCTAATTGCCAGTGGGATGATCATTCTCTTGATCTCGTGTCTCATTCCCTCTTCGTACTTACGACATCTCCACTCCTCGAATGTTGCCTAAGTGCAGAACCTAGACAAGTACTCAAACTTAGATGAGTACTCGTTCACAGTCATACCCCCTCATGTAGTATTCCAGGCGCTGATGAAGGCGGAGAGTGATCGCCGGTGCAAAAAAGATAAGGCATGGACAAGGAGCAGCTCCTGGCAAGCTTTCAACGGGAAGGGCACTTGAATGAATCGAATATACATCGAATGAGAAGGATCCAAAAGCTGTGCAGGTATGGGACTGTATAGTTGAGGATAACTTAAAGGAATTAATAAGTGCTACCTATAACGACAAGATGCACCTACTTTTTAGTAGTCTATCACTTAAGAACTCTACAGTTAAGCGTGCTTAACTTGGAGCAATTATGGAATGGGTGACCTCTTGGGAATTTTGTTAAGAAGCGTGTGAGTGAGGACAAAGCACGTTGAAAAGTCTTGTGTTGGTTTGTGGGGACAGCCGTCGATCCTAAAAGCGGTCAGGTGTTACATAAGTGGTATCAGAGCAAGGCCTCTCTCCCAATATGGTGTGGTTCGAGGACAAACCAAGCAGAAGCTGGTGGACATGTAACATTCTGGGTGCTGATAAGGGCAGGGAGTGATTGTTGGTGCAAAAGAGATAAAGCATGGACAAGGAGTGGCTCCTGGCAAGCTTCCAGCGGGAAGGGCATATGAATGAATTGAATATACACCGAAATGAGAGGGATCCAAAAGATGTGCAGATATGGGACTGTATAGTTGAGGATAACTTAAAGGAATTAATAAATGCTACCTATACCAACAAGATGCATCTACCTTTCGGTAGCCTAGCACTTAAGAACTCCATAGTTAAGTTGAGCATGCTTAACTTGGAGCAATTATGGGATGAGTGACCTCCTGGAAAGTTTCTAAGGAAGCGTGTGAGTGAGGACAAAGCACGCTGAAAAGTCTTGTATTGGTTTGTAGGGATAGCTGTCGATCCTGAAAGCGGCCAGGTGTTACACCACCTATCGTGTTGGTCCATATTAGACTTCATCATGATAAAAATATGATTAAGAGGAATCCATACTAAATTTGATTGTATCATTAGAGATTGGCCTTACTTTTTTTTTTCTAAGGTCTCACTAAGTAAAAAAGATACTTGTAAGAAATGAGTATGGTTTAGAAATGTATGTGTATTTTTTTTACTGTAATTCATATGTTTATGTGCATATATAGGTAAATCTTAGATCAAAAAAGGAAATAATAAATCTTAATTGATCCTATAATTTTGCAACCAAATTATTGTCCTAATTATGGCAATTAGGAAAGTTAATTATAAAAAGGTTACTATAAATTTTTTAACAATCAACATTAAATATTAAGGAAAATTATTCTAATTGAGAAGATCAAGCTAATTCGTATCAATCATTGATTTCATGCTAACATCTTTCCCCAAACTTAAGTTGTCGTGAAGCAACTAACTTGAGTTTGAAAATTAAGAATGAAACCATGCTAAATGGTGTACCTTGGTAAAGAGGTTAGCTACTTGGTCAATAGTACCAATGAAAATGAGACTAAGAAGTCCACAAACTATGTGCTACCAAATGAAATTATAATCAATCTTTATATAGATGAGAGGAGGACTGTTAGTAGAGCCAAAGTCTTCAAGAAGCCAGCAAATCAAAAGGATTTCAACAATAGTATCATGAAGTGCACGATATTTAGCTTCAGTGCTAAAGCGAGGAGTAAGACCCTTCTTTTTACTATGTCAAGACATAAGAAAGTTCCTAAGAAAAATACCAGTGGTAGAACGACAATTAGTAAGGTTGTTACCTTAATCCAAATTTGAATAAGCTCACAAAACTTGGGAAGAATCGATAGAGAAATGCAAACTATGGAATAAAGTACCTTTGATGTAATAAATGATGCAAAGGACAACAACATAATGTGTGAATTGAGGGGCAACCATGAACTAACTAACCAAGTGGACTACATAGGAAAAGTTAGGTCTAGTTATTGTAAGGTAAATTAGACTCTAAACTTACTGTCCATAAGGAGTTGGGTCATTAAGTAATGTACTGTAACGACTCGTTGTTGCTACATGGTCAACTAACAACTAATGGAACATGGAAGATTTAATTTTAGACAAAAACTCTTGATTAATTTATCTACGAAAAGAGTATGATTTTTTTTTGGCGAAACATATGATGTTCATTCCTTTCAAAAACTTTGACGTATAAAGCATAAATGATCGTCTAACATCAAGTGTAAATGGTTGTGCCTTATGGCACTTACAGACCAACATCATTGTCAAGGTGTCTCAAAAGAGAGAGTGTGTGCACATGCATCAATGTACCCATCAACAAAGTACATCACAAAAAAGGGAGGGAAAAAAATACATCACACACACCCTAGGCTGGTCGTACCCTTAAATGTTGCATCTAAGAAGGAGGAGCAGTAGGTGGAGCATTAGTAGATGGCTCCTAAACTCTAACAGCTTTACAATGAGGACAAGGTCCCTGAGCGAACAAGCAGTGATACTCCTCAGCTCTCATGCGAGGTCGAGCAGCAGGAGTAGGCCTCTCCACATCTCCCAGATGGGTAACCAAAACACTAGTGATGTATACAAAGTCATAGAACATACAGCAATTCCCGTAGGAGCATAAGAAAACGTAAGCTCTCCCCTATAGTAGATACTCTAAAGCTCATAGTTGATCCTCCAAGCTTCACTGTATCCCATGGTAGTCTCTCGAAAGTCAATGCGATAGGGGCCCACATGAATGTGGTTTTGGATCATTGGCAGTAGTCTTGATGCTCTGGGTCGTCTTGGCATATGCTCCCATGAACATGACGTTCAAGATCAAGCAGGAACCACACGTGCAAACACCGCAAGAGTAAGCTTATGATAAATATAGATACAAAGTCCTAATTAACACAACAATTGTTTTCAAGAAGGAGAGAATACCAATATCAGAAAAGATTACAACATTTTTAGAGAAACATTATACAACATCATTCATAAAATTAATGCAGACATTACTCCATGGAGACTTTTTCAACAACTCGAGCAATCATCATGGAAGCATCCCTTAACATAGCACTTGAGCCACGAGAATCACACAAATTCCTTCAAGGCACAACTATTGGGGGAGTTCATGAATTGATCTTGCAGAAGTTGGTAGTGGTTTCATCAGGATAGACGTACATGGGTAGTGGCTTACCACGGCACAAGATTTGTGATAACCTTGACCTCAATGTGGGATCTGCCCGTCCACCTATCCTCACGGTCCATCGACAACTACCCCACTCTTTCTTCCAGCACTAGGTTGAGAGCTATACATCAACTCCCAACTTACGTGCCTACTCGCGACACCGTCCAAATAGGACCTATGCATATACATTCATATCATTAACTACAATGAAAACATCAACTCAACATAGGGCTAAATGGCACACCCTATTTTTCACAACCACTTCTCATTATCCATTAATTTATGGATAACGCTTGTTATTAAACTTTATGAACTTGGGCTTTAGAGTTTCGCCTTTCAATCTCTCTTTCTTTCTTTTTCCTTTTCTAATAACTTAATAATTAATATTGTCAATAATAAGAAAACTAAAAGGGATTTTATTTGAAACAATTTACATTTTTATACATAAGAAATTCTACTTAATGGAATAAAGGAAAATTCATAAAATCCCTCTAACATATTAAAATATGAAATTTAATATTCTAATTCACCAAAAGATTATTCTCTATTGAGAAATTTATTTATTTATTTATTATTATTATTATTATTTTATATATTTTTTGAAATGAAACGTTATTATTATATTTTTAACTCCTAATTATTATGTGAAGTTACGGCATTAAAGTAATCATAATAATTGTATTAGAATTTTTTTTGAATTACTAATAAACTAATATTTTTGTTAAAATAATTGTATTACTAATAAACTAATATTATAAATTATTATGTAAAACTTATGCTTAAAATCCAATCAGTGACTATTGCACCAAGACCCCTCCACGAGGTCTTCTTCCAAAATTTCGTTACGGGTGGGGGTCTAAAGCTTTTAAATACGGTATAGTAGCATGTGAAATCGAAATCTAAATTTGGTGTTCAGTAAAAACAAAAATCGTATAATAGATGGTTTCAAAATCATGTTAAATAAATTTATTTTCTCATACACACTTCTATTCACTTCAACAATCATGTCTAAAAAAAAGGTCAAACCAGGTCACTTGTTTCTAATACCCAACAACAGCTAACACAATCCAAGACATCTCATAAAGTCAAAAACAAGAAAATAAACCAAGACAACAATATCTCTATGAAGGCTAAACAATGTCTCAACAACATCTCAACCATAGTTAATATTTCTCATCCAACAACAGCTCATACATATAAAATCACTTAGTTAATCATATTTCATGTTAATATATGAGAGATTAGAAGAAAATAAAGAAGAGTTATAAGCTCCCTTACTTGATGAAGATCAATGGAAGTAGATGAACTAAAAAAAAAGGAAGGGAAACTGCCCCCAAGCCCCACAAATTTTTGCTCCCACACTCACACCTGTAGCTGCTGGAAGTAAGGTCCCCATTTCTCTTATGCTGTGTTATTTCAAGGTAATTTCGGGGGGTCTCTCTCTTTTTTTTTAACGTTTTCAATCAGGGGTGGTCTAAAGAACATGTAATTTAGTGGGGATTTAAAAAAAAACCAACGTACGCTTCCAGGGATGGGGTTTGCATTTTAATAGGCACATAGGATGAATTTAAACATTGGGTAATGAGAGTTTCAAGTGTAGCCGGCCAAGTAAGCCTACTTTTGGGTAATTTAGCTTTTGAAATTTTACTAGAATTGGTTAAGGTGATTTACTAAAAATGAGAGATATGGTTTAACCAAAATTGGTAAATTAAAAATTAATTTGCCTTGAAATAGGTGCTAATTATCTTGGAAAAATGTGTTAATGACACATTAGGATTGGTTCATGATAATTCTTAGACTTCTTGTTTATTTACACAATGTAATTTTACATGATTAGTGCACAATTAAATTTCTAGTTCAATTAGAACTTCATCGAAAAATATCACATAAAATCATACAAATGTTTAATTAAATTTTCTCATTTAAACTAAATTTAAATTTTCTCTTATACTTAATTTCAATCACTTTTTAAATCACACATTAAGAAAACAGTGTTACATGTACCATCCATAAGGGTAAATCGAACATTGGTTTTTTAGGGAGTATGCTTAATCTTACTATTTGTGAGTCCAACTTGTGCAATCAAATTGAAAATATATTAGGCTTGAGATAAAAATAGCCCATTAATAGAAGAGAGCATTTCAAGATCTAAGAAATAGTTAAGCGACTCAAGATCTTTCATTCCAAAATTCTGATGCAAGAAATGTTTTAACTTTGTGATACTTGTAATGTCATCACCTATAATAATCATGTCATCTACATAAAAAAGTAAAATAATAGTACCTTGTTAAGTCTTGTAAAGAAGTAATGAAAGTCATAGTCATTGGAGAAGAAGACAAGTTGACTTATGGTGCTATGAAACTTAGCTAATCAAGCTTAAGGCACCGAGTTAAGACCATACAAAGCTTTACAAATACGACAAAATTTATTTGCAAGACACTAGTAGCCAAAGGGTGGGCGCATGTATACTTTTTCCAAATCACCATTAAGAAAGACATTTTTCACTTTCATATGATGAAAAGTCTATTTCTTAATGGTAGTAATGGCAAAGAGAGTATGCATTAAGGAGATGCCAGCAATAAGGAAAAATGTCTCCTCATAATCAATTCCATATTCTTACATAAAGGCTTAGGCAACCAAGTTAGTCTTATAACACTCACTAAAACCATTAGAGAGAGTTTCAATCTTATACACTCATTTGCATCCAATGAGAGCCTTATTAGAGAAGGATCAACCAAGTCCCAAGTTTGAGTTTGTTTTAAAGCCTGTAATTCTTCATGCATTGCTTGTTACCAACTGAGATTTGTGGAGGCTTATTTATAAGACTGAGGTTCCTGAGAAAGAAGCATGGTTGAAAACAATGGTAGTCACAAAGGTTGGTAGGTTTGTTTCTTACCTATTCAAGACGAGTAGAAGGAATCTCAAGGGTAGGATCATTGTTAAAGACGTTTGTAGTAGGAGTGGGTTCAACTTGGAAGGTGTTTTGGTGGTTGATTGGAAGAATCTGCATCAAAATCATTAGGAAAAAGGTTAACAAAAAAGCTAGTAAAAAATGGTGTAAAACTAGGAGGAACATATTTGAATTAGGAAAAAGAGGACAAATGATATCCTTTTGAAAAATAACATGGCAAGAGACAAATTCTTTGAGAAATAAGATCGCAATAATGATAAGCTTTGTGTTCAGAGCCATATCAAAGAAAGCAACATAGATGATCACGAGGCTCAAGCTTGGTGTTCTCCTAAGGTTGAAGAAAAACAAAGCAAGCATAATTAAAGAGATGAAGGGAGTTATAATTAGGTGACATATAAAAAAGATGCTCGTAAGGAGATTAATTACCCAAAACAAAGGAAGGAAGACGATTGATGACATAAACAACAATGAGAGCAGCTTCACCCCATGGTAAGAGGAAGAGATAAACATAGCTTGAGTCAAGGATATGGTGATGTTTCATTTTAGCACGACCGTTTTGTTAAGTTGCTAGGATAGGAGAATTTAGATAGGGTTCCTTGTTCACTATAAAATTAAGAAGTTTAGAATCGTGACATTCAAGGGTATTATCACAATGAAAGACTTTAATCACTTATGAGAATTTAATCTTAATCATGTTGGCAAAGATAATATGGATTTGAGGAAATTCAAAACAATTTTTCATTAAATATACTCAAGTAAAGTGGGAAAAATTGTCAACAAATATAACAGAATATCGAGAACCTCCCATAGCATGTGTGGGAGTTGGCCCTCAAACATCACTATGAACAAGGTCAAAAGGAAAAACAGAGAGATAGTCATTTTTATTAAAGGACAAAGCAAGTTGCTTAGCAATTTGACATGAAACACAATGAAAGGATTCATCTTAATAAAGCCTAAATATCCTTGTGAAATAAGGAGGCAAAGTTTACTAAGAGAACTATGACCCAAATATTGACGTCACGACTAGAGAAATTGTGAAGTCAAAGCAACACAAACTATAAATGTTGAAGGAGCATGGAGATTGGTGAGTTGAAATAGCAGTCTCACTTTACGCCCATTCCCAATGATTTGTCCCGTTCACAAATCTTTTACAGAACAACCATAAGAGGTAAAGGTGAGAATATATTCAAGATCTCAAAGTTTCCCAACGAATGAGATTGAAATAAAGCTTTAGGTTGAAATAAGCATCAGAAAAGTAAGAGTTGGAAGAGCGATAGAACCTTTAGGGCTTACTTCCATAGGAGACTCATTAGTAGTATGAATAGAATGAGTAATATTATGAGGGGAAAGAGAGGAGAAGACATTAGATAAAGAAGTCATATGATTATAACACCTGGAGTCAAAGTACCAATGAGCGCTACCTAGGGTAATAAGCTAATATGGTGGAATTGTTACCAGAACAAGAGAACATCTTAAAAGAGATTCAAGATCACTAATAGAAAAAGAGATCTAAGGTGGGGAGTCACCAGTTGCAATAGTAGCAAGTACCGACTTGGAGAAACTAGGGAGTGCAACATCAAAATTTTTCGTGATAAAAAAGAATATCAAATTGCAAATACAAAAGGAGCTTATCGGAACAGATGGGGTTGGGTATGGGCCCATGCCTACAAGTCTGATTCTGGTATAGGCATTGACTTGTGAGACATTGTAAGCACGAAACGGCATCAAGTAGTCCTGAATTTCAGGGTGTAACAGATCAGAGGCCACAACAGTGTCAGAGGGTAGAGAACGGAGATTAGCCAACAAAGGAAACACAAGTCAACACTAAATGAGGCAATTTGTATTAAATGACAAAAAGCAACCCTTTGACAAAATTGGAGGCTCCTACTACCATGTAAGAAACAGTAACCAAGAAAAGGGATATATAAGTATTTTTTGCTGTAATTCACATGTTTGCGTACATGATTATATAAGTAAAGCCTAAATAAAAAAAATAAATCCTAATTGATCCTATAATTTTAGGATCAATCATTATTCTAATTACAATAACTAAAAAAGTTAATCATAAAGAAAAGATTACAATAAATTTGTTAATAATTAAGAGTGATAATATGAGAAATTATTCTAATTAAGATGATCAAGCTAATTTTACACCAATCAATGATTTTATGCTAACAATACTCTTAATAAAAAAATACTTGCAAATTTTCTCATGTTAGGTGAGATCAAGAGTGAATAAAAAAAATATATTAAATCTATGAAAAAGTATTTGTCTTGAAAATTTATCATACAATGTCAATGACAATAATGAGACAATGTTTCAATAATGAATTATAGTGATCAAATAATATCATAATATTATTATAAATCATATTTATAAATGAATTGTCAATTTTTAAGTCATTCTTAATAGTTTAACTTACAATATTTCGTAACTTCTCTCAACCTCTAATGATAGAACTATCGTACACCTAATCTACTCTTCTAATTTAGTCTTCTACTTGTCTTTCTCTACTCATCTCTAAACTATCAAAAACAATTCTATCCTTTTTTCTACAATAAATATCACTTCCAACTTTTTCTCTAATAAATTCATTCTTAATCTTATCTTAATTAAGATATTTACTCATTTAATGCAACATTCTCATATTTACATTATATTTATTCTTATTTTTACTGATCAAGACTTAAAGTCCATCTAAGAATATTTGATCATGTCACATTAAGAAACGGAACAAAAATGTTTTAATGCTAACATCTCAGGCTGGACCCCGGAAGGCAGAAAAGTTAAGTCTGACATCAAATAAAAGGTTTCATTGTTGATGCTGACAATTATTACACAAAAATAATGGAAGTCCTCCTATAGGGAGCAAGTTGAAAACTGCAGTCAGCAACATGTTTTAGACAACTCGAGTTACAGCTGCATGTATCGCATCTGCCAGATGTGGGACTGTTTTGGAACTCAGACCAGCCATGCTAATCCTCCTGCAAAATACAGAGTGCATGTTAAGTCATCTGGAATTTCAGCATAAAAGCATTGTTGTCTGAAGTATTAGTCCATACTGCAGGCAGAGATTAACAGCAGCAATAGATAGCAGAAGCAAATTCTGAGTTTGTATCGCCTCATCATAGGTCAAATATAACGTGTATGCACAAAAAATGTCATTCACATCGAAAAGTAAAATTAATCTTATTCCAGCAGATCTTCGAATGTTTTGATATCGTAGCAAAAGAACGATTACCAAAAGTTTAGCAAACAATTCATACAACTGAATGTCTATGGTACTCGAGCTTACTTAGAAGAACACTGGAGTTTAAAAGCCGTACTCAGTAATGAAAAATAAATTCTGGATACACATACAACCTTTACTAAAAATACCAGGGCATGATACAAAGGCAAACAAACATACGTGTATGACTTGATTCAGAGAAAAAGTGATGTAGAAAATATTTGTTTAGAAAATGTTTGTTAGGATACAGTATGTTTGGCCCAATTTTTTTTGACTTAAAAAGTTACTTTAAAGTTAAAGTTCAAAATAAAAAATTTAAAAGTAGAAATTGTTTGACAATTTTAATTTCTTCTAACTTAAAAGAGATAACACGAGAGAGGGGCAGGAAAAGAGAGCTCACGGAAGAGATACCCAAGGAAGAACTCGTGACAAGAAAGAAGGCATATGCAATTTTTTTCTAAAAGCTCCTTCACCTAGGTTTTCTTAAAAAGCTACTTTTTTTTTCCTTTTTTTTATAAAAATTAAGTTGCTTAATCTTTTAAGAGCTTTTGAGAAAATGTGTTTGCCCAATTTCTCAAGAAGCCCCCAAAGAGCTAGGTATAGCACTACCTTAGTTGTTTCTCTCATAATGTTTGTTTTGAGTTTATTCCTTTTGATAAGGCTGATTTAGTTTAGTTGTTAAAGTTTTATTATCTTGTTCCTTAGTGTTAGGAGAAGTTAGATGCAAGCGACCTATATATATAGACCTACACTAGCTACTATGAAGCAATCAGATGCAAATATTTACTAAAATAATAATTCTTCGCCTTTAGTGGTACAGCTATAAGTGTAATAGCAATTTTCCTCTTTCTTTCTTTTGTCCAGCAACAGTTTTGGAGTTCAAACCCTCAGTTTTCCTTCTGAATGTCAAGTGCAGGAAGAACAGGAGGGTTCCATGATAACCAATCAATGGAAAGGTTAGAAGGGATCCAGACTCATTGAAATGAGTGGCATTTTGTGGTGGACCACCTCGAGTGGATTGAAAAGCGAATAGCTGCATTGGAATTACAAATGGAGAACACCAACATGAGACAAAATGCTAGTCCAGCCAGGCATAATCCATTATGACAAACTTGGCTAGAAGTTGATGTGGATGATTTGAAGGAAGAAGATATTGACTTCCTCAACATGAGACCAGAATATGAATCGGACCAACCTACCCAATGCCTACAAGAGATGATGATTTTTGCCTTAAGGTAGATATTCTTTCTTTTAATGGGAACTTAAACATTGAAGAATTTATGGACTGGTTGGCAGATTCTTTGAGTATGTTGAGGTTCCTGAAGACTTAAAGGTGAAGTTATGGTGTTCTTATGAAAAGAAAGATTCCCAGTTGGTACTTATGACAAGATGAAACCATGAAAAAGAAGTATGGACCTAATCGCATCCTGAAAGAAAATTAATGACAATGCCTATGGGGTAGATTTGCCATAAAACATGTGCATCTCCAGTACTTTCAACGTAATTGATATTTCTCTTTATTATCCAAATACCAAGCCCCTACACCAAGAGCATAAAGCTAACTCAGGGACAAGTTCTTCTTCCAAGAGGGGGAAAATTGATGTGGAATAATGTTTAGATAATGGTTGCTAGCACACTTAGCTGTTTATCTGATAATGTTTGTTTTTTAAGTTATTCCTTCTGGTAAGGCTGGTTTAGTTCAGTTGTTTAGTTCTATTATCTTGTTCCTCCGTGTTAGGAGAAGTTAGGCGCAAGTGGCCTATATATGTAGATTTACACTAACTACTGTGAAGCACTCAGATTCAACTATACAGTAAAATAATAGTTCTTTGCTTTTATTGGTATAACTATTCGTGTAATAGCTATTTTTTTCCATTCTTTCTGTTGTCCTGCACCGAAAAGGGTTCCAAAATGTGAACCCCCAACATGCGGCATATTCAACTTCACGTTAACTTTACACCAAAAAAGAATTTGACAAATGCTTGGTAAGCAAGATAATGAGGGGCATTGCTGCCAAATTCACACTTGACTGGAGCATAGAACACACAGAAAAGAGAATGCGTATCATATTCATTTGAACGCATTCAATGAAGTCATAAATAGAGTATCTTACCCATCAGATGTCATGTATATATGGTACTCCTTAGTCATGAAGGAAACTTGTTCAGAATTCAATCCTGTGAAAGTAAACATTCCAATCTGTTTGATAATGTGACTCCAATCACCAGGTGTGCCTGCTCAGTTAAAGGAGAAATAAGTAAAACTGTAATAAATGTTACACAGATACAGAAACCTAGAAAGAACAGAGCAGGGGAAGACAGAGTAAGCTGGTAAAGAATGAGCAAACAAGTAATAGCTTCTATAGTGAAAGTGTGAAACAATAATGATACAGATCCATCCAAAAAGAAAAACTAAAGTAATTGCAAAAGGAACTCTAGAGGCTGACCTCTGGAACATAAAGCATCAAAAAGTTGTTGGCGCATATTGATAATACGGTCAGCCATTGCCTTCAACTCAATAGTCCATTCATTGTACAAATCCCTGAAAGAGAAGCAAAAACAGGTGGGAAATTTTAACACAGGAAAAAGTCACCTAGCAAAAGAATGCATAGTAGGATCTCCTTGGCAGTATTAAATATATAGACACAACCAACATATATGATGAAGCAATCACAACCAGCAAAATCATCACTCAGATAAAGACAACGTTCACTAGAATCTCCCTTCTAGAGGTAATCAAACATATATTGGAAGTATGTCCTCTATAAATACCAAAGCAGTTACAACTTACAATCACAAAATTCATTACCACTTGACTGCTATTTCAAGACTAGCATTCATCAGAAAAAAAGCAGTGGGAAAGAATAATACGATAGTCAACAACAAATCCTTCTTTGCCTAGTTTGTCTTGGGAAAGCAGAAGAATCTTGGCTCATTACCGATCCTTGAGAATGGCAGCCACAATGGATGCACCATGAATGGGAGGATTTGAGTACATGGGCCTAATCACAAGTTTCAGCTGGCTCTCAACCCTGCTTGCAACATCAGCCGACTTGCAGACCTAGGTGAGTTTTATTTTAAAAAAATTAGGGCAACTTATCAAAACACACTAGAAGCTTCAGGTCATCAAAGAAAAATAAATCTATAAATTACATTATCAATGCTAAAAGGATATGAAGATTCAAAAAGTAATCATGAAAATAATCAAATTCAATGGGACACAAAACATGCACAATTCACTTATCATTACAAATAAAAAACTTTATTGTCTCCATTTAATGCTTTGAAGTTCTTACAATGCTTAAGGCGCCAACACGTTCTCCATAAAGACCCATGTTCTTTGCATAACTTTGTGCTACCAGCAATTCACCCCCATCAGCAACAAACAAACGAACAGGCTGGGCATCTGTATCTAGACTTCCACTAGCAAAACCCTTTTGAACAAAAAATGATAATTTAAAAAAAAATCAAAGAATAGGCATCTAAGACAGTAAAGACAAATTCTTGTGTGGACATGATCCACCAAGGACAATGCCAAGAAACAGGAAGCTAAGCACTCAAAGTTTGAACTTTTCTGCCCATGCAAAACTTGGGGATTCAAGGGATTTCAAGTAGATGGATTTGTAATTTTAACGTAAACACACAAATTTCACAATGGTAAGAGGCGAGTAGCAAGAAGTTAGTTGCATGCAAAAAGGCTTGCCTGATAAGCACTGTCAAAGAATGGCAACAAAGCTTTTGATCTTATTAGCTGCCTAATCTGCTCCCATTGCTCAAGAGTTGGATCAACACCAGTGGGGTTATGTGCACATGCATGTAGCAAAACAATAGATCCAGATGAAGCAGAACCAAGATCTTCTAGAAGTCCTGTATGGAACAGGGGAAAAAATAACATTAAAAAAACTTGATGAAGTTATTTATTTATTTTGATAGTAAACTTGATTAAGTTATTAAACATTGATCATGATGCATATGAAATTGGATATAAATTAGAAAATAAGAAACAAACACTTCACAGCTTGATACAATAATTTCCAACCTTGAAAGTCAAGCCCTCGTGTTGCTGGAGCATAGTAGCGATATGTTTTGACAGACAACCCTGCCAAGTTGAAAACCTTTGGGTGATTGCCCCAAGTTGGTGTTGGCAAGTATATAGTCCTCTGAACAGACAAGGGCAGTAAAAAAGGTTAAATTGGGACCATCAAATTAATATCAGTTAAAAAGGACAAAGAAGGGAGAAAAGTCGTGGACAAAACATTTTACTTGGTGATAGTGTTTAGCCAAGTATTCACCCCCAACTCTTAATGAACCAGTTCCAGACAGGCCTTGAACAGTGGTAACCCTGTTCTCTTGAATAGCAGGGCTATAACCAAAATGTAAGCATAAACAATTAGGTACTGATCAGGAAAAATCTTTACAAACAAGAAACCACTGGTTATGTTTCTATTATTAACCTGTCAGCACCAAAAATAAGCTTAGCACTCAATTTATTAAAATCAGCAAGCCCAACAATAGGAAGATATTCCTTGTTGCGTGACCTGAAAATAATGCAGAACAAAACTTCATAAAAGGTTCAGCATAATGTCACTGGAAATGAGAAGAAAGAAAGTATAGTCTGGTACTAACGGGTCATTCACGAGTTGCTGCTCAACTCGCCTCACTACATTCAAAACAAGAGGTTTTCCTTCCTGGTACAATGTACAGTATTAGTAAAACTCACAAGTTTCCAGCTGAACGAATATATTCGGTAATTGTTAGTAAAAGGTCGTTCATGATTCATCCACTAGCATTTTGAGTAGCCAAATTAAATGTAAAAACAATTATATATATAAATTAACGTAATCTAGTTTGTCTTGTCCCAAATACTAATTTAGTAGTAACAACCACAAGTGTAACCAAATAACACTCACCTCAGTTCGATAAGCCCCAACACCCAAGTTGAGCTTAACTGGACTTGGATCTTTGTTATAAGCGACAGTCACCTATTTTTCAAACACACAAAGAGAGACAATAAAACAAACCAATTAACAACAAAAATTGAAAACGATTCGTGTGAAAGAAGATTAAGATTACACGCCTCAGTACAAATTTACGTGAACAAATTTTCGAACGTAACGCAACAAGGCACAGGCATAAGGTGCCGTGCTGGTTCGAAATTCATACGTAATCACCACAGCGTGGGATCACACAAGGAAACGATCCGTTTGTACAATAATCTATACCTAGATTCATTAAATGAAATTAATCTCGAATAATCATTCAAATGATGTATATATCGTTGAGAGCGCGATCTTAATTAAGAATTTGGAGTACGAAAAAATAAAGATAAAATCGCAATCTAATCTCATACGTCATATAATACTAATGAATCTGAATAGATAGTGTTGTGAGAAGAAACGAATACCCCGAGGATAGGATCTTCGGGCGCACGGACGAGGTGAGCAAAGACGGAATCAGAAGCAGCGGTTGGCGAAGCAGAGATGTTGTCGTGAGAAGCCATTTGATCGTGAACGCTAACGAAGTGTCTTGCGAGAGTGTTGAGTCTGCGATCGCTGGGTGAAGAATAAGAAGAATCGGAAGGAGAGGTAGTTTTGAGAATAACCGGTGGGCGCATGCTGTATCTATTCTATTGTCTCGGGTTTTGTTGGTCCCTGATGTAAAGTGCGTAATAGAAAAGTATTCCCTCCACAAATTACAAAGTTGGAAATGGAAGCAGTGTGCGTTTATTTCATTTCATTGACATTTTCCCCTCCCCACTAATGTAAGAAGAATGAATTTGTTTTTTCTATGCCACTATTATGCATTGGATGATGATTGACACGTTGCCGCATGTATCGTTTAGTCGGTGGGCCACGTTATCTGTTCGTCGCTTCTACTTCCTCGATGCAATAAAAGCGTGATACATACCACCGTCTAACATAAGCAAAGCTATTAATGTAAGTAGTTATTGAAATTAACCCCGTACAAGGCTACAAGACATACTAGTATTATATTATAGTGTTATACCGTAATGACCAATGTTTTAAAACTTGGACTCACTCAGGACACTTAGCCCCTGAATCAATGGGTTAATGGTTGAACTAAAAGGTCATTACTTAAACTGCATGACCCGGTTTTTATTAAAAAATTTAAAAGTATTTATGACATGTAAATTTTATATTTATAAATTTATTAAATTAAATTTCGATGGTTATGTATAACCCAAAAATAAATAAACAATCAACAATTATATTTAAGATAAGTGTGAAAAGATTAAAGGTTACGCGTTAAGGTCAAACAAATAAGAACAAGTGAATGAATGTTATACATTTATGTTAACACAAGAGACATTTATGTCATATGCATACCTGCATTCATGATTTTGGTGATTATTATCATTAGTAAATAAATATTTTTAAATATGTAAATTATATTATAAGTTGGGGTTTTTTTTTTTCAATAGTTATAGTTAAAATGATGTCCTTTCACTCTTTAAAAAAAATAAAATTTTGAATTGGTTCAGGTCAATTGACTGGTTCAACCTGCCGGTTTACCGGTTTAACTGGTTAACCCACCTAGTCAAACCGAGTCAATGGCATGTTCGATTCAATCATAGGCTTGGACCAGTTACACTACCAGTTTCCGGTCCAGTTTGAACCAATTTTTAAAACACTGATAATGACAAAGATAGGAATATAAAAGATTTTCTGTACTTTATATATATAAAAAAAAAAAGATTTTCTGTACCGTTCGTTATTAAAAAAAGAATGATGATATTGGTGATCACTTGACTGGACTGACCTTCAGGACCAAATATATATATATATATATATATATATATATATATATATTTATAACGCATGACCAAATATTTTAATCAAGTCATTTTTAAAACATAAATCTAGTTCGATCCATTCATGACTTTGTTAGTACTGTAGACAGGGATCAAGTTAATTTTATATTTATGAACATTTAGATATTATCTATAACAAAAACATAAAATTTTAAAATAAAAAATTTAACTTAAAAGATTTTTATAATATATTTTAAAATAAATCATGCTAATATAAATATATTCTTACGTTATCAAAGAATAATATAATATAAACCTAAAAAAGTGTTTTAATATTTTTCTTAAAAAAAGAAAGATTAATTGTTTTATAAAAAGAGAAAATAGGTTGTGTACTGATAGTATAAAATAGTTTTACACTATTATTCAATCACAAACTACCATGTATGGTAAGTTTGGTGACTTTTACAATAACTACCTTAAAAGTCATATTAATGGTAATTTCTAATTGGTTGACAGTGTAAAACTTTTACAGTAACAGTGTATAACTATTAAACTATTATGAAAAACTCCAAAAATGATCAAGAAACTGGGTTTTTTCTTCTTTCTTTTTTTTTAGTTTACCCAAGCATATTTCATAGGTTGATTGACCAATGTAAGTCATTTTTACAAAGTATTTATCAATTTGTGGCTGTTTAGAAACATAATGCCAAAGTAGGGGCAGTCAACAGTGGAAAATGCTAGTCAAATTGGGATATTTAGTATCACGTCAGCTTTTTTTATTTTTTAAAGTAGTTAACGGTGAAGAACACTAGTTAAACTGGGGTATTCAATGCCACATCAACTTTCTTTATTTTTTTATTTTTAGTTGAAAATGCCACATGTCATCCACGTGGGATACCCCAGCGGCAGTAGCACTTTTAGAAGACGCTACTGTCACTGTGGTATCCCACGTGGCATTCGTAGTTGACACAAGTGCAAAATGTTATCACCAATAGCATTTTAAATTTTATTTTAAAAAAAAAAACTAATGAAATCTGAAGTGGTTAGACGAGTACAATGTATAAAACATTACCCCTAATAGATTTTCATTTTAAATTTTAAAAAAACTGGCAAGACACTATCACCTTGAATGGTTATGGTGAATGTATGCATGTTGGCTTAGGGCACACATACACTTTTTTTCTTATGTCTATGCTATTTTTTTCTTTAGCTTCCATGTCAAATGATGCACTCTTCTATAAAGTTGCAGATTCTAATCTCTCTAAAACCTTTTTGTGACAAATCTCACAAACAAACTAGTTTGTAGCCAAAAGGTCTGCGGAGTCAAGGCTATCACTCTGCCTTAGGATCTAAATGAAACTAAGTAAAAAAAAAAATTAAACCAGCACGATTCAATTGTAAAATAACATATGCAGGTTTCATCATTTTTTTTTAAATTTAAAAATGAAAATGCTATTGGTGATAGTGTTTTGTACACTATGCGTGTCCAATCACTTCGGGTTTCATCAGTTTAAAAAAAATTGAAAATGTTATTAGTGATAGTGTGTTGTACACTGTGCACATCCAATCATTTCAGGTTTCGTCAGGTTTTTTTTTTTAAATTGAAAACGTTATCGGTGATAGTGTTTTGCACACGTGTCAACTACGAATAGCACATGTTATCCACGTGGGATACTCAAGTGACAATAACTTTTTACGCTATTGCCACTGTGGTATCCCACGTGGACAACACGTGGCATTTTTGGCTAAAAATTTTTAAAAATGACATGGCATTGAATACCCTAATGTAACTAGCGTTTTCCACCATTAACCGCCCCGCTTTGATATTATATTTGAAAACAGCCCCAAATTGATAAATACTTTGTACAAGTGACCTACATTTGTCAATCAGCTATATTTCATATCAATGTTAATGTATTATCATGTAATGCATAAAAATATTAATTTAATTCCTATTTCAAAAAAATAATTCAAATTAAGAAATTTTATAATTCATCATTAATTGTTAACAAGATAATTTTAAAATATAATGTCATATTAAGTCTCTAATTAATATTTTTATCCTTACTTACAAGTTATATTGGAACTAAGAGCTTCAGAAAGAATGGAACAAAGTGCTTGATTGAATTTCATGGAGAAGTGAATAAAGAATATGAAAATTTGCTTACAATACAGTGACAACTAAAAATATATACAAGTACCATTCTAATTAACTTGACCATCATGCAAAAAGTAACTCAATTCATTCAATGGTGCAAAACTGACTTAGATGAAGTGTAATACTCCCCCTCAAGGTGGGAGGAAGATGTAAGGACTTACAACTTGCCCATGATCGATTGGAACTGAACCTATGAGAATGCCTTTGTGAAGGGGTCAGCCAATTGATTATGAGAGTTGGCGTGATGAAATGATAGTCAATATCTATATGCTTGGATCTTTCATGGCTTAACGAGTTGTTAATTAATTGAATAACAGTCCTACTATCACAAAAAACCATGATTGAGGAAACAAGAACTTCAAACACTTACAATAACTACTTAAGTCACAATAACTTAGAAATCAAAAAAAGCATCCTACCTCTACAGATGAACGAGTAATTATGGGTTGTTTCTTTAATTTTCAAGTAGCAAGGTATTCCTCAAGGAAAATACAAAAACCACTAGTAGATTTCATTGTAACTTGACGACTACACCAATCTACATCAACATATGCAGACAGATGTAAAAAAGATTTACTGGGAAAAAATAAGCCTTCTCTAGAAGTGCTTTTTAGATACTTAACAAGTGGTGTACAACCTAAAGATGTGGAGTGTGAGGCATTACCAAAATTTGGCTCAACTTATTGACTGCAAAAATGATATCAACTAGGAATATAGTAAAATACATCAATTATCCTATTAATTATCTATATAAGGAGATATATATGGTAAGGGATCACCATCTGTGAGATTAGAGTTGGGCATATGGGCCAAGGCTGCAGGCCACCTATTTAGCTCATGGCCCGTGCAGGTTACAGGCCTAAAATATTTGGTCTACTTAAGAATGCAAGCTTTTCAGCTTGGTTTATTTCGCCTGTGGTTTAAACGGGTTTAAATCGCTAGTTCATGGGCTTGCCCACAAGCTTTGAATACCTAACTTTTTTTTAAAAAATAAAATATAAGTGGGTGAGACTTAGGTTAGGAATTAAGGTTTCTTTCCTTTAGTGAGTTTCATTTGCGCAACGCAACCATCACCTTAACAGCCTCAATTAGCAACACACCAAGTTGCTAATACCATGACAGACTCACAGCCTCTCAAGGACCACCGTCTACCATGACCACCATCCGTTGTGACCATAGTCCGTCACAGCAACGTCAGTGCATCACTTTACATGTCCGCCGAAGACCACCGTCAATGCATCTTTGACCGCGTGACCACCTTCTACTGGAGACCACGCCGTGCGTCCATCTTGCCACAATGTGGGTTCTGGTTCGTTTACAGCGACTCAACTTGGCGATCTGCTACTTCTGAGATAGATGATTTTGGTTTGTTTGGATATAGTCTTAGTGGTATAGCTTTAGAGTTCTAAGGGTTTTATTGGAAACTATAGTGTAACAAGTAGAGAACCAAATATAGGTAAGATCTTTGGCTATATTACGTTCTTGTCTCGTGTTTGTATATGTAATTACAGACAAGTAAACATTGTTAGGAGCTAAAGCCCACTATTCAAGAGCAGCAAATAGGAGAAATTGAGGACTCTAAATTGGTATATTTGTTTTACCTTATATAAAATTATGTAGTTCATTGAAAAAAGGATAAATTATGTGTTGTGGTTCCTTGAAATATCATGATCATGAATATGCTTCTGTTTCTTGTTCTGTGGTTATTCTTGCATTTTTATTTAGCTGTTCTATTTTTGTCCTCTAGACAATGGGTTAGCTCAATATGCCGCAAATTTATATGACCATATATTTAGGTTAATTGTTTCAGCTTTGTGTTCATCATTGAAATATGGATTTATTTGATACTGCCTTAAATGAAAGTGTTGGTATGGTGGAAGAAATGAACACTCAAGATAATCAAGATGCACCAATTAAGCTTAAATCAAATAAGAGGTTTAGGGGACTTTCATTTTTTGTGTAGAATTATTTTAATAAACTTCCTAATAGTAGTGATGCGAAAAGGAAAGCTCAATGCAAGACTTGTGGTAAAGAGTACGTGGGGGATGGGAATAAGAATGGAACTTCAACTTTACTACGTCATATGGACAATTATAAGAAGATTCCAAAAAGATATGATGAAACTGAGGTTGGTAAACTTATGCTTGATCATGCTAGAAAATTAAAAACTAGAAAAGTTATTCAAGTGGGTTTGAAAGTTGCTAGCAGTGCTTTAGACAAAATTAGAGAAAGCATAAAGTATGTTAAAGGGTCGGAGGTTAGAATGAATGCATTTGATACTTGTGTTGCTAAAGTGGGTGATATTGACACTAAGGTTGGTTTGCGTTTGGATGTCCGTACTAGGTGGAACTCTACATTTTTTATGCTTGAAAGTGCACTTGCATACTGGTGTCCTTTTAGTAATCTTGCTTTTGAGGATGTGAACTATAAGGCTTGGCCTATTCATGAAGAATGGGCAAGAGGAGAAAAAATGTGTGAATTTTTGCATCCATTCTATTTGATCACAAAATTGATGTCTGGTTCATCCATTCCAACATCTAATTTATATTTTATACAAGTGTGGCAAATTGAATGTTGGTTGGTTGAAAATATTAGGTATGAGGATGAGATAATTAGGAATACGGTGACTAATAAGAAAGTGAAGTTTAATAAGTATTAAGTGATTATAGTGTTGTGCTTGCACGTGGAATCATTCTTGATTCTCGTTACAAGTTGCAATTTTTGAAGTTTTATAATTCAAAGCTTGGTCTTGATCCAATAGCTTGCCAAGCAAAATTACAAGTTATGAAGCACAAGTCGTATTTTCTCTTTCACGAGTATGTCAAAATGTCTAAGAAAGAGACAACTAGCAATGTTGGTTTAAATCAAACAAGAAAGAGCCAAAAGAGTCTCAATCTACTAATACCTTGGCTAAAGGAAAGTCACTAGCATCACGATGTGCAGTTGTGAATGTAAGTCTACATTTTGTTTTCTTGTACTTTTATTTACTTTTTTTTGTTTAATTTCTCATTTTTTGTGCAAATAATGTAGGAGTTCATCCAATATGAGAATGGTAATATGTCACCAAAGGGTAGCTCTCAATTGGATATGTATTTAGATGAGGAAAAACTTTCTTTGGCATACCATCCAAATCTTGGTCTTTTGCAATATTAGAAAGAGAATCAACTTAGGTTTCTAAATCTTGCATTAATGACATGTGACATTTTAAGCATTCAAATTACAACTGTGGCATCTGAATCAGCATTCAGTATTGGTTCTCATGTTCTCAACAAATACCGACGTTTTCTCCTTCCTAATAATGGTTATTGGGATTTGAGGTGAAAGGTAAATATTACATTTCTTAATGTATGAAAAATATTTCATTGAAATTTTGTAATTTTCAATAAATTACAACCAATAATAAAGAGTGTGTTCAAAAGAATGTGTTAGAAAGTGTGTTGCTAGCATTTCTCTTGTAGGATATAGTAATAAATTAATATATTTTTTGTCTCTCTTTTCCTTACAAACCAAATAAAATACCCCTTGTTTTTCTTCTCCATTAAAGTTCTTCCCCTTTCCTTTTTCTTTATGTTCAGTTTAAAAAAGAAAGTGAAAGGAGAAAAAATGAAAGGAAAGAAAAAGGAAGAAAAAGGAGTACAAAGTAAGATAATTGTTTAGGTTGTTTGGTAGAAAAAAAAGGTTAAAATGTATATAAATAACATAAATATTCCTAAAAAAGAAAAGAAGAATGAATAAATAAGGACAATTTGGTCCTTTTTACCAAAAAAAAACTCATTCCTTTCCTTTTCTCTTCACTATTACGTATTGTTTGTAACCAACAAACTTCAAACTTTAGAAAATGAAAAGGGAGGGAGAGAAAACACAATGAACTTTCTCTTTCCTTTGTTTGAATCTATGTAAACATGAAAGAAAGGATTCAAAAATGATGTAGGCTCCATCACTTTTTCAATCCATCTTTCTTGGGCGAAAACGAAAGAAAACGCACACAAGATATTAAAATGACAAAAATATATTTCTTTTTTTATTAGGGTTTTTTATGTCATTTTATATACACTTTTTTTTTACTTTCTTTCCTTTCATTTTTTTCCTACCAAACAACTTAAAAATCATCTCACTATCTACTCTTTTTCCTTTCTCACTCTTTCTTTCCTTTTACTTTCTTTCCTAAACCAAACAAAGCATTAGGCAAAAGGTTTTTTAGCATGCACCCCACCAATTTTATTTCTTCCTTCTACTTTGTTGAACCAACCAAACCAATGAAAACATTTTAGTAAATGTACTTGTTTTTCTTCTTCAATCCTTCCTCTCATAATCCATCCACCCAAACAAAACATTAATTAAAATCCCACTCTTATCCTTGACTCCTCCTACCGTTTAAATCAAACAAAAAAGTCAACAAAATATTAAATGTCAACACACAAAATGAATTGTCCATCTAATACTATGTTTGGATGGTTGGTGAGTTAAGAGATGAATCATGAAGCACCTCCACTTCTAAGCCCGTGTCAATCATCACACTAGAAATGACAATAGGATTTCTATCCAATGGGTATTTACAAAAATTATCCATGATAGATACAAAATTTACCCATTGAATAAACATGGATCTGTGTTTGAGGGCTTTTTTACCCCCAAGGGGTAATTTTTTTGAAAATTACCAGAATGGGTATTTTTTTAAAAAATTTCAAATTGAGGCAAGTCATGGTTCGAAAATATGACTTTTGAAATGGAAGTTGTACTTCGCAGGCGAGACTTTCCTTTTTACTTTTTTTTGCGACTTCTAAAAGAAGTTGTGTTTTGTAAAGAAGACTTCAATTTTATATATATATATATTTTTAAGCCAATGTGAAGTCATGTTTTGTATACACGAATTTACTTTTGATTTTTTTTATTTTGGTGAAGTCGTGTTTGGCATTAAAGATTTCACCTTTTAAATTTTTTTTTAGATTGGAAGTCGTATTTGAGGTAGAAGACTCCAACCTTAATATTTTTTTTTCACTGAAGTCATGTTCGTGGTCCAAGACTTCAACTTGTTATATTTTTTTTTTCATTGAAGTCATGTTTACAATCCAAGACTTCCACTTCTTTTTTTTTCCTCTTTTTGAAGTCGTGTTTGTGCTCTCTTTAAAACAATTGTTGCAAAGAATGAATGCAAAGAATGCATACGATATCTTGGTATTTATAGAGTGAGCATGTATACAACTTTATATATTAAAAAAATATGGTAGGGAAACACAATTTCAAATTAAAAGTTGTGCTTTGAATTAATGAATTTAGTGACTAAAATTAAAATATAAATTAAAAGCATGTCGTCTTTTCCAAACACGACTTTAGCATTAAGAAAAAAATTAATTAAAAAGAGGTCGTATAAGTGACACACGACTTTAATTGAATAAGGTTCATGTTCCACATTCACGACTTTAAGAAAAAAAAAAACAATTTAGCATGTCGTGCATTGAAAAAACAACTTTAAGAAGAAGAAAAATTCTTGAAAATGTCATGTATTGCTTTCACGACTTCAAACGACAAAAAATTAAAAAAAAATCATGTCGTGTTTGTATTACACGACTTCAACAAATTAAAAAAAAATCATCTCGTGTTTGTCTTACACGACTTTAACAAAAAAAATTATTTAAAATGAAAAAAATTCAATTAAAAATGTCACGTAATGTGTATATGGTGTCATGTACATCTTTAAGTATGTTACATTGCATTTTTCTAAAAAAATTTACAAACAAAAACTCAATTCATAACACTACAAAAAATTAAATTTCATCAAATATTTACCATTTTAAAATAAATTAAAACCAAAATCATTCTTAAATTTTTACAGTGAAATATTTTACAATATTAAACTAACATACATTTCACAAACATGAAGTAAAAAAAATCAAAATATAAAATAAAATAAACACCAAACACGAGTTCCATAAAAAAAATCTTGGATCACAAACATGACTTCAAAAAGAGAAAAAAAAATAAAAAAAGGAAGTCTTGGACCGTAAACACGATTTCAATGAAAAAAAAATATAACAAGTTGAAGTCTTGGACCATGAACACGACTTCAATTAAAAAAAATATATTAAGGTTGAAGTCTTCTACCTCAAATACGACTTCCAATCTGAAAAAATAAATAAATAAAAGGTGAATTCTTTAACGTCAAACACGACTTCACCAAAAAAAGATTCAAAAGTAAATTCGTATATACAAAACACGACTTTTCATTGACTTAAAAAAATATAAAATTGAAGTCTTGTTTACAAAACACGACTTCTTTTAGAAGTCGCAAAAAAAAAGTAAAAAAGAAAGTTTTACTTGCGCAACACGACTTCCATTTCAAAAGTCGTATTTCTGAACCACGACTTGCTCCAATTTGGAAATTTAAAAAAAAATACCCATTTCGGTAATTTCTAAAAAAAATTACCCCTCTAGGATAAAAAAGCCATGTTTGAGTATTTACATGCAAATATTAATGAGGATGGGATTCAATATTAAACTCACCCAACACTTGCATATAATAGAATGTAATATAACATAATATAAATGAAAAATACTTATACAATTAGTGTTGCAAGTGAAATGTTGTGAACCAAAACAAAAGAGATGTCACGCTGACACTGAAGACATTTTAGTAAACAAATATCCATAATCCAATGTACTGTTTGTTAATTGTTTTTGTCATTTGCATAAACCCTTCGGCTGATTTTATTCAAAATTGCAGTTCCCATTCTTATTTGAATTTAGATGAATTATTTTATTTATTATATACACTAGACATATATAGTTTTATATTTAATTAATTAATTAATTACTTTATTGTGTTTGAAGTTTGATTTGAATTTAATTAATTAAATATTTTATTTGTCATATTTTATAATTAAAATATAAAGCAATACTTTTGATAATTAAAATATGAATAATCAGGAATACGAATCTAGAGAGATTTTTTTAAAAAAAAAAGGAATGTAGAAGTGAGTGTTTATAATATACTACACAAACCCACACACAAATACTACCAAAACAGCCCACACATGTCATCCCTGCATCACACTGGTTGTATTACGCTACACCATTGTATGTGTCGCGTGTAAGTCACTTCCGCATTTGCACTTAGCAAAATGACTCATCCTCGCATCTCTCCTTCAAATTATTACATAGGGTATAAAAAGTTCAACGATATGCCTAGACGCAGAAACTCAACCTTTTTCCGTATCCAAATAAATCAATGATGAGAAGATTATCACCGTTCGTTCTCAAACGCCTCTCGCTTCTTGTACAACAATAAACCGCGAGATACAGGATTTGTAAAGGTTTTGACAAGTAATGAAGCGGTTTATGATCTCGCCGGTCAATTTATTTGGCCGCTTAAGTATTGCATGATCTATACAATGTAACTTTGTTGCTCGGGGACAGAAAACAAAGTGTTTAAGCTATAAACCATGAATTAAAACGAGTAACACGCCTGAAGAATTATTAATTTCTTTAAGCCCTCTTTTGAAACAATAAATGGTTAAGTTCGTTAAATAAAATCAAGTTGAGGAAAGAAAATTTTAGAATTACATGTAGAAAGCTAACTACATCCTCCGCCTCAAAACAACACACCGACTCCTCGGGGAAAACTCCGCCTGGCAAGCAAGTAGAAAGGGCAACCGACAGCGGTATACTACGAAGTCCTTTTAGCATCTTAAAGGCAGCAACTCACTCCAGCTTTATACCGTCCATGTCATTGATCAACCCTTCAAGCTGCAAACAAAATAGAACAAAATGGTCATACAAGATATAAGAAGAAATCGTAGCAAACAAGAAAATTATGCACCACAATGCGGATGTAAGCATACCTTGACAATCTGACGCAAAAAGTAATCCCCATAACGTTTGGCAGGCTTAGACTCCACAACATGAATTATGTCCTGCAGCAAATGAAAAAGATGTTCAAAATTTGCAGCACCATTAACGATAGCAACTGGCTAACTGCCATACAGTTCAATTCCAAAATCCTAATTTTCGCTCTACATTAGGAAAATCATATGAACTCCTGTTCAATGTTTTTATAGATCAGCAGCACAAGTCAGGGAGTCCACGTCCCTATACACTAGTATTATTCTTAATATACAAAGAAACATAAGTCAATTAAAACACAAAGGACAAGACCTACTACACCATCAAAAGACAAGCACTGGTGTACTGCTGACTCAGTATTTGGTGGTCTGAGCTCAGACTTGATCCTTAATTCAACAAAGATTTTGAGAGCAAGGACATGCTTTTATTATCAAATAAACAAGTTCAACAGAAAAGTAAACTCGTGCCAATATGACCGAAAATCTGTTTAACATTCCCAAACAGCATTTGAAATAAGAATCACTTCAATGAGAAAGGGATTATTCAAGAGAAAATAGTGAGCAAAGCTTACATCATCAATATAGAAATCCACATCAGCATTGGAGATAATTTTTCCATCACTATCAACAGCATGTGTCTTATGCTTGTATGTCATCAAGATAGTCCTGCCAAGCATCAAAATGGAAATACATGAATAAGCTTATGACCAAAATTTATATTTTATAAACAAAAATCTTGATTATTAAGGGAGATGCTAAAATAATTGGATGTCTTGCAACCTTAAGGTGGGTTCATCCACTTCCATGTAACTCGCAAGTTTTGCAAGGGAAATTGTTGAATACACTTTCAAGAAGGTCCGGACACCTGATAACAGCTGTTGTTGCTTTGCTTCATAAAGGAACAGTTTTAACTGAAGTCTATAGGCATCCTGACAAAACAAATAGCATTTAGTTATCACATGGTAAACAGCAGAATGTAAGGGAGCAAAAGGAATATCCAAACAATTATTTCTAACAAGTTCAGCAACTCTGCCAGATCAATGCAAGCCTTTAATCAATCCATAAAAATAGAAGGCCTAAGGTGTAAATAGAAGTCTATGAACAACATAATGAAAATGAACACCAAGCTTCAATAAAGATTTGAACCCTTCACTGTAAAAATAATTAAATAAATAATAAAATATAGAAAATACACACGGTTAAAGATCAAGGTAGCTAACACGACTCTTCAATGAAATTAATCAGAACAAGGGTTCTAATTTTCTAAATTATCAAAATTTACTTCAACTTAGTTCACTAACTGCTCAACTGACTATCGTTTAGTAGATCATGTTCTCTTTTTCTTTATGCAGTTTATACAGGAGGGATTAGGTATTCCTAACCAGATTACATTTCACCCATCAAGATTGTGGAAGAAGTGAAAATTATTTACAAATTCAATAAAGGGAAGCAGAAAAACAAAAGACTTTGAGCTTCAATATTTCAAGGTTTTGTGGGTGTTATGCACTCACTCCAAAAGTTTTTCTGTTGATCTACATTGAATAAAAGGTATACCTGGTTGTAATTTACTAGAGGCTCCTCAAAACTAGGTGCTGAAGGAGTAATGAACTTGGGGCATGCATACGAGAAGAGCTCATCATAGATAGCAAATGCCTCATCATCATATCTCTGCATTCTAACCATCTTTTCACCATACTTCTCACGTAACTGAGAGTTCACAGTTTCATCAACAAGCCTGCTTTGGGGGCAGAGTGAAAGGCAAATTGCCAGCAAGGCATACATTTGTTCATTCTTCTTTAGTATCTGCTCATATTGCGGCGATTTCTGATGATACTGCTTCGTCTTAAAGATGTACAAGAGAATTTTGTTAAATTCACGAATTGCTTCCACATATCTGTAGAAAAGGCTACAGGTTAGGTCACATAATGAGACAAAATAAGGGAAAATGATGATACAAAACACCATCTTGTGAAATAGAATTCTTCAATAGAGACACAAAACCTCAACAGCCTTTTTTTAAATGGAACATTATTTTACACCAACAACATGCAACATTCTATACTTATAACAAATTTCATCCAAAATAACACATGGGAGGATATATTGGATTATTGGTCAGGTCTTCCAATCAGTTAAAATCTTGCAAGTGAATAGCATCATTACAGAATGGTTGAGTTTTTGCCCATTTCTAATTTTTTTTAAAAATTTTAGATCCTCAATTGTATTTCATAAACTACAAAATCAAGAAAGATAAATTCCATACACTTACATATTGTAAGATCATGAATAAAAAGACTTGTGTTGGGTTCAGAAAGAGATCATAGACACTTTGAAATGAATGGAAAGAGAAACTACTTTTATTAAGTGATTTATTAGATAATCAAAAACAGAGAATCTTGAGAGCTATTCAAAATTCAGAAGAAGTATGAGAGGAGGAGCCATTGAACAGCTGGAAAAGGCCCAAGCCCCAGGCCCACTTAAGGAAGGTCAAAACAGAAGCAGATCAGTTATGGGTAAATGGCTATTCTGAGATAGTACTTCATAAAATAAATGGTTTCATTTTTGTAATTTTCTAATCTTTCCAAAGTCGTATAAATTAAATTTAATAACAAGAAGGAGAGATTAGCAAGACCAATATCAAGTTTTACAACAACCCAAAACACACACTACCGATCTACACCAGTAAAAGAAGGCCATTTAACCAATAGGTAATGCATAGTTGCATACAGGGCAAAGGTGCCTCACATGAATAAATGGTTTAGATGCTAATTTTCTTTTCATAAGCAAAGACAAGAGACATTCACAAAACATTGTTCACGGACCAATACAAATCTCACCTCCAACGATCAACGCAAAAGAGGAACCACTAACAACAACGAAGCTATCAATTCAAGAATTCCACGGGATTATATAAACACACCCACCCACCCACACAAAAGGCAAGCAACAGAAATACACACCAAAAAAAAATAAAAAAATACCTGCGGAGCATGAGATTGGCGAAACCATAGTGATAAATGGTGGTGATATGGCTACCAATAACACTAGTATAAACCCCTTGCTGACTAATATCAATAGGAAGCAAGCACTTGAGACCGGTATGATAATCCCCCAACAGACAATGAACCCTAAGCAAGCCGACCATGCTAAAATACCCCAACACCTTCAAGACATTGCTCCCCCCATTGTAATCATATCCATCCGTGGCTGTAAACTGCTCGAGGCCCTCCTTCTCCTGCTCCAGAATCTGAATAATCGCCGACTTCTCCACCAGCGCCTGCAAGAAATTCAGAACCCCGTAAACATTCCAGGCCTGGTCAAACTGGCGCAAGAGCGCGATCTCCTGCTCGGTCTTGTTCTTCATCTTGGCGCGGTACTGGCAGAAGCTCTGGAACTGGTAGACGAACTCGTCGACCATGTCCCAGAGCCACTGGTTGGGGAGCTGCATGTTGACGACGCCGTGGAGGACCACCTGGAAGACGCTGCAGTAGTTGTCCCAGGAGTCGATGCGCTGCCGGAGCGTGGGCGTGAGGCGCGCGTACAGATGGCGGAACCACATCTCCCGGTACAGCAAGCAGAACACGTGGTCGTTGTCCACGTAGTGCGCCACCGCGTCCACGGAGGGCCACGGGGTGTCCTTGAAGAGCCGCTCCGAGAGGGTCTGGAACGAGCTCTCGTACATCTGGTGGATCTCGTACACGTTCTTCTCGCGGATGTGCCGGTACAGGTGCACCACGAACGATTTCACCGAGTCCGGGACGAAGTTCGGGTCGTACCCGGGGTCCTGGGGTTGCTGCTGCCGTTCTTCGTACTCCTGGTTCGCCATGCTTCAAACAGGGTTCAGGGGACAGCTACCGAGATAGAACTAGGTTAGGGTTTGCGCACTCACTCTCAGAGACAAACTGAATATGTTATCGCTCTTCACCCCCGCCGTAAGGTGTTATTGGGCCTCTTATATCTCACCATCGACATTGGAAATTAAATTACTTGGATATAAAAAATGAAAATTTTCCGATAATAAAGTGAAATATTGAAAATATATATATTTTTTAATTCTTATGTAAATAGGGTAGAAAAATTAAGAGTATGAATATCATATCATATCATATTATTAATCATATTACGTGTAAAATAAAATGATAAAATTACCGTCTTGCTTTGGAGAATTTTAAAAGGGGATGAAAATTAAGGTCAAAATCGTTTATAATATTAGTTGTTATTTGATGTTAAGAACATCCTATAATTTACTCTCTAGTTTAAAATATTACGTGGCTTCCTCTATGTATCCTATAAGAACGATTTGCTTTATTTCCACCACTACTATTTGATGAACATATTTCCGATGCATTTCCTTATTTTATACTTATTACATAAGCATTCATTCTTTAAATAATAATAATAATAATAATAATTTGCTCAAATTTTAAAAATCATACCCTCCTTTTTTCCTCTGCTATCTCCCCTTGCAAATTTAAACCGGATGACAGAACGAGCGACTGCTATCTCCTCTTGCAAATTTAAACCGGACGATAAAACGAGCGACTATATCCTGTGGTTTTTGACATAAAATATACTATATGCGTTATTTTTTATCTGTCGTCTAAGATTTTTATACACAAATTAAGAAATAAAATAAATTTTTCTGTTTTTCATAAAATAGTTTTGAAGTTTCCTACTATACTCTTTCTTATTTCTATTTCACAATAAACGTATACTAGTTGTAAATGTGTAAATTAATTAAAAATTAGATAAAAAATAAGAGAATAATTGACAAAAAAGTAATTAATGTTATTTTAAACTTTGAAAATTACAGATAAATATGAACACAAAAATTCTAAATAAGTAACAAGTAAAAAAAAAAGGGAAAGAGTAAAAGCTTTTAAAAATGAACATTTGGTTAATTGTCGAGCAGGAGCGACAAAGGCAAGCGTGCGTGACCTAAATCCCCCATGGTGTGAAACATCATAGGGTTGTTAGATTTAGTAAGGCATAATCCGAAGGCTGAGATTTTTTTTTCTTTCCCTCTCTTTCCCCGATTTACCCCTACTTCTACCCTTCACTTCTCCAACCAAAAGATCCACTTCCTCGGTGGTTCAAGCCTTCCCGAATTGAATCGCCATATTCACTGTCATCTCTGCCCCCAAAGACAACTTTGTAGCCACCGCCATGAACTCCGACACTAGTTTTGTTATTCATTGTTGCCTTTTTTCTCTTTTAAACTTTGTTGTGATTATCTCCCATTTATTGTTTGGTTGCAGGTGCTGAGATTGATTTTAAGTGTGAGAAGACTTTACCATTTTGTTTGGAAAACTTTTTTGTTTTATTTGTATTGCCTTTACCTTTTTTGTTGAGCTTTTGGTACCTCTGACAATAGAAGTGTGAAGAAGGAGGGTTCTTTGGTTACTGATTAGTTAAGTGTTTCTCGCAGTGTGAATGTGGTTGCCTGGTTGGTGATGATGATGGTCACAGTTCCTACGTGGTGAACCCAAAACATGGTGTTGGGAAGATACGACGTGGTGAATCCCCTGGGGTGGCTACAAAGTTGTCTCTAGAGACGTGTGTTGATGGATAATAGTTTGAAACCGGAGATAAACTAGCTAGAAGCATCATTAGGATCCAGCACTAGCAAGGAGCGATGACAGGTGAAGTGGAAGTGGAGGAGAGAAGAAGAGGAAAGAGGGTAAAAAAAAGAGGGAATACATTGGGAATGGGAAGAAAAAAAGAAAACAAAAGAAAAGAAAAAAAATTGAACCATTTAATTAAAAATTATTTTATCTAATGATTGTAAAAATCTATCCCATGGTGGGAGACCTATTCACCTTTCCCACGCTAACCTTTGTCGGGTAGGAGCTCAGTAGCTCGCTTTCAAACTTGATTCTCACGACCCTTTTTTAAGTTTTAAAATCCGTTTGCTCAACTTTTCGTGTTGACAAGCGAGTAAGTTAAAATCACTTTATCTATTAAGCAGCTCATTTTTATTTTTATTTTCAGTCGAAAGCAGCTCAAAATGAAATGCACAAACCTATGTCAAAAAAAAAAAACAAAAAAAGGCCCAGAGAGAGAAGATAAGCGGGAGCGGTTCAGCAAACACTTTGCCGTCCACCTTAGGAAAGTTAAAGCTTGATCACTCACAATTTAAAAATTATTCACAAATTAAACTACACAGATTACCTAGTGGACCAGATGAAGTCGTACTTCAAAGTAGCATCAAATCCATACTCCTTTAATCAACATTTGTTTGTCATATGATACATGTCAAAACATTTTTGTCCAAAACTGATTTCCATACCATCACAGCATTCTTTAAGGCATGAAGGCTGGAAAGGATGATGCGAAGCTCTTAACACTCAATTTATCGAGTTCAGAGTCTTTGCCTGTTTGAGTTAGTATGTGTTGAACGAGGTGCCTCATCATAGCTGTCAGGTTCATCTTCGTCATCGGAAGAAAGAAGGGATGAACCCATCCATGCTTTAAACCCTTCATTAACATGCCTTTCCACCTCTGGTGTGACGTCCAGGGGATTCGCTTCCAGCATTTCCAGCCCTAGATTTCGACCATTAAAATTTCCCTCATCAAGAATCGTGGCTGCCTTTCTCCTCAAAAAGAAGGCAGTGCCACCATATAGTACAACCAGTCCCCATGATGCAATTTCATAGCACCAAAACAGAGGTTTAGAGCAGTTGCTCTCCAATGTCAAGAGGCTTGAACCAAGAAACAAGGCAAGCAGACCAAAGATGATAGCAAAAACTAGGTTTAAGATGGATAGACAGCGAACACCACCTGTAGGATATCCAAAGAAAACAAAAGCTTTAATCAATTTTGTGCCCATAAAATGCTCTAGTATCAGAAGAATAGTGATGTCATAATTTGAAAGTGTAGAAAAAGCACAAAACGGGAAAAACACTGATAGAGAAGAATTCGTACCCCGTCTTGAAGCACAATAATTATTTTCAACCACCTTCAAGCATCCATGCCTTATTGGAGCAGAATAAGCAACAGTGATGCCTGCGAAATAATTATCATATAAAACAAAAACATCAAGCATAACCAAAGAGATATTCTCCATAATTATGGCGCAAAGCTTTCAGAATGAATAAGACAAGTCATTTTAACACAAAAAACAGAAATTCCAGAGAGAAAAGATCATTATCTTGCAACATGTGATTCTAAAACAATTAAATATTAGGTTTAATTGCACTTTTGATCCCTTTAGTTTGGACTGTGATTTTGGTCCCCTAAGTTTTTTTTCAAGCCAATTAAATCCCTATAATTTTAAAATTGAGTAAATTTGGTCCCCTTGTTGATTTTCTTTTACCTAAAACCCTCAGATTCTCATTTTCTACTCAAAATATTTACAAATTAAATCAATTAAATTGTCTTCTTCTCAAAATTCACCAACCAAAACATTAAATTTCACCCTCTTTTTTAAATCTCGAAATTTTGCTTTTTAGACACTAATCTCACATCTTATAAAATCCTTCAAACTTTATCAATTTTCTACTAAATTACTCTATTTCATATCCCAAATCCATCATAAATCCCCAAATATTTGGATAGAAAATAATAATTTGAGGGTTGTGGGTAGAAGAAAAATTGACGGATAGACCAAATTTTCTTAATCTTAAAAATAGAAGACTTAATTAGTTCAAAAAAAAATTGGGGGAACCAAAACTGCACACAATCCAAACTATAAAGGGACAAAAAATGCAATTAATCCTTAATATTACTACACTGAGGCTGTATAATACAGTTATAAACAAGTTTTGGATTAAGAGGGGGGGTTGTAAGATATAGGGAATTTATAAGCACTCTGTTAGTAGTTGGCACCACAAATCATTGACCAATACAAGTTCAAAATCATGAATTCTGGAACAAAGAGAAAAAGGATTATAAGATCCGCAAAAACTTAAGGTATAGAAATTAAATATATTTCAAAACATAGTTATGTGGCTGACAATCCTCCACATTATTTAGCAAATCTGTGAAAAGAATCCCCATATGGCCAGATCCCTGACATTATCTAAATTTCCAATAAAGAGGTCAGGGGCTTGTATTGAAAATACAAATGAAAACTACTCTACCAGAGTAATGGCCGTTTGTGCAACTCTTGGATTCACAAATTTCTGCAGCTTTGAGTTTAAAAGAGGAGATTTTGACTTAGATGAAGCAAACTGTAAAATTGTGCAGGATTGTGAATCCAAGATTTGAGAATGTAGCATTACTATACTCAGATGGTGTAGACACTGTAACATATTGATTCTCATCTTAGAAATGAATTAAGTGAAGCAAATTAACAAGATGCCAAAAAGAAACTTTGGAGTTTGGAAAAGCACCAAGTGATCTACTTCCCCACCAATACTCCTCTAGGATGCCAGAAATGCATCGCTTCAAATTATCAAAGAGAATAGTCCGATCCCATTTTGCTCATATCAAACATATTGAAAATAACCCACATGTTATATCTATGCCTATAGATAATCCTCGAATTTCAGCAATCATAAACTAGACAAGTTGATGGTGAAATCAAAATAATTTGCCTTCTAAATATCACAATAGGGACACAATTCAATTCGCACAACGACCCATGTAGGCTAAGACTTTTCTCTCTCTCTGTCTCTCTTAATCTTTTATTCACATCAACCATCTTGGTTCAGTTTCTTATGATTTTAATTCAATTTCAATGTAACTTCCTTTTAGCCATGACATGATGTAAGAAATTTATTTCCTGATCACCCCCGTAGAAATTTCAGATTTGACGGCAATCGTGAATTATACTTCCACCATAAAAGGCAATATCTACAGTGCAACTCTTCCCACAATGCTTCTCTTGAAAAAGATTTCCACCTCAAATGAGCCGCCACGCCTAATATTCTCTCAATCATTATATTATTATAGCAGTAGACATAACATAAACGTTTCAATATCAAACTTAGAATCAAGACAAGAGGCAATCGAAGTGACATTACATTATACATATAGTCTCTTTAACTATATTTAGCACCAAAAATTTTTTTAAAAAAATTGTGCATCCTATCTCTTAACCAAAAGCAGCAATGAAATCCAATTCCTTACCAGCAACGAGATACACAACCGAGAGCATAAAAACGATCATCGAGGGAATGAACACAACCATCCAGTAATAATCAGCAATCTCCTGGTCCGTAAGATAGAAAGCGCTAGGGAAACAGATCCGAATCGGAACCACCTGTCACACCTCGCTGTATGGGTTGAAGCCTTCGATCGACGCAGAACGGTCTTCTCCTATCGCTACTCGGAAACAAGATTTTCAAACTGACAGCCGTGGACACGACGATTGCGAGCGAGATGACAGCCGCGAAAGCCACAGTCACGGGTCTCTGGAGCTTGCCCCACGCTTTGTCTTCTTCCCTCAGGCTCTCGTACTCGCGCTTCGGCATGAAAGCCTGGCGAAGCGCGTCGCCGATGATCGCCATTGACGGAAGTAGCGAGCTCAAACGGACATTGATTTGTGGAGTCTAGGGTTTCGAGTTTCTTCCGAGATTGGCTTTTCGAAATCCTAACATGCTGCTCCGATTAATCAATTTTATTTTGCCAAATGGCTTCGAAGAAAAGGAATTTCGAAGATGGTATAAATAGTGACAGTGATAGAAACTTGTAACTGCGGCGGGCTTAGGGTTTGAAATCGTGAATTAAAAGATCGGAAGCTGAAACAAAACGGGAACGAGATGATAAAGATTATTCGATTTCGGTGCTCTCGGAAATTCTTTAACTTTTTGAAATACGCTTTTTATTTTTTAGGTGACGAACGAGAAGTTGCTTTCAGAATTTGGCGCACCGACTGCAAGGGGTAAGCATATTTTTGTGCAAGATTGAGATGAACCATTATTTTTTCTTTTATACTTTTTTTTAAAAAAATTATTACATCTCATGTTTCTTTTGGCTTAATCCTCAAATATTGTAACTGGGGAGCGGATTTCCTGACGTTAGGGCTCAAAAGTTAGCGTGCCATTACTTAATTTAAACCGTTGGATTATTATAGTTAATAAGATTTTTACACGTGTCCTGCAATTTTTTTTAACCATGTATGCTTTGAACTTTTTTTCCCCTGAACTACCGAAACCACACCTGTGGCATCCATGGTTGAGACGGCACAACTGGACGAACCTCGCTCTACCATCACCCTCGCATTGGAACCTCGCACAACTTGACATCATCACTTCCTCGCATTGGAACCTATCCTTAACACTCGTCTTGCACTGCAAATTAAAACTACAGAACCATTCTCACCATCGCTGATGCTGCTGCTATCTGCCTCCAAAAATGACGTTGACGTTCAACTTTGAATCCTCTTCCAACAACAACAACAACATGCAGCAGGAGTCTAAGTTGTTGATCCCTGTGGATTCATCGAACTCTGTTTTGGAGTTGGGTCTTCTGGAACAGGGAACTGGGGACCGTGGTGGTATTTTCTCTAATATTAAGCTTTTCAGGAGTTTGATCACTATTTCCACTAAGGAGGCGACGCCTGGGTACGAAAACAGTGGCAGCACGAAAAGGTGACGAGCATCAATGGTGAACATCATCCCATGAAGAAGAATTAAAGGTAACCGAGAGTCTCGATGCGGGATCCTTGCTCCATCGCACCATCGATTTCTCGGGAGCAATCCAACCTTAGCTACTTCTGGCACGCCTTCTCCGAAGCCAAAGAAAACAACCATCATCTTGTCGAAGAATGTTAACGAAGCATTCTAGCCAGTCTGTTTCCTCCGAGAGGATGACCTTGTTTGCTGCAGCTTCGCCCAATAGACATTGACTTGCTGTCACCGTCAACCATGGATGCCACAGGCGGGTTTCCGGAGTTCGGAAGAAATAAAAGTTCAAACATACGCGGTTAAGAAAAATTACAGAACACGTGTCAAAATCCTATCAACTACAACAATCCAACAGTTTAAAATTAAGTAACAGCACGGTAACTTTCACGCCCTAACGTCAGGAAATCTGCTCCCATTGCAAGGATTGTGCTATTTTGCTTCCCAAGTTTTAATCGAACGAATTTAGTAATTTTGGTTAAATTTCCACCTCTTCAACCCAACAACACTATCATTATCAGTAGTGTTGATTTAAGATGTAAATTAAAATTATATTATATATAACTTAAATTTAATATCAAAATTATCATATATTCATTACTACTAAAAAGTTATTTATATTATATATAACTTAATTTATGTTTATTAATATTAATTTATTAAGAAATACTAAAAATATTAAATATTAAAAAATTAATGATTAAATATTAATAAATTAATGAAAGTATAAGTTATTAAATATCAATCAATATTATTAGTATAAGTTATTAAATATCCATATAAATTTATTTATATCAATACAAATTAATTTATGATTATTAATTTACATTTGTATATTAAATCATTAATATTAATATTATATATTTATTAATGTGTTAGTATTTAATAAATTTTAATTTATAATTAATTAATATTTCGTATTATTAGTACATAATAATAAATTAATATTATTAAATAAATTTAGTTATATAACATATAAATAATTCATTTAGTAGTAATAAATATATGTACAATTTTGACCTCACATTTAAGTTATATATAATATAAATTTCACTTATATATTAATCCAATACTTCGCACTGGTGGGTAGTGTTGGGGTGAAGGAGTGAGGCTCCAAATCCTATGGTTAATACTTAGTAAATTTCTTTTCTAATTTTTGCATGTTATGTCACCTGCCATGTCGGCATGTCAAAGACATATCATCATATGTGATGGACCACCATGTCAACTGTCATGTCATCCATCAATGTCACGTCAACAAAATATGTTAATTTTTTAATAAAAGATTAACAAAGAGACCAAAATCGAACAATGGCAATACATAGAGGATTAAATTTGCTTAATTAAAACTTACCAAAATCGCACAGTTGCAATACTTGAGGGATCAAAAGTGCAATTAAGCCATTCTTTTTATTTTTCCTTCAATTTTTCTTCATTCTTTTGTTATATCTATCATTTTCTCTCTTTTTCTTTTTTCATTTATGTTGTGATTCAATTGCAAATTACAATGATACATACTACTAAGTTTGTGGATCCAGTGTGGAGTTATTTTAGCTTAATTAGTGGTAGCAAATTTGAGACCTAAGCGTCATAAAAAGAGCTTTGTTATTTATAGTGGTTTTACCTAATTTAAATAGAATTATCTTCTGTAAAAAAATATTTGTGATCTCTACCGAAATAATTACAATAATAAATTGAGTAAATTACATTGGTACCCCTTCAGGTTTTTTCAAATTGCACATAATCTCCCTACTTTTTTAATGTTTACAATAACATTCTTAATAAGGGTACACGATGTAATGTTTTTCAAACAATTAAGGGGTTAGTGTAAATGTATAAGGGATATTAGTGTAATATTTTCAAACAATTAAGGGGATTAGTGTAAGGATAAAAAAATGGGGGTATCGTGTGTAATTTAAAAAAATCTCAAGAGGTATTAATGTAATTTACTTTAATAAATTTATTGAGTTTTATAATAAAATTTTTTAAACTATTTCAATTTACATCTTTTCCTTACATTTCTATTCCTTGTTTTTTGAATGTGCAACTAGGGGTGACAAAGTGAGTCGATCCATCCTGCTTCACCTTAATCCTACCTAAAGCAAAACAAAACAGGTTGACCCACTAGTGAAAAGTGAGTTAAAAAATATAACCCACTCTGTTTAAAGGTAGGTTGTCGGATTAGCAGATTGACCGGCTAAAATAGGATCGATAGGTTGAATAATTTAATTCACCCTAACATTTTTTATAGGTTAGGGAGATTGTCCCAAAGTGTTCAACTTACTTTACCACCCCTATGTAAGGGTGGACAAGGACCTGACACTTGAATCGAACCCGAAAAATCTAAAGAAAGAGAAAGGCTTTTGGGTGGGTTCGGATGAGTGTTCAAGTTAAATGACTATAAAAATTGATTTTGAATGGTTTGATACGGGCAAGCTTGGTTTCAAAAAAATTGTTTCATTGATGATTAAATTGACCAACGGTGCATATTAGAAGAGAACATTTTTTTTATAATCAGACAATTGCATAACTTAATTAAAGAAAGGTGATGTGATTATAGGTTCTTGTGGCAGATATAGTGTTAACATAGATTGGAGCATTGCCAAATAAAAAAGTTATAGCTTCATAAATAATATTGATAAATCCATTCTCGTTCTAGTTTTTCGAAGCTTCCCATGTACGATTCAAATAAAATTTCAAATCAACAGATCAATTCCCTATACCCCATCATCACTGAGAGTCTCAGATCATAGCCGCTTGAACCATTCTATCATTTTTTTGACTAAATTCTCTCATTCTTTGTTATTTGTGGCTCAATGAATTGAAAATTCAAAAGTTAAATAATAGAGTAAATTACATTAACACCCTAGAGTTTTTTCAGATTGCACATAATTTTTCTATTTTTTTAACGTTTACTAACAACCTCCTTTATAGGGGTACACGGTGTGATGTTTTTTAAACAATTAACGGAGGTTAGTGTAATGTATAAGAGGTATCAGTGTAATGTTTTTCAAACAACTAAGGGGGTTAGTGTAGGAATAGAAAAAGGAGGGGTATCGTGTACAATCTAGAAAAGTCTCAAAAGGTGACAGTGTATTTTACTTTAAATAATATCTCTCCCTTTAAATGCTTTAACCATTTTCACCAATGTCCGCCTTTATGGACTAAGCCATTATAACCGTCCAATGATCGTCTTCCTCGCTTTCTCACTTCGAGCCCTCGCATCGCATTATTGCAGTTGGGCCTAGCTCATCAGAGAATTTGCATGTGGAAAAATGAATGAAAGCAAGAGATGGTGTTGAAATAGTAGAAACTGAAATAACCCATTAGACTCAAATCTAACCAAAATCAAACTGAACCCGTTACAATCTAAAAGTGTCACAAACGGTGATGGGCAACATTTTCCAATGGTCAATTTTTAGCGAAATTGAACTTTTTTAGCTCGAATCTGATCGAACTCAACCATTGCTCACCCCTACCCCTATGTATAACAAACATTTTTCAAGTAATATCATCGGTAGGGTGCAACTCAATAAATACTCATTGCAAATTTAATTAAAAAAATACAAAAGAACTTATGTAATGTTTTTCCCTCTCTCTACTATAACTCAAAAATATTTGGATCTAAGTGGTGTTATTTCTAAATACTTTTTGTTTACATTATTTTCACACTTTTTTCTTGGGTAAATATTCTTACACTTTAACTATTTTAAATTAAAAATATATTGAAAATATTATTTTAATTATTCCTATAAGGTTGAAAAATATATTTTGTATTTAAATTATTATTATATTTATTAACCTACGATTGTTTCGTTCCTTTAAATAATAGTTTAAATTCAATTTTTATAAATAAAAATAGAATTATTATGGTGAACTTATGGGCATATGATATTAAAGTATTAAATATATCTTATTAAGTATTTTAAATTACTTGAAAATATCAATTTATTTTTTTATTTTTTTATAATATTTTAAAATTATTTTTTATTTTTTACTTCTTATTAAGCGCTCATACACACCATAGATAACTCCTTTAAAATATTACAAAGACTTAATTTTTTAAGGGATTTACTCTACTTTTAATTAGTGGAGTCTAAAATAATTTCCTCACACCAAAATTTTATGAGATAATTATATTGATCTCACTTAATTGTCCATTATATTTACATCTTTTTATTTTGAACTTGCACTTTTTTCATTACTTTATATATTATTTTACACGCTAATACCTGTTATGTATATATAAGCAGACAGAAAATTCGATGCATCCTTTTGTTTATTTTGGACGAAAAATTTGAATTAATAACATATGAAATTAGTAAGTTTTCCGTGCATTCTACTAATATTTTTTAAATTTAAGTGAGCTTTATAAATGAAAATAATTTTTGAAATAACAGATGTTTTTATTATTAATAATAAATATTTTATAAAAATAAATGTAAAATTATAAAAATAAATTATTTGAATTAAGATACATTACTTTTATTAATATAGTGTGTCTAAATTGAAAATTTAAAATTCAATTTTAAAGAAAGATTGATTAATATTATGATAATTTTAAAATTCAATTTATCTAAAAAAATTATATTCAATTTGATATAGCATGTCAAGATTCAAAATTTGAAATTTAATTTAATTTAACAAATAATAATGTTTAATAGACATAAAAATTATAAATAAAACATACAAGAGAAGTTATGTGGTTTAATGAAAAAAAAAACTCCTGAAAATATTTTCAATTAAAAATGAAGATTTAAATTTATAATATACAAATAAATTGATGGTAATCATGCATGCAAGTGCATTGAATGACATTTTTCTTTTTTAACCAAAAGTAGCTAAACAACCCAAAACATACTAAATGACATTGTGTTGAGGTTAGAAGTCGCACTTGTTGTGTGTGGAATGAAATGATGTGATTTAAGACATACATTATAGCATCTCTAATGATACTCAATTAAGTAATCCACTGTAGATTTTTAAGTGAATCTAAAATGGATTCTATTATGCCCCATCATATTTAAGTAACTTATCCACATTTTATTCTAATGATACAACTTTTAAGTACTCCACATTTTTATATTTTTTTATTTATACTTAATGTTATTTCACTATTAAAATATTAGTTTTTCAAGTAACAAAATAATTTTTTATTTACAAGCAATCGCTCCTTATATAAAAAAATGATATTTAAATTTAAGTAACTCACTATATCAACTAGATCAGCTTCAATAAAAGAAAAAAATAAAGAACAATTTCTTAATTTAAACAACTCACTTAATCAATTTATTGGAGTTATTCATAAAGATGGAATCCGATGTTAAAGTGGGGACTTACTTGTGCCTGAAAATTTTCTCTTCTTAAGAGACTATCGCGATCAACTGCTTACCATTATTGAGACCAAAGTTAAGAAATTCTTGAAATGTTATCTTAAAATATAAAACATATATTCTCCCTAGCCATGTTCCTTTAGGGCCTATTTGGTAGCCAAGATAAGTGAAATAAGATAGCATAACTCATCTTATCCTATTTTAATCCAATGTTTGTTAGGCCAACATGATATGATAGTCTTATCCTATGGGCCTATCATATCCTACTGACTGATGTAATTTTCATCGTAAGGGGAGGCTGGGTTAGAAATTGGCAAGATAGGATAAAAGTTTTTTTTCCCAACTCACCCTTGTCATTATTCGACTAGCGTTGTTTGCTCCAGCCCTAACCCAGGTTGTTTGCTCCTTCCATCGGCATCTACACTTCCTCTCAGGTAAGTCGATGGTTATTTTGGCTTTACCTGTTTCATCACTTGTTATTTCATCGATGATTATTTTGGCTTATCGGATTATTGCCTTAATTGTTTGGCTTTCCAACTTTTGCTTTAACAATTGTTGAATAATGCTTTGTTCGAAGGGTTAAATTTTTATTGTGAGGTATGAATTGAAAGCTTCGCGAACCTTGGAGTTTTCTACACATGACCTGTAAATTTCGGTTTATGTGCATCAAATGCCTAATCTTATAAAAAAAAAGAAAATAATCTAATTTTCATAAACCTGCATTTTGGTCATGAGTGTATATTCTTTTTTTTTTCAAACAAGATAACCAGTCCGTATTCAACAATGATAATAATCATGAATTCTTCTCTTTTGTCATCTTCTGCACATACACTGACATCCCTATGAAATTTGTGATGAATTAATAAAAAGGAAATATCTAGTAATAGTTATAACAAAAAGAAATTGACAAACATATATAATATATCCTTATGTAGTGAGCACGTGACAGAACGTGTTACATCTATGCTTAGCATTCACATTCCAATTCCAATCATATTCATACATTATTCTTATTGAAATATTTCATTTCCTATTATTCATTCATAATCACACGTATTCATTCATTATCATAATATGCAATTATCTAATTACATTCATTCTTTTATCATATGCTCCATTCTTGTAATATATTTGTGTATGTGTGTGTGTGTGTGTATGTATACATATACATATATGTGTACACACACACACACACACACACACACATATATATACACATACATATATGAATTTATGCATATACATATGTATACATATACATATGTATACATATACATAGGAAACGTATCTAGTGAGAGAGCTTTTTTTATATAAGAGTGAGAGGAATGAATATTGACCATTAGATCTTGTCATAAATGGTCAAGATTAAAATATTTAAAGTCATGTGAGTTTTTTAAAAAGCCACATGACTTTTTAAGTAACCACATAACATTAAATCATGACCATCCATGTATGGTTATACGACCCAGATTTACTCCTCTCACTCTCATATAAATATAACCCTCTCACTAGATATGCCTCCTATATATATATATATATATATGTATATGTTATATATATATGTATATGACATATATATGTCATATATATGTATACAGATCTATACATACATATATACATATATGTATGTATGTATATATGTGTATATATGTATAATATACACATGTATACATATATACACATATATACATACATACATATATGTATATATGTATGTGTATGTATATGTATACATACATACATATGTGTATACATATACATACACATACATATATGTATATAATATAAATATAAATATATATATATATAAAGCTAATTATATATATTATTAAATTAAGAAATGAAATTAGTTTTTGCTAATTATATATATTAAGCTAATTATATATATACATATATGTATATATATACACACACATATATATATACACGTATATGTATATATACATATACACACATATATATATGTATATATATATATTAAACTAATTATATATATTATTAAATTAAGAAATGAAATCAGTTTTTGTTAAGCTGTAAATTAAATTTTTGTTAGCTAACTATATAAGACAATGATTTAATCTTTTTGTTATATATTATCCTATTTGTATTTTTCAATTGTTTGTTTCCTTATTCAACATTATTATTTCTAACGATAATAAGAAATTCTAGAAGGTTAAGAAATTGGTATCTTAATCACAGGGATAAAAATGCTTCCAGAGGAGATGTGTCAAATCATGACATATTTAATGTTGGAAGAGGTGTTTACATAGATGGTAGGATTTTGTTTTTCTATTTTTATGGTAGTGAGTTATGCTGCACTGTGGTATTATGAACATAATAATATTAGGCAATAACCAACAAACCATGAAGGTTTAAGGGAATAATTTTTACAAAGATTGATCCACCGAGATGATGTTACGTGTGTTGATCAACTTCGTATGGATATTAGGTATTTTCGCTTGTTATGTGTTTTACTTCGTAATGAAGGTAAACTAAAACAAGATGGACTAGTAAGTATTGAGGAACAAGTGATTATGTTCTTACACATATTGGCACATCATTCTAAGAATCATGTTATTAAGTTTCTATTTAAGCGGTCTAGAGAAACAGTTAATAGGCACTTTAACTTAGTATTAAATAGTGTCTTACGGTTGCAAGAAGCACTTCTTAGAGCACCAGAACCTGTCCCAAAAGATTACTTAGATGAAAGATGGAAATGGTTTAGAGTATAGTGTCAACCTATTATATTTTACAAACTATTTTATAAATAACAGTTATGTTCTATTTTTTTTTTCCTAAAATGTGTTCTACTTAATTGGAATTTGTTTATAAAGTTGCCTTGGAGCATTAGATGGAACACATATCCAAGTTAATGTGCCAACAATTGATAAGCCTAGATATGTAATAGAAAAGGGGATATATTTACCAATGTCCTAGATGCAAGTTCCAAAGATTTGAAGTTTATATATGTGTTACCTAGATGGGAAGGATCATCATTAGATTCAAAAGGTATTACAGGATGCTATTTTTAGGAGGAATGGTTTAAAAGTTCCAACAAGTAAAAAAATATTGCATGGTAAAAAAATTATGTAGTATATAATGACAAGTAATAATACCTTAAATTGATAGTTATGTTTTATTCTAGGGTATTATTATTTGGTGGATGCTGAATATACAAATTGTGAAGGATTCCTTACTCCATACAGAGGTTATCGATACCATCGTAGTGAATGGAGACATGGGCACACACCATTATATAAGGAAAAGCTATTCAATATGAGGCACTCTATGGCAAGAAATGTGATAGAGAGAACCTTTGGATTGTTAAAAATGCGGTGGGCTATTCTTAGAACTCGATCATTTTACCCAATTAAAATCCAAAATCGCATCATAATTGCTTGTTGCCTTTTGCACAATTTTATTAGAAGAGAAATGTCGCTGACCAAATGGAAGAACTATTAGATATAGAATTGAAAGCATAAGTACACAATGAGGATGTGACGCATGTTGATTCTATTAGTACAATTGGGAATAGTGAGGCTTAGTCTACTTGGAGGGAAAACCTAGCAACACAAATGTGGAATGAATGGATCACTAATAAAAATATGAATTGATAATTTTGAAATTAGTTTAGTTTGTTTGTAATTTTTTTTTTCTTTTGATTGTGCATTGCCTGTAAGGATTTGGAACATCTATATGGTTGTATTTATTATAATTTGAACTATGCAGCTTTGGTTTATGACATATGTATATCTTAGTTATTTTATTATATAATTTGTAATTTGGTAATGAGATAGGAATGGAATTTGAGAGCGGCATATAACAAAATGTCAAGAGAAAGAAAGATCGTAGGCAATGGTCAAATGATGAGGATGAAGCCTTTCTTGATATCATGATTGAAGCTATGAACCAAGGTCAAAGATGTAACACTAGACAATTCAAAGCACATACCTTGAAAGCGGCTGAGACAAAATTGGAGCAAAAGTTTCTTGGATGTGGAATTAAGGTCAAACCACATATTGAATCTACAATGAAGAGGTTAAAGACTGTTCATTCAATATTTTATAATATGCTAAATCAAAATGGATTTGGTTGGAATGATGAGAAAAAAAATGGTTACAGTGGATAGTGGTGATGTATGGAATGATTACATAAATGTTAGTGTTTATTATTTTTCTTCTCTAATGAATTATTTTGATTTAGTTTCTATTTATGATAAATTAAAAATATTTGCATATTTTATTATCATGTAGAGTTATACAAATGCAAAGGATTATAGGAACACACCAATGCCACTTCTTGAAAAGCTTACTCTTGCTTTTGAAAAATAGCGTACTACTGGTAAAGGAGCTGTTACCCCAGCTAATTAGATGAGTTAGTATTGATTAGATTTGGGTTAGTAAGAGATTAATTGAGTTAGGTGTTGAAACTGAAAGTTTCCTCCTTTCTCCTTACCTAAAACCACATGGCTTGTTTGTCGTTAGCGTGCCATTTTAATTATTTTTCATTACTCTTGCTTTTGCTGCACCATGCAAACACCAAAAACCCAAATATGCTGACCAATCTCTCTCAGTTAGGCTGGGTATGGGTGAGTAACACGTATAAGTTGGGTAGATGAGATCCAATGGTTGGAGATGTGTGGTGTGTGTGAGTCGTTGATTAAAAGAAAACTGGAAACGTAAAAGAAGGGGAGAATCACTGTCCCCTTTATTCCTTTACATATGTAATCAGAAAAATAAAAATTTCTTCATCCAAAACCATTATTCTCCTTCTTTTAAAAAATTTTTCCTTTTTTTTTTCTTTCTTTTTCCACCTACATTACTGCTTTATGCCATTAAGATCAAGAGTTGTGCAGCGGGAAAGAAAGCATTGGGTAGCGATTGAGACTAAGCATGGGAGCAATTTTGCAGATCAACTCCTAGAAAATATTAAGGTGGGGAAGGAGGTTTAGGCCTCAATATGTAATTTTTAGTGTTTAATAATTTAGTTGTGATTTAAGATGGTTGGAGATTTGTGATTTTTCTTAGTTAATTATTTTTCGTGCTTGATTAATGTTTATTTGTGTTGAAATGTTGTGTGAGGTTACAATAATGTTTACCTTTAAAATTGAAATGGAAGTGTTGTTGTAGCATGTGGGGAGGAAGTATCTTTATGTGGTAACGTTAAATTGGGTTCATTTGCTTGTCTAATGAACATGATTGTTGAAAACTTGTTTTCTCTACTTGATTTATTGGTTTGGGTATTCCTAGTTCTTGCTTGATTATAGATATACTGGTGCTGTAACTTTCATGCTTGTGTTATGAAGCTTTTTATAAGAATTGGAAATAAAATGTTAGTGAGTTTAAGTTGTAATTGGCAATTCCTTTTCTTTTCCTGTGCCATTCCCTGAGAAACAAAGAGAGAGAGAAGGAGAGATGAAATTTATTCTGATTTGTGCTTTAAATTGGAGAAGTTTAGGACTACACTTGCGTGTTTTCTCTCTTGTTGAGAAGAAATAATTTGAGATGGGAAGTAATTAGCTCACCGTATTGAGGTCCAATTTCAAGTGGAATGTGCGTGGAGGCATGAATGCAACAAATAGGCGTGTTGGTGAGGAATGGGAAAGAAGGCATTTTGTTAGCGAATGTGTGGTACATTTTTGTGGGTTGTTACCAATTTGGGCCAACACTGGACTTGAAACGTAAAAATTTGGGTTTGTGCATAAAATATCAACATAACACACATAAAATTGGGGTGAACCTAGCATTGAGCGGAACCTAATAAACTAAAATCTATACCATTCAATATTGAATGGATTGAATAATAATAATAATAATAATAATAATAATAATAATAATAATAATAATAATAATAATAATGAGTTTAATGGTTAGAGTAAGTTACATTTGTATCCCTTGTACTTTTCGCGAATTTCACCTAATACCCTTTTGTTATAAGACATTACTTTTAACCCCCTAATTAAACGATGTCAATTAACGTTTTTAAATTTTATTGAAATGACAACAATGTCCCTGTCAAGTAACACCCAAACCCATCACCCACCTTCACTGTTGGTTTGTGAAATTAGAAATTGAAACTGTTCTCTACTAGGGTTTTGGGAAGGAAAAATCGTAATACCAAGTTGAGGGAACTGTGTTCAGGTTAGCACTGGGTTTGTGTATAAGTCGAATTCGAACCTAGATCAAGTGCTTAGTTTTGAAGGTGCGAGGTTTTGCTGTGGTGTTCGTGGGTGGGTGCCTAAGTTGAACTATTACGAAGGTTTGGCGGCTGCGTTTCAGAAAAGCGATTTGTGAAGGTACGTAAGCCCTTGTTGTCGAAAGTGCGAGGTATATGCTTGTTGTCGCGCAACTATTTTTTGTTCTTGTGGCACTTGTCCTTTAAATTGTACATGGTGGTCCCTAAGGTCATCATATTCACAGTACGTGAAAGCAACCTTTTTAACCTTGTGTATTCCATTATGTTTTTATTATGGTTGTGTCATTGGGGGTTTTGGTGGAGGACCATTGTTTGTTTTAAGACCACTTGCCTCTGACGTGGCCAGCGTTGGACCCCACTTATAATTGGTTATTTGTTGTTTTTGTCAGCTTGTAGGACACACAATGGATGACATGGCATACATGGGCCCCAAACTAAGGAACGTGGATATCCTAGTCCACTTTGTGGAGATGAAAGGTGATCCAACTATAATACAGAATGTGGATCTTGATAGGTTCGACATGTTTGACGCAACGGACTAGGTGAACATGATTGCAGAAGACTTGGGTTTGCCATTGTGTCATCCTTTTATCCTTTAATATCGGTTCGTTGACAGTGGTAAAATTCTACCACTTGCCAATGATAATGATATGTTGCTAATGTTTTTTGATAACAAAAATTGTGCATATGTTCACTTGTATGTAACCAAAAGTAAAGCTGAGTTTTGGAAAGAAAGTGAAAATGTTGGTGCTATTGATGCTAAGGGAAAGAATGTTGTAACTGAAAAGGTACCTATAGTTGATCATGATGAAAGGGATGTTGTAAATCCCACTATGAGTCCAGATGAAGTCTATGCAAGTGATGATGACTTGAGTTACAAAGAGGTTAGTGATACTGATTCATCGGAGAGTGACTTTGACCCTATTGGTGAGGATGTTGATAAGAGTGATGGAGGCACGATAAGTGATTTTGAAGAATCAGTTGATGTGATTGGGAATGTGCATTCAGATGAAAATACAAAGGAAATTTATGTCGAAAGGGGAAAGTTGGGAAAACCCTATGAGAATAACATGGATGGCAAGATTCGCCATCAAGTTGGACAACTATTTGTAAATGTGGATCATTTTAAGGAGATGCTTAAGGATTTTGCAATACAATAGGGTTTTCAACTAAGAAGGGTGAAAAATGAAAAGGTGAGGGTGACTTGTGAGTGTGAATCTAAAAAGTGTACTTGGAGGATCTATGCATCCCTAACCCAGATGGAGTGACATTTAAGATAAGGACATATAACAGTGTGCATACTTGCATTAGATCAACGAAGAATGTTGATGCAAACTCTGCTTTGATTGCTAAGAAATTGGAGAGCATGTTGGTGGCTAATCCTAATGTTAGCTACTCAACCATGAAGCAAGTCTTACTTGAGCGTTATGGAATTGAACCCACCAACCTGATGCAACTGTATCGTGCAAAGAGAAAGATCTAGCAAACCACTAGGGGGTGCATGCAGTTTCATACAATGACTTGCCACCTTAGGCGCAAGTTGTTAGAGAGAGCAATCCAAGTAATATAGTGAAGCTGTTTGTTGAGCCAAGGGTTGGTATGAACCCTCAATTTAGAAGAATTTTTCTTCATCTTGATGTAATGAAAAAAGGGTTTGTAAGAGGGTGTAGGCCATGGCTTGGTATCGATGGTTGCCACTTGAAAGGACCTTTTGGAGGAATCTTCTTATCTACTGTTGCTCTTAATGCAAATAAGGGAATGTTCCCCATAGCTATTGCAGTGGTAGAAGTGGAATGTAAGGATTCATGGAGGTTTTTATATACTCTACTACTTGAAGCATTACAATCTGTTCCAGACTGGAAACATGAGTGTCTAACCCTTATGTCTAATATGCAAAAGGTTTATCTGTGTTACTGCTTTATTATTTAATTGATGGCCCCCTACGTTGTGCCTATGGCAATGTTACTGACTTGGGTATTTTTTATAAATTATAGGGCCTTATTCAAGCTATTGCAAACTTGTTTCCGTATGCAAAACACAGGCGAGTTGTCATTACATCTGTCTGTCTTCTGTGTGTACTAGTTTAGTATATGTGTTGTATTTGTGTCTATGCAATGTTTGGTATATAGCACTAAACTGGTGTTTGCATTATGTAAAAGGTAATTGTATGTATGTTAAAGGAACTAACATAGTACTGGTTACTTTACTGCTACATTGGCTATTTTTGAAGGAATGAATTAGTAATTAAATTTCCAATTTCATTTTATAAAACTGTCTCATGACATGCTCCAATTTTGTCCTCCCTAGACTCATTCAAGTATTTTGTAGCCCTCTTTTTCTGAAATTGAAAACTTTTTAATTTTGTTTCCTATTCATAAAAACTACTAAATTACATTCACCGTAACTTGTGTTAGCAAGACCTATCAAAATAGGCTTGCTAGTTCCACCATACAGCAATCATAATCTATCTAGCAGTTTATATAAGTCTGTGTTAGAAAGTCTGTATCTGTGTATCAATTTATTTATGCAATACTCATGTAAGTTTGTTTATGCAAATGAATTAGTGTGTAGCGGTTTAGACATAGTACTGCTCATGCAAGTCTGTGTTAAGAACTCTATGTAGCAAGTGTGATTCCATTCATGTGAGTCATGGATTGTGTGCATACTTGTAATTTTTTTGGTTTGTCTTAACTTTGATGTGATTTTTTCAGTGGTATACACAACTTAATACTTAGTTACAAGGCTAACAAGTTAGTTACTAAGCAATGTTATATATGTGATTAATGGATGAAATAAGGCTAACACAACTTAATACTTTATTATTTTTTCTTTTGTAATGTTAGTTACTAGTTAGCACTGAACTTAATCATTTTGCTTGTCCATGTAAATTTTGCTGCAATCACATGTTGAACCACTTCAAACCAAAAACTTAGGTCCTTATTGTTGACAACACATTTTTGGAAATGTGTGATGGCCTATAATGAATTCATGTTCAACAAAGCAATTGAGGATATAAGAAAAGTGAACAATGAAGCTGTAGAATGGCTACTGTTTGACAGCAAACCTAAACACACGTGGGCCAGACATACCTTTGATCCACTTTGCAAGAGTGATCATGTCACAAACAATGTTTGTGAGGTATTCAATGCTTGGGTTGGTGATGACAGGCGAAAAACTGTTTTATCCATGCTATAGTCTTTGGTGTGCAAGATGATGGTCACATTTCAGAAAAGATATGAGAAGGCATCCACATGTCATTTTATGGTAGCTCCCAGAGTTAGGATAGTATTAGACAAAACAGTGCAGGATGAGAGATTTTGTATTGTGACATATACTGGCAATGATGAGTTCCAGGTTAAAGATGGTTACTTTAATTTTGTTGTTAACCTCAGGGGTAAGGTGTGTGACTGTAAATATTGGCAGATTATTGAGTTGCCTTACAAACACACATGTTCTTGCATAGTTCATAACAGAGGCAACGTGGAGAGTTATTGTCATGAATCCTTCTCAACCTCAATGTGGATGGTTGCTTATTCTGAAATTGTTCATCCGATCCCTAAATTAGATGCTAACAACAGAGGAGAATGTCCCCATCGTGATCCACCTACACTGGAAAGGCTACCAAGAAGGCCTAGGAAGGCTAGGAGAAAAAGTGAGTTTGAAAGCCCCTTAGGAACCCAAGAAGCTAAGAGGTCTAACACTATCCGATGTTCCATATTAAGTAGTTCGACCATAACTATAGGACTTGTCATTGGGCTCCTGTGGGGAAACAAACAAAGAGGAAACAAGTTTCTACACATTTAACAATTCCATCTATGTTTGATATATCCTTGGTTTTCATTATATAGAATAATAGATTTTATGATTTTGTTTTTTCTTTGAAATTTTTAGAAAAAAACCCTCATGTCCAAACTGGAAATGCTGCTTTAGTGCAAACAGGAAACACTACAATTCCTTCTTCCCAACAATCTGGAATCAGCATTTAGGTATTTTTAAACTCACTTTAATTTAATTGTAATATACTTCACAAACTCATATCCTTTTCAATTTTATTGCAAGGAAACACAAAATCAATCCTAGGTGGCAATTGAATTTTCTAACCAATAAGGCAACACAAACAGTGGGGCATGAGCAAAGAAGAAAAGGATCAAAGTAAAAGCAAAAAGAAAGATTAGATCTAATGTAAATGAATGACAATATTGTAATAGATGTGCAGTGGAATTTTTTTGGAAAACATTTTATATGTACGCCTTGTGTTTTGACAAGCAGCTACAAATTACATAGTTCTTGAGGGGTTGTTTTTTGAAAAACAAGCCAGCTAGTAGTACATAATGTACAAGGTTTTTTTTTGTATAGGGTTGTTTGTTATTCAGCATGTGCACATCGTTAGGCAATGGTTATGTATGAATCATATTATGAAATGAATGAAAGTTTATATTTTTATGCATACTACTTTGCTTTTTCTTGACATTATATTTGCAAAAATTACATGACAATGACAACTCTAAATCAAAAGATTGTGCTTGCACTTGCACTTGTTGCAACTTACTGGTTGAAATATTTGGCAACAATTTGGTATAATTTCAAGTAAAGTAAGTGTGACTAAAATGCACTAGACATGGGCGTGTAAGTCAGTGGCCTAATTAAGGACAATGTTATTAACAACATATTGGTATATTTGAGCAATTGATATAATTTTAACTCAAGTTGTATAATTTCAAAAAAAGTGGATAACTTACTTCCAAATCACAAATGCTTAGAATTAGCATCCATTTACAAATAACACCAAAATTACAATAACAACCATCTACACCTAATATTAACAAGCATAATGAGTACCACCACGACTTAAATTAACAACTACCTAATCTAAAATTCTCACTTAAATATAGTTGCAACAATTAAAATTCCTACAACAATTACAATTAACATTGTAAATATTACAACATTTTGCTTTAGCTATTCATAGTTTCCTTCTACCACTTTCAACTTTGCCTTCATTCTAGCAATGTCCCGTTTCATGTTATCCATGTCCATCTTCAACTTTTCATGCTCATCTATGATATCCTTTTCAACCCACTCAAAATAATCACAAACGATCAACCTACAAGAGTAAAAGAGACAATTTGGGTTGGCTTCAGTTTCACTACATGTTTATTTTTGCAGGTTTTCCACAATGACAATATTTTCTCTGGTGCCTTACTCTTACTCCACTATCACTAACACTAGAAGAAGAAGCAACTCTTGATTGTGACATTTTATCAAACACCCTACAAGCAACATAATAAAACAAAAAATCACACAACTTCCATTGGACACAACAAATTCATCATAAAAAGAATTACATAACAGAGAGATACTAGAGAATGATTCAAATGCAAACTCAACCATATGGAAACACAATGGAGCACATTATTTAACGTTAAGTATAGAAGAGGGTTAGACCCAACAATTAACATTCATACCAGCTACAAAGCAACCTCCAACTCCAAATACAGTTGCGTGCACTCAACAAGACGAGAAAGGTGTTTTACGCTTCACCCACATTCAACAACTTCACACACAATCATAACACAAGCAACTGAACCCTTTCCCGCTCCAAGTTTTTTCCAAAAACGTAAAAACGTTATTCTCTTTTTACCAATTCAATCAAAGGAGAAAGGGGCAAAAGTGGACAAAAATTTTGATTAAAACTCATGTGCTCCATGCATGATGCATTGGGGTTAACAGAGTCAGACACGTTATGGGGTTAGGGGGTCACGATGTAACAAGGACCAAACAATTAGGGGGTTTCTATAGGTCTCAAAAAAGTAAGGGTATCGAGTGAAATCCGTGAAAAGTACAGGGGGTGCAAATGTAATTTACTCTAATGGTTATGCACTGTCAATATAAAAAATTTTACACTGTCATCCAATTAAAAATCACAATTAATATGACTTTTATAGTATTTATTATAAAAGTCAACAAACTTACAATAAATGATGATTTGTGATTAGATGACAGTGTAAAACTACTTTACACTGTTAGTGCGTAACCATTAAACTCAACAATAATAATAAAGTAGTAATGATAAATAACATAGTTGTTGGAAATAAGAAAGTGATTTAAATCTTATATTAGAACCCCAAGAAGTATTGTATAAAAGAAATGAGCATTAAGGAAAAGAATTTATACTTAATGGACAAATTATAACTTTTCTCCAGTAAAAAGAAAATTTTTATAATGATGATCCTCATCATTCTTTAAATTTAGATGAATAAAAGAACCATCCAAATAATAATAATAATATATTATTATTATTATTATTGCTTTGAAGAAAAGCAAGTTCCTGTATAAAAGACTGAAAAGGTTAATAGATGAAATTAAATACTAAGAAGTGAATTATAACCTTAGATAATTAAAGGTAGCGTTAGTTGAATTCTTAAGAATGAATTCCTAAACTATTTTGGGATCTAGGTGGATAAATGATTTATTAATGCTATAATAGAAATATATAGTAACGTGATAATAATAATAATAGTAATAATAAAAATAATATTAATTTTAAAAATTAATATAATTCTAATTATTTTAATAAAACAAAGTAAGTAGAATTGAGTGTAAAGTAAGTTTTTCCATAAAATTTAAGAGATTGAGACTGGAACCATTTAGTTAGGATGAAACTTTATCATAAAGTTTAATAAAATTGAGAATAAAACTATAAGTTTAAATGTTTAAAGGTGAGTGAAAGTAAGGAAAGGCAAGAGAATACGTGTGAAATTTACCTGTAATTAGATTTAAATTTTAGTTATTTTTATGATTGATTTAGAATGAAATCAAGTTCATTTAATGATCATAATCATGTTGTCATGTGCACAACAATTAGTCCTTTGTGTTAGAGTTGATATCGAGTAAGGACAATTGAATTGTTACCTCTAGTTAATAGGATTTGTTAATAAGCCATTATCGGCAAATTGGAAATTTGTATTAAAGGGAATAGGGATTCCCTAATGAAATTATTGATGGATATCAACTCTAGTAGGACGGACTACGATCATATCATTGTTGTTAGACCCATGGTCTCAGAGTAGTTACACCCTGTGATAGGGTGTGAATCTTGTAGTGGAGGCCAAGGCGATTTGCACACTAACATTCCTAACGAGTCACTACAATTTATCTATGATTAGTGGAGAGTACTTTCGTGTATCTGTTACCACCAAAGACTATTCGATTCTAGCTTTGGTTGGTGAATCACTTAATGCTATTCTCATTATAGATTAGGTGAATATTGATATTGATTTGGCATGCTTTGATCTGTGGAGTATAAACTCTTAATCCTACTACTCTGTTGTTGGATAGTCCTCCATCGAGATGAGTCAACACTTATATACGCATCCATTGTGTCTGATCATGAGTTAGCATCTATACATTCATGCATTGCATTTGATTGATTGTTATCTGTGATGCAATACGAATTCTCTAATTTATTATGTTTTGTTGTGATTGTATGTTAGATTAGGTTCTATGGATGTTTATTACCATATTGATCCCTTAAGTTAGAACCCCATTCCCTCTTTTTTTGTCTACGTGTTGTTTTTCCTTTTCTTTTGCCTGTTGTTTGTTGTGTGTTTCCCCCATCCTGTTAGATGGTAGCAATCGACATTAGTATAACACAATAGAAGCTTGGCCGAATCTTCTCAACATTTTCTTGTGGCAACTCTCCACTACTTTAATTCTGTATGAGTAAAGTTTATTTTTTAGTATGGCTAGCTTTAAGAAATTGTAATATTGTAGTTTAAATTTTTATGTATCTACTATTAGTGATGTAATCATGAAAAAAAAAACACTTTGTAATTCTTGAACATAGGAAATATTACATAAATATTATTATTATTAATATATTTATATTATTTGGGGTGTTACACCACCTGTGCGATCTTTAGAACATGCATCTTACACCTTACACAACCTTTTCCTTTTATATGTCAATAGTTGTTGGGAATCCCCTGAAGCACAGCGAAGATACTCACATGTCCAAGAGATCTTGAGATGAAACACTCCCAAATAACACCGCAAAATAGAAATAGTATAAGGACACAAATTTGATGTGGATTGACACCTTTTGCTTATGTTTATGAGAACATCTTAACAAATATTCATTATATCAAATAATATTACAAGTTTTATGGAAAAACTTGAGAAACACTCCTATATAAGTTTTCTGGATAAACTTAAGAATCTTTCTCCATTACACGACCCCTTTCACTTGGGTGATGCCTTCTCTCTTCACAAGGATCTCCTTTTACATACCTTGTATCCTAATCTTAAAAGAGAAAACAAGTCCCTAAAATAAATTAAAACAAATTGATAATATCTCTAAATCTAAACAACATCCTAAAGATTTGAAATTGAAAATTTGAATTGTTCTCCCACAATTCTTCTCTCAATTAAAATTTGCAAACCTCATTCTTAGTCTCTTCAACTCGCATCATCATGGAAGTTCATCATAACCATTTTCATTTTTCGTGTTTTTCTTTTCACATCATGCTTCTGCTCCACAAACTTTGGTGTGTTATTCGCCATACCTCTGATCTTAATATTTCTCTACAAGTATTGGATGATGATACTTTTTATACTTGCACTGTCGTTGGCTACCGCCAACAAAACATGCCACTTGACTTTTACATTGCCAACAAGACTTTCAACATAAGGATCCTCACATGGATCCACCATCAGCTTCATATCACGTCAATACTCATCTGATTGGTTGCTTGGTCGCACAAACAACTTTGATACCACTGCTAAACCCCTCCCCCCTCGCACATAGTGGAATTACTCATATGCCCAAGAGATATTTGATGGAACACACTCAAACAACACCACAAAATAAAAACAAAGGAAGGACACAAATTTAATATGGTTCAACACCTCTTGTCTACATTTATGACAACATCTCAACAAATATTCATCATCTCAAATAATATTACAAGTTTTCTGGACAAACTTGAGAAACTCTCGCATTACAAGTTTGTTGGACAAACTTGAGAAATTTTCTCTATTACACAACCCCCTCACTTGGGTGACGCCTTTTCTCTTCATAAGGACCCTTTGTTATGCACCTTACATCTTAATCTTAAAAGAGAAAACAAATTCTTAAAATAAATTAAAACAAATTGATAATATCTTTAATTTTAAATATAAATGACATCTTAAATATTTGAAATTGAAAATTTGAATTATTCTCCTATCAATAGTCATAGATATGGCAATAGACTAGGAACCTTATAGTGTAGTGATGGAATAGTTTGGAGAATTTTTTGATTGCATATAGCCTTTTTTTTCATAGGATACAGTATCTAGAGTTTTTTTTATTCTAATTAACTTTTATGTAGTATGACTTGATGCTAGTATTTTGGTTCATTATAATTGTTCATTTTTGGCCTTATGAGGCAATATTTTAGGTTGATATGTTGGCATTGATGTAGAGCATGTATTTTGGTTATGATCTCATATAGTGTGTTTGGTAGGAAAGAAATGGAGTTGAAATAGGAAGGAGGGATATGAAATAGAACACAGATGAGAAATAAAGTGTATTTGGTAGAGTGAAAATACATGGGGAAAAAAATAAAAAAAAAAGTGTAAGTCTTATACCTTTTTCTTTCTTTGTTGATTTGTACAAAAATGTGACAGCAAAGATATTTGTTACACATTTTGTGTCAGCTTCATTTTTGATTGTTAGAAACTGCCATAAATTAATCTTTTACTGGTAGTTTTAAGCATTACTAGTGATTAAAAACCGCCAAAAATGTATAATAATTGATTTTAAAAAGCATAATCAATTTTTCAAAAATCAAAATTGATTTTTTTATTCTTTTTCCTATTTTCTCTTCCTTATTTATTTTTTATTGCTCTCAAATCAAACATTCCTAAAATCCAGCCTATTTTTCACTTATTTCCATTCACCCTATTTCTTTCTTTCCTATTTCCATCTGCTTTATTTCTCTCCCTCTTACAAAACAAACCCTGTAATGTTATGTTATGATGCTCCTTTTATGGATATTATTAGAGATAAACAGATTAGTTAAAGGGTTAATTACATTAGTTAGAAAGTTAGTTACTTTAATTAGCTTTATAAACTTTTTGTACTATTGTAAAATCAACTTTCTCATTTTAATACAATTCTATTTTTAGTTTTGTAAATCTTTTCTAATTTCTTCTCTCTTAGGTTCAACCATGTTTACTAATTGATACACGTGCTTGCTCACATATAGAGTTACTTAGGCAAAAACATTAATTGTTGTGAGAAATAAAAACAATGATAAAAATCATTTGATTTTATTTGAATTGTCAATATTAAAAGATTAATGAATATGATTTTTTAAATAGTCATACGACCATTAACTAACTTTTAATTTTATCATTTATGTATGATTGTATGGTTTAGATTTACAATTCTCATATTCTTAAAATAAGAATTATTCTTGTAATTGATTTTTTAGTTCCTATTATTAATTTATTTATCTATTTTATTTAATAATAAATTAATCACACAATAAATAAGTAAATTTTTAATAATAATAATAATAATAACCATCATCATCATAATAATGATTATAATAATAATAATAATTATAATGATAAAAGTAACAATAATCATAACAATAATCATAATAATAATGATGATCAAAATGACAACAATAATAACAATAATAATAATGCTATTATTAGTAGTATTCAAAGTTATTATTATGTTATGTTATCGAGTGAATGTTAATTTGCATTATAACCCTTAGTTTGGAGAGTATAAATTCAATTTTATTTTTGGTATAGATCACATGTATCTTTTATGAGAGATGATCCTATTTGAGTCAGGTAGGACCATGTAATATAGGCAGCAAAGTTCTTTCTTTGATTTAGTGTTATCAAAATTGGACCAGTCATTGACTTAGTTAAGATACTAGGTTAATGGGTTAGTGGTCGAACAGGTAAGTCACTAGTTGAACTGCATTAACTGGTGTAAGCAATAAAATGATTAAAGATGTGTATATGTACTATTTTTGTGATTTTTTTGTTAGTATTTTGTGATGGTTCAATGGTAGGACACTCCGTGTTGAGGCTTTCAGGGCACACGTTGGATTCTTTGCTTGCGATTTTTCATATTTTCCTTAAAACTAGTCAGTTAGCTTGCGTGGGCATCTCAACAAACTCTTGTCATTGCTTGACGCCTTGAGTCTCGCGATGTCAGTAACAACACTCAATAGACTTGCCTTGGAGCGCGTGCAAGACATCTTAGAGCATCCCTTCAATGGAAGAACTATAATTTTGGGTTTTTAAAATGGATCCCACAATGGATCACACTTTTATATATATTTATATAAAATTCTTATTATTGAAAATTAAAATAATTATTTATATAAATTTTAATTAAAAGAAAAATATAAAAAATATTATTAATTTAATTAAATTAAATACATAAAAGTAAAAAAATCAAAAATATTATAAATTTAATTTATTTATTTAATTAATGATGAAATACAAAACATTAGATAAATATAAAAATTATATTTCGTTATTTCCATATCTGAAGCATTCCTAAATATGCTCCACTAAGTCTGCTTGAAGTTACCAATGAATACGTCTTTCACGAAGATGTGCTCTCGTTTGCAGGTATGTTGCAAAATCAGGATGAAGATCATTAGATACTTTGCCAATTGAGATGTCATTATCTTCATGATCATAATCAAAATTGCCACCATATGTATGTCATTCATCTTCAACAATCATGTTATACAAGATAATGCATGTAGACATTATATATTTGATTGTATCCATGTGCCAAGAGCACGCTGAACCATGTACAATTGCAAGATGTTGAGATTAAGATTGGGAAATTGAGATTGAGAAATTGAAAATGAGATTGAAAGATGTTGTGCAAAATATGATCATCAATAACATAATTTATAGCATTTCACATGTCCAATTTTTGTAATGTTTCAAAAAATTGTAAAAAAAAATAAAAAAATCTGACTACACTACCAAGCTAGCAAATGATTAAATTATTTGAGTGTAAACAATAATTTTTTTGTAGGAAACGTTCATGTGCTCAATTAGACAGACAAGCAACATTAACATTTCGTATCCTGCAATGGTAAAAAAGAATTCTAAAATTTTACACTGCTTGCCTCTTTTTCCCAACACTCCTCTTTCTCGCAAACACCCCCTATCGCTCATCGTCTTTCTTTTTCTTTTATCCCCCCAACCCCCACCATCTTCCTTTTTCTTTGATCCCACCACCTCTCCCCCTACCCCTCCCCCTCCCCGTCTTTCTTTTTCTTTTATCTCCTCCAAACTCTTTGTTACCAACGTTAAGCCCCTTCCCTGTTCTTCCTTTTCTTTTTGCTACCCCACACCACAATTGTAACCTTCCAAAGCCCCCTCCTCGTTACCCCTTCCCTAGTCTTTCCTTTTCTTTTCGCCAACCCACCTCTCCTTGGATATTAATGTAATCTTTCTCTACTCCCCTGAAAAAATTAAATATCGATAATGCAAGAGAAAAATGTCTTGCACATGTCTCTAGGCTAAATTTTTTGTTGTTGTGTTTTTAGTTTTGCTACCTTGGTTTTGTGGTTTTCAAATTTTGCCGTTAAAAGAATGTGCTTTGTTATTTTTTGTCTTGATCTTCTTCTTCCTTCCTTCTGTTATTTTCCCTCTTGAATCTGGTGTGATTGTACGAATTTTGTGCAAAAAAAAAATTAATATTTTATTATTAAGCAAGGTTCTTGTGCGTTCTTATCCAAGAATGGTTCTTACACGGTGGCATCCACTTATATCTCCTCCAATGCTAAACAAATTTAAGAATGGTTCTTACACTTAGTAGACTTGCTTTGTAGCGCGTGTAAGACATCTTAAAGTAGAAGAGTTCCACCTCTGATTCGCTCAACCGAGTTGATTCGGTTTAACATCGGTTTAATGATGTTAGCTCCGAGTCAACTACACATCCTATCCAATTAACGAATCGGACTGATTATGGGTTTGGTTTTCGGTTCAACTGGCCAGTCAAGCCGGTTCTTATAACACTGCTTTGAGTATTTAACACAACAACATATTTGAATTGACAATTGATTAAGCTGAAACAACTTCCCACTAATTGATCCAAACGCTTCATTTACAAATAGTATGTTTAACCATATCATAATTAAATTATACTCGAATATGCTTTTGCCTTCCCAAATCATGATTTTGATTAGAAGAGGAAAAATATTTTTTTGTTAAGACAAACCATGATTTAAAAAATATAATCCAAACCTAAACTTTATTATAAACATTATCAGCATGACCAATTAAAGAGAATAAAAAAAGGAATTTAGCTAAAGAAGTTTAAAGTGATAATAATAATAATGTATAAGTCTTTAACAATCCGAAAAAAAAAAACTCTTAATAATTATCAAGAAAATTAAAAAACTGATTAAATATAGTTAAATGAAGCTTTTACGATTTTTTTTTTTTTTGTTTGGGGGGAGGAAGCGATGGGGGCGGGAGGGCGGTTACATAAGTGAAGCTTTTACATATGTCTATGTTAGAATATATTAATTTTTTAATTAGATTTAACTATAGATTGTAAATATAAAATTATGGAGTACATTTTAGAAGATAAATTATAATTTAGTTATTTAAAATAATTTTTTTTGAAGAAAATGAAAACAATTAAGCAATAGATATAATCCTTATATTTTTTAAACATTCAACGTTTTTCATTAATAAAAATTACTTAAATTATTAAAAATAATAAATTTTAACTTTAAAAATTAAAGAAAAATATTTTAGGATAAAATATGTTTTTGGTCTTTTTAAAATTTTTCAAATTCAGTTTTAGTCCCTCAAAACTTTTTCGTCCTATTTGAGTCATTCTAATTTAAAAATGCACAACTTTTAGTCTTCAACGTAACATTTAATAGTGGCTATAAAATGTTTTCTAAACCATTTTGAGGACAAAAGTGATGAATTTTCAAATTAGAGAGACCAAAATAGACAAAAAATTTGAGGGGCTAAAATCGAATTTGAAAAAATTTAAAGAGACCAAAAACATATTTTACCTAATATTTTATTTAAAACAATCCGTTTCAACACACGTAAGTCTACATAACTATTTAATTTTTTTTATCGAAAGCTGGTAGCTAGAATATTCCCATCCAATTGTCTCCTCTCTGTGTTATCCTCTCACGCTGCACACAGAATTTTACCATAGAGGTAGTCGAAAGATATTGGTCAATGATAAAATGTAAGAAATAATTCAGTGAAGCACGAATAAAAGCAATAATAAAAGGCGTGTTCCAGTGAACTAAATTTACTAGATAATGAATTACATAATAAATAAATAAATTATTAAAAATCACGTTAAGCATGCAATAGAAATTATCAAACAATACATTATTACACTTTTAAATAAAATATTTTTACTTTTATCACTTATTGATTTATCTTAATTTATACTTTTTCCCGTGTTCTGTACTAGTGGCATAAATGAAGCCAACATACTGCTTCAGAAACCAATAGCCTTTAAGCCGTTGGTCTGCTTATGGCATGCCTTCTCTCGTATTGCAGGAAAACAACGTCTTATTAATTTAATGATTACAATTTTTGACATTATTTATACTTCTAATATTTTATGATAAAACAAACCAGCGTGTTGATCACAAAAATTTGGTTGATCTTGATCACCCTGTATAGCTTCAAATGCAAGTGTGCAGAAACTCTCTTCAGGGACTTGACCACCGTTTTCTTCCACGTGGTTCCATCATAAAAATGAAGGCCGTGACAAATTGCAATCAATCTGGACGGTTGGCTTGTAAGGTTTTTTCATGAATCTGCTGGTAGCATAATTATGTAATATGTACCAACTGTTATACATCAATATTCAAGTGACATAATTTTATGGGTAACAAATATTGATTTCCATAACTGACGGGTTTGATGTTGCAGATTCTAGAACTGAAATATCTGATGTTCCAGTGTTGTCTTACTCCGAGGTCTACCTTTCAACCTCTTCATTAATTTCGCATTGGCAATTTAAGTAGACACACACATAGTCCAAGGATACTAATGGTTCCTTTCATTTTCGCATTTATAAGGCCATCGAAAAACTGAAATCATTCAGAGAAAAGCTAAAGGGCAAGCAGCAATTCCTTGCTATGTATTCTAGCATTTTTGGTGGGATAACAACAGACCCGGCTGCTATGGTTATTCCCATGGATGACCACATGGTCCACAGGGGCCATGGTGTCTTTGATACTACAACAATAATGGACGGGTCAGTGATTTCCTCCCCATAATTATAAGGACACTTTGTTCTGAACTGAACATGAGAAGCCCACTTTGTTGTTACAAGATCTCTCAAATCTCAATAATTTATGTTGACTGCATATAATGAGTCTTCTGATCTACTCTTTATGCCCTTAAATTAGTTCTGAAAAATGAAACATTCATGAATCCTATTTTGCATAGAAGAATATATGTATGATCTTAGGCCCTTGGCACTGGCTGGTTACTTTTTCAAGTTAACAAAAACTAACTCCATGATGCACACCCCCTAGAAAGAATTACTACTTAATCAATAAGGTGTTAGATATAAAGAAGAGTGCTAATAATATTTTTTTTTTAATATACTCTTTATTATTGATTAAAATTTAATAAAAATTATAAAATCATGAATAAACACGTTAAATAAGAAATAAAACATATTTAATTTTGTAATTTTCAATAAATTTCAACAAATAATAAAGAGTGTTTTGTAGATATAAAGCCACCAACTATCCCAAAAGCTTCAAAGGATCAATGACAAGACGTGGGAAAGAATCAATGAGTGTTCTAAAATCTAAAGTTTGATCCTTGATACCCCAAAGTTTACCCTTCCTCCTCACCATGTCAATAACCATATATCTCAAAAGTTCAAGCGACTGAAACATTATTGATTTTATATTTAACATAGAGTTACAAAGTAGGATTATTTATGATGTAATATAAAGTCTCTTATCTCATTTTATTCCTTTCTCCCTTTTAAGCTGTCAAATAATGTATTTTATGAATTATAGATACCTTTACGAGCTCGATCAACACCTTGAACGCTTTCTAAGGTCAGCATCCATGGCTAAAATAAACCCCCCATTTGATCGTGGAAGCATACAAAGAATACTTATACAAACCGTTAGTGCTTCCAAGTGTAGAAACGGATCACTAAGATATTGGCTCTCAGCAGGACCAGGAGATTTCGAACTATCTCCCTCTGGCTGCCACCAACCGGGTCTTTACGCAATTGTAATACAGAATCTGTCACCAATTAATTTCAGGGGAGTTAGAGTTGTGACCTCATCTGTTCCCATTAAACCTCCCCAGTTTGCAACCACTAAGAGTGTGAATTACCTTCCAAATGTGCTCTCCAAGATGGAAGCTGAAGAAGTTGGTGCGTTCGTAGGCATTTGGCTTGATGGTGATGGGTTTGTTGCTGAAGGGCCTAGCATGAACGTGGCTTTTGTCAGCAAAGAGAAGGAACTTATAATGCCTCAATCTGACAAAATTCTAAGTGGCTGCACAGCCAAGAGAGTTTTAACCCTTGCTGAGTGTTTGGTTAGGGAGGGTAAGCTTAGGGGGATAAGAATGAAAAATGTGACCTTGGAGGAAGGGAAGAATGCAGATGAAATGATGCTTCTTGGCAGTGGAATTCTTGTTCGCCCTGTAGTGCAGTGGGATGAGCAGATCATTGGATGTGGTCAGTACTTTTACTACTTATTTCTTGGGAAGAAAGTCAATATTTAATTGACACATTGATAGTTTGTTAAACATTTTTCATTTTCATTTATTGTTTAAAAATATTACATTGTCTTCATTTTATTTCTTATTTTCAAATATTTGTGTAGGAAGTTGTCGTGTTTTCACCACATTTTGTAGAAATCCTTGAAAATTAAAAACAATGTAAAAAAAATAATTTTTTGTTATCATTAGTAAAAATTAAACAGTACATAAACCCTTAGTTTCTTTTATATATGGATCAATATGTGATATATAAGACTTGAGCTGCCTGAATGAATAGGTGCAACTTATAATAAGCTTAGATAGATAATGCTCTTTTTGCTGCTTAGTTATTTTGGTTCTTAAAAAATTGTTACTACCATGCATAGTGCATACATTCTTCTTGTTAATATCTTTAAACCAGATCTTCCCTTTTAACATAAAGGAACACCTGCCAATTGTGCTTAGCCTCGTATTTGGGAAATTTGGTTTGCATTGATAGTTTGATCATGGCAAAATCCTCTTACATTATTGTTACTTTGGTTAGTGTAGGAGTGATAAAGTGGGTTCAACTCGCCTAACTTGTCAAAAATGGCGGGGCGGGTTAGGTGATTCAACCCACTAACCCGCCAACTCGGAGGGTTAAATGTGTGGTGAGGCCGATTGACCCATTAAGTTGGCCCATCAGGTTGATTCACCTAATTCATTCCCTAACCTACTAATGTTTAAGGTGTATAAAAATAAATTCATATTTTTATATAATTAAAAATAGGTAAATATGTATATTTATATATAAAAAAATTAGTGATGTATTAAAAAAATGAATTAATATTTTTTAAAATATTTTTCTATTTTGAATTTTTCGGACGGGCCGACCCCCAACTCATCATTTCATATTTCATAACTCGTCAATCTGTCTTTTATCTTTTGGCAGGTCAACTCGCCAACCCACTTTTGAATGGGATAGGGTGTATTTTTTAACCCACCTTCCTTCGGCAAGTCAACTTGTCTCACTTTAGGCGAGTTGGTGGCGGGTCGAGGTGAGTTGGCCCACTTTGCCACCCCTAGGTTACTATCCACAAAAGGTTGTAGCTGCAACAATTTTATACATGTGATTCTTAGTCCTTTGTGGGTAAAACCTTTTACTGATAACACTCTTGGCCTTGGTTTATTGTTTAGTTGTGGTCTTTTGATATGTTGTATATTATTAATAGATTTAAATTTAATGTTGCATATTTTCTTATTACTTCTTTTTTTTTCATCGTGCATTTCTTGTGGGGATGACATTTCATCTGTTATCATTAGTAGATTAATGTTCCTCCACTTTTAATGGGTTGATTTGATTTTGTTGTTCATTTCTTGTAGGTAAAGAAGGCCTTATAACCCAGACTCTATTGAATCTAGTTATTGAAGACATGAAATCTGCCCTTCCAACTGTTGGCACACCTGTTCCTTATTGAGGCAATTTACTCCTTTCTATTTTTTTTTATTTTTTTTTGTGAAATGGAGGGCAAAGGCTGAACAAACTAAATTTCTCTTGGAAATGTTACATGTGAAAAGTCAGCCAACAAACATAAACTAAGAAAATCTGGAATTACATAAAAAAATTCTATCCTAAACCATCGTAGAATTCTCTATGTTAAGATGAAGCTCCAAACATGAGTATTAGTCCAATGTTTTTTGTCATATATATATGGGGAGGGATCAAATGACACCAGTGTAACTTACACCAACTATTACACCATTTAATAACTTGATATAGAATGTAATTTTTATCAATTCAACCGTTGAATTATAATTTCATATTACCAAAATTGTTTATGTCAAATTTTGTCAAAATTGAATAACAATAAGAAGATAATCAAATGACTCACGTTTTACTATATTTTGAAAAGTATATATTACGTCCATTTTGATTTATATGAATTGTGTATCAAATAATTTTAGATTAATATAAAATTTTGTACATATGATCTATGTTAAAGGAACTTTCAATCCAACAGTGAGTTTTGGGATAAAATTATCCAATTAAAAGTTATTGAATGGTATAATAGTTGGTATAAGTTACACCAGTATTATTTAATCCCTCCCCTATATATATATATATATATATATATATGGTCAATATTTGGCTTCGCAGGAATGAAATTGTCAATAAACTAATATTTTTATTTTATTTCTTGCACTTAAAATAAGAAGTATATGTATGAGGAAGACATAATTTATATGTTACAATTTTACCAATAATATAGTTCCAATCCTAAAATTTTATTTATATCATTTAACATTTATAAATTATATAATCCTTTCTCATTTTGGCGCTGATAAATCTATCATAGGGATGTAAAACTAGTCAATCCAACCCAACTTGTTCTCAACCCACCAAAAAATGGGTTGGGTTGGGTTGAACCCGTTTTTTGATTAGGTTGAGAATCCCTACCCAACCCGTGGCGAGTTGGATTAGGTTGACCCACCAACCCATTAAAAAAATTATCAATCATTTAATTTTTGTCACTTATTTTTTTTTTCAAATTTTATGATCAAATATAAAATTAAAAAAGAGAAAAAAATGTTATAAAACTTTTAAATAAAAAAAACTACTTAATACCTAAGAAATGATCAATTGATCATAAACTTTAAGCTACAATTTTTATTTGTCCTAAACTCTAATGACCACAAAAATTTGTCTTTTTGTCTTGAAACTTTTCATATGACATATTTAAATAAAAAAAAATAAACTCAAATATTTCATGAGCTATAATACAATTTCAACTCAAAAGCTCAAGCTATAATGTCATACTTCTAATCCAATTATTCAAAATTTCAAATCTTTAATGAGGTATGTACTTAACAAGTCCATCAATATTTAACAACAATAAAATAAAAGGAAAAAGATGTGTTGAATGAAAACCTAATGAAAGGAAAAAAAATAAACGCTAACCCGACTGGCTAACCTAACCCAACTTGTCATTTGGTCCGTCTGATTGGGGAGTTGAATGGGTTGGGTTATGCGGGTGAGAAGGCCGAATTGCATAACCCAACCCGTTTTATCAAGTTATGCGGGTTGACCTCTGGGTTAGACCCGTTTTGATACCCCTAATCTATCGTGTTTATTTAATATTGACATTATGATTTAGGTTAAATAAAACGTTGTGCATATCACGATAACACACAGATCCAAAAGTATAAAATATAATTTAACTTGAAAATACATTTAAATGGTTACAAATTAATTAACACAATCTTGTCTTTTGTTGGAGATAAACATTTACTATTGTTGTGTGGTAAACACAAGGATATGTCTCCGGTGAGCTCCCATGGTGGTTATTGGTGTCTCCGGTGGTGGCACCTATAAGGACTTCGATGCTTAAGTCAATATTGGTCTTAATATGAGGGAGTATGAGAAAGCGTGCGTACCTGATGGGTGTGGAGTCCTTTATATAAGGCGTTTTGGAGGGAAATTCTGTTAGAGCTGGGTGCCACGTGGCAATATGCGTTTGGGTGCTCAACTTCACGCGTTCCTTGCCACCAAGTGTGTTCATTGCTGAGCCGGGGTTAAAGTAGAGTTGATCTGGGATAGCAGGGAAACATGAACCGGGATACCTAAGGATGTTAAAATCGAAATAGGTGACGTGGGGTCGACTTAGAGCCATAGGTCCGAGTAATCTCCAGAACAATTGCCCCCAAGCCGGTGATGCGTGGAGAAGTATCGTCGGCTTAAGAGACTAAGTCGGTCTGAGTAACCTCCAAAACAGTAACCCCTAAGTCGGCGATGCTTGGGGAAGCATCATTGGCTTAAGAGACTAAAAGAGGGTCCAAGGTGGTGTTACCCCCAAGTTGGTAGAACTTTTTGCTAAGGAAGGTCTTGCCGACTTTGGATCTGAACGGTTCAGCAGTTTATAAGAAGGGTAGACGAGCGCCCTTTAACAGCCAACCTGAAACAACCTTCGTTGCCCAAAATAGTAATCTGTCCCGAAATCTTGGAGAAGTGTCGAAGTCATTTGAAGGCTGTAGGAATGTCATATGACTCAGACGAAGTGCTAGAGTACGCGAAGGCCTGGGTGCAATATCCCGACCTAATGAAAATTTCCTCCGGGCCAGGCAGCGCTTCCGAGGTTAAAAGGCCGATGAAAGGTATTCCCAGGGTTATGCCGTAGCTTGACCAGCAACCAGCCCTTTCTAATTCTTTTTCCTGTGTTTTTGGTAGGGAGATGGGGAAGACCGTCAGGAATGTGGAGACTACTCTAGAGGCCTATCATGACATTGTTGGCCTTGGCATTGATTGGGTAGATAAAGTGGTGGCCGGGACTAGGTCATGATTTTCTCAAGAGGCATTGGACGCCTTGGCGGGCCGTCTTGAGCTTAGTCGAGGAGCTGCCGAAATGCCGCGGTGGCTGGGTATTTATACCCGAATTTCCTGCCGATGTACCTGACCTTCTTTGAACACCTCGGAGTCAGGTTACCCTTTATGGACTTGCAAGTGTCCGTTTTGAATTTTCTGAACGTCGCCCCTTCGCAACTACATCCCAACAACTGGGCGTTCCTTGGTGTTTGTTTTTATACTATTTCACCCCCCTCTGCCAAACCTATGACAACAACGTATCTTATCCGGGGAGGCGGCTGTTTTTGAAGAAGAAATCCAGGAGGAAATGAGCAACATGCGGGGGGACCTGGGGGCATTGTTGATCGGGATTGAGGGGTTGGGCAATCTCTTCGGCCATATGTTTCATGGCTATATGCAGTATGTGCTGATGAAGAACGCCTTTGGTACCACCAATCCCCTAGACGCCTTAGCCGAGAAAGATGCGATAATATCCCAGCTCCAGCGAGCAGAAGAGGGGGCATGTATGGCCAAAGAGGAATCTAGTATAGCAACTTCTCGAGAAGAGACCCAATTAATGCGCTAACGCTAGATCAAGTCCGTCCAACTCTCCTTCAAGAACACTATGGAGCAAGTGCGCTTCCTACTTCAAAGGAATATGGATCTTGTGTGTGCCCGACCAAACTGCAAGGTGATTAACGGCGTTTGGCACGCAAATGTAAATGGTGAAATGATGCCGGCGAATCCAACCGTCCCAACAGCTTATTCCGATGCTGAAAATGACGCCGAGGAAGATGAAGCCGGTGGAGAGAATCAGGGTGCTAGGGTAGATCTCGAGCAACAAACAAATAAGCAAGATTCTGCAAGGGAACTTGCATATAGTTTCATATCGACCCCGCAGGTGACACCGACTATCCCGCCTTCTACCGAGGTGGTGATCCTAGGCAATGATCCTGATCCCGGGGTTTCTGAAAAGGCTGCCGACGTCAAAAATTGAAGGCCGGGATTTCGATTTATTTTGTATTTTTTCTTTTTCTTCAGACCATGTACATATGTTAGTACGTTGAATATAAGTGATGAGTTTCAATGTTTTGCTTCAATGTCTCTTTTGTTGAATATAACTTAGCATATATGCTTTTCCTAGCGTATAAATAGACTGCTTTTCGTGTCTTCGCCAAGCACTCTTGCATTTATTCATTGCTTTTCGCGCTCTCATTGGGGGGCACTTATGTTTAATGTGTTTATTCCCGTGCTTTCATTGACCGCTTGTAACTGCTAGCTTTCATTCTTTGCGCTCTTGTTAAACGCTTATGTTAGTTTACTCTTCTCGATTTCTGCCTCTATTTTGCTTTTATACCTGAAATGAATTTCAACATATGTACTCGTTAAATATACCTTTTGCCTTTTTTTTTTGCATGATGAGCCTTGTACATGTCCGATGAGTTAGAACTCTTCTTATCTTAGCTGGAGCGATATTCCTACCTCGGATGAAGCGAATCCATGTATACGTGGTAGTTCCACATATACGGGGTAGTTCGCATGACTTTTCCTTCATTTTTAGCGATATTCTTACCCCGGCTAGAGCGAATCCACGTACACGGGGTAGTTCGCATGACTTTTCCTTCATTTTTAGCGATATTCCTACCCCGGCTGGAGCGAATCCACATACACGGGATAGTTCAAATGGCTTCGTCTTCATTTTTAGCGATATTCCTACCCTGGCTGGAGCGAATCCACGTACACGGGGTAGTTTGCATGGTTTTCTTTATTTTTAGCAATATTCCTACCCTGGCTGGAGCAAATCCACGTACACGGGGTAGTTCGCATGGCTTCATCTTCATTTTTAGCGATATTCCTACCCCAGCTAGAGCGAATCCACGTATACTAGGTAGTTCGCATGGCCTCGTCTTCATTTTCAGCAATATTCCTACCCCGGCTGGAGTGAATCCACGTACACGGGGTTGTTCGCATGGCTGTCTTTATTTTTAGTGATATTCCTACCCCAATTGGAGCGAATCCACGTACACGGGGTAGTTTGTGTGGCTTTGTCTTCATTTTTAGTGATATTCCTACCCCGACTGGAGCGAATCCACATACACGGGGTAGTTCGCATGGCTTCGTCTTCATTTTTAGCGATATTCCTACCCCGGCTAGAGCGAATCCACGTACACGGGGTAATTCACATGGCTTCGTCTTTGTGTCAGTTTACCCTTGTACTCAACTTTGTATGGCAGGAAAACTCTCATTTTATTAATCTCGTAGGACAAAAAATATTATAGAAGCCACAAGTTACCTACACTATAGACTTAAAATAGCTAGGGAATCAAAATTAGCATTACCCATCATGCCTTAACTGTAGTATCGTCTGAGGTTGCTTGCATTCCACGTTTGAGCTTGTGTTCGACTTTAAGGGATTCCTTGTAGCATTCCCTTACTTTCCTCTGGTCACCCTAAAGGGTGACTACCGCCATGTTATCACCGACGAACTTCATAACCAAATGCGAGATCGAGATAATGGCCCCCAAAGCGTTCAACGTTGGTCTACCCAAGATTACATTATACAAGGATTTCGCATCTACGACAATGAACCATGTGGAAATGGTTTTCATGCATGGCGGCTTTCCAAAAGTCACGTGGAGCTTCAAGTACCCTATTGGTGTTATGTGATGTCCGGAGAATCCTATCAGGTCCTCCTTATATGGCATTAACTCAGATTTTGGTATCTTCAGCTTCTAAACTAGCTCATAAAACATAACATCGGCGGAGCTGCCGATATTTACCAGTAGCCGATGAACCTCCTTGTTCGCTATCAAGGCCTTTACCACTAAAGGATCATAGTGGTTTGGTGTAACGTTGGCATAGTCAGAGTCATAAAAAGTCAAGGGCAGTCCCCTATTTTTTGCGGGGCTATCGCCAGCGCGAACCCCAGAGGACATTGCCATTACCTCTCTAGCATATCTTTTTCTCGCGTTGTTAGACGAACCTCCTCCTGAAAATTTGCCTGCGATGGTGTATATGATCTCATGGCTCTGCGTGGGAGAATGTGCGGGCCGCTGGGATGACGACCATCTGGGTGCTTGACGGTGTATAGCATGTACCTCGACATCGTCTCGAGATGGCCGGGGTGAGTGGCTTCTTGCGGGACTATGTCGGCGTGGTGATTGGTCTCTCTTGGGTGGAGAGCACCCCCTCCTTGGGCTTCTAGATCTTTCTCGTCTAGGTGGTGAAGGGCGTCGTCCTCTGTCACTACGACCACCGTTCCACTTGATAAAGCGGTCCAGTCTTCCACGTCTGATCAGTGCTTCAATTGCATCCCTCAGCTAAAAGCATTCGTCAGTATCATGCTCGGTCGCCCTATGATATCGACAGTATTTGGATTGATCCCCCCTTCTTTATTTTTTATTGGCCTCGAGGGCTTTATTCCTTCCTCTACGAACTCCACGTTGAATACCTCATTCAAAATTTTTCCTCTAAAGCTGTTCAGCGACGTATATTCTTCAAACCTCAGGCCTTTTTTATATAGACCCCTGTCCTTGTGATGCGATGGTTTGTCTGCCTTTGCCTGCGGATTCCTCTTCTGCGGTTCAATCTTGGTCGTCTTCACTTTACCGGCCCCCAGCACATTTTCGTAATTGATATACTTTTCTGCCTTCTTTAAAAACTCCTCCATCGAAATTGGGGGTGTTTTGGAAATTGACATGAAGAAGGCGAGCCTGGCCTCACCCCGTCCTTAGCCAGCATCAGAACCACTCCGGGTTGTAGGTTTTCAGCAGCTCTTGCCTCCTGATTAAATCTGTTGATGTACTCCCTTAACAACTTGTTCGCGCCCTAGCAGATCCTCCTCAAATCGGCCTCAGTCTTTGGCCTAGCCTTGCTAGTTGCAAAGGCGGTCTTAAACTTTTCCCTCAACATCGTCCATGAGTCAATGGACCTTGGTTCCAGGGATTGGAACCATTTTAGCGCCACTCCTTTCAACGAGAGTGGGAATGCTTTGCATGTCAATGAAGCCGACGCTCCTTTGTAAGACATTGTTGACTTAAACACTGAGAGGTGATCACTAGGATTAGAAGATCCATCATACAACTCAAAAGAAGGCAGTTGCTGCAGCTACTTTGGGACCTGCAAATTCAGGATTCTCAGGGAGAAAGGAAGGTTGAACGGAACCAACTCATCCTCCTTGTCCACCTTCGTGGCCATGTGTGCGTCATACATCTCCAGCGCAGGTTTCAGACCAGATGCAACAAACCTTTCAGTGCGGTCGTAGGTGTTCTCCGTAACCTTCTTGTTGCCTCTCTTCGCTCGGAGTTCAACAATGATCTTCTCTTGCTCCTTCAAAGCATCTCTCTGCTGCAACAGTGCAGCGAGGTCTACCATATTAACTGAGGGTGCCGAAACATCGTGCGGGTGGGGAGCTGCCTCAGGAGTGGTGGAAACAGCTTCACCATCCTTAGGCGACGGTGATGGGAGCTTCGATGGCGAAGGTGCCACAGTGGACTTGCGGTTCCTTATGCTGACCATCACGATCTTCAGAGGATGAAGAAAATGAAATGAAGAGAGAAGAATTAGAAAGCAATTCCCACAGACGGCACCAATGTTGTGTGGTGAACACAAGGATGTGTCTCCGATGAGCTCCCACGGTGGTTGTTGGCGTCTCCAGTGGTGGCACCTGCAAGGACTCCGATGCTTAAGTTAGTATTGGTCTTAGTATGAGGGAGTATAAAAGAGCATGTGTACCTGATGGGTGTGGAGCCCTTTATATAAGGCGTTTTGGAGGGAAATTTTGTTAGAGCTGGGTGCCACGTGGCAATATGTGTTTGGGTGCCCAACTACATGCGTTCCTTGCCACCAAGTGTGTTTGTTGCCAAGCCGAGGTTAAAGTAGAGTTGATCTGAGATAGCAAGGAAACATAAGCCAGGATACTCAAGGATGTTAAAACCGAAATAGGTGGTGTGGGGCCAACTTAGAGTCATAGGTTCGAGTAACCTCCAAAATAGTTGCCCCCAAGCCGATGATGCTTAGGGAAGCATCGTTGGCTTAAGAGACTAAGTCGGTCCGAGTAACCTCCAGAACAACTACAAACTAAACAATCATTTAATCCCAAGGGTTAAGTTAGTGATGGAATATTTAAATAGTTGTACACATTTTTAAATTTAAACTTTGTTGTTGTCATTGTACACAAAAAAGTAAAAAAGTTTTCAATACGATCAAGTTATAAGAAATATGATTTAGCTCTTCGAAAGTAAAGAAAATGCATTCCTAAGAATAAAATGTATTAATAATTATTGATTAAAAATAATGATTGAGATTATATTTAATTTTAAAACTTCTTAACTATTAATTTTTTAATTAATACTACAAATATATTTTATACTTTAAAATGCACGTCCTCACTTTAGAAGAGTTAAATTCTAAGAAATATACTTTAAAATGGACGGAAAAAATGTGGTTGGGAGGAGACATCCCACTAAAGGTAGTCAGTTAGGTTTTTTGGTATATATTATAATCATATAGGGTACAATGGTATTTTTCATCTTTTACTCAATTTTATGTAGTTTTCTTCTCAAATTGGAAGTGTGAATAACCAATTTTATTTGGATGCATTTTTAATTTGAAAAAATAGAATTAGAGAATTAGTTAGTTAGGTTTTTTGGTAGAAATTAGTCATCAACAAAGTCGGTGGATACTTCACACCTATAACATTGTTATAATTGTTTTTAAGAAATAAATATTTGAAAATGAGAATAATATCTAAGGCAAAACAAACATTATGTAATCCATAATCAAAGATCATGGTAACATTGAATCGTAATCATATACAAATACTTGCATATTATTTTGCTGAGACCTAATATTTAGCTTTGTTGGATTTATGAAAGAATGATAGAGAAAAAAAATGAAAAGAAAGAAAGTGAGAAGAAGAGAAAAATAGCAGAAAAGGAGATGAATGTTTAGTTGTTTAATAGAGGAGCAAAGAGTAAGATGAAAGAAAGAAGTATATTTATAAAATGACATAAATATTCTTAAATAAAAATAGGATATAATAATTTTGTTTATATATATTATAATCATATAGGGTATAATGGTATTTTTCATCTTTTACTCAATTTTATGTAGTTTTCTTCTCAAATTGGAAGTGTGAATAACCAATTTTATTTGGATGCATTTTTAATTTGAAAAAATAGAATTAGAGAATATAAGTTTAATGATCACTAAGCCAAAAGTGGAGATGATGGGATGACTTAGTCAACAAAAGATAAGATAGTTATAGATCATGGTAACAGTCACATAGCTGAATTGAAGATATTATGGGATATGGAGATAAGTTGGTTACGGATGGCAAGTCAATTTTGCTATTAAAAAGGCCACCAACACTCACAAAAAAGAGAAAAACAAAAAAAAAAGCTCTCAAAAAACACTGAAAAAAACTTTCTCCATGAATTCCTTTCTTTCTCACATTTACTACGAATTCACTAGAATTTAAAGGCTTTTAAGGCTGTAATTTGGCACAATGCCTACGTGAGCCAAGAAGCAACACACCCAAGCAACACATTTGTAGGAAACTACAAAAGGCCATATACTGTACAGAGGCTTATTTATTTATTTTCCTTTCATCTCTTTTTGTTTTACATGTATCTTTTCATTTAATTTCAATTGCTCTGCAACACACTTCACATCATTGTAAATTTTTTTTTTATTTCAGATAGAAAAGGAAATGTTGTGTCATCAATGTGTACATGTATATAGCATCTTTCCACTTTCGGTTCCTTTAATTTATTATTTTTTTTGTATGTTTGTTGATTTCTTTATTCTTTTTTTTTACTTCCTTTTGATATAGGTTTTCTAATAGTAGCTTTCCTTCATTTCATGTAGTTATTATGTTTAATAAAAATGGCCATGGGAATGTGGTAATGTGTTTCTTCCCATTTTTTTTTTATTTTCTTTTCCTTTTTTCTTTCATTATTTTTATTCACTTTGGCTTTATGATGTTGTGGGTGTTATTTTCTTTCTTCTCTCTGTCATTGTTTTAATATGGTACACGTAATTTTCTTTTTTCTCTTTCATTATTTTTTTTGTTTTACGACGCCTCACTTTTATTTATTCATGATGCTGTAAGTGTTTTTATGTTTTGCATGTTATAAAATTTGGATGTGTGTCATGTGTCGGTAATTATTCTCCAATAAAAGTCAGTGTTTCAATTTCATAAAAGAGAGCGTAATTTTGATGTTTGTAAGGATTCATGATATTAATTGAATAGTGGATGCTATCTTTGATGTCATTTGAATTGTTAGGGTTTATGAATAGTCATTTGCTATCATAAATCCTATCAATATAAATTAAAATGAAACCTTTTTTTTTAATTCGAAACAATAAGAATAAAATCTATCCAAATATGCAACGGTCAATAATGTTAATTGAATAGCAAATACTATCTTTAACATTATTTGAATTGCAAAGGTTTAATGACTAGTCATTTGTTAGCTTGAACCCTTGTATGAGGATATCTTTTAAAAGAAATACAAAAAGTTTCTTTTTAGAAATCTTTTCCAAAAAAAAAGTCCTTTTGAATTTTAAACTTTTATCTTTTTTTCATAGATAAAAAAATATCTTTTCAAGTTCTCTTTACCGAAAGATAAGAAGATAAAAATCCTTCAAAAAAAATCTATCCATATTTTAATTTAAAATTCTTTTTTCTTTAAAATAAAACCAAAATCAAATTTCTTTCATATCTTTAAAGATACAAAAAAAAAGTAAAAACTAAAAATCACAAAAATATTTTATTTTTGTTATTCTTTTATTGGAATAAAATAAATATTTATAAAGTTACATATTTTTATGCAATTAATTAGAGATACTGTTTTTAACAGACGTTATAGGGTACTAATATCTTCTCTACACATAATCAACTCTCGAACCTATGACCATTTTTTAAAAAAGATTTTTCAATGTTTTTCCCTTAAATAGGATTTTGGTGGCAACTTCATTAAAAAAAAATTTTGCACCGTCTTTGTCGTGACCACAATTGTAACAAGAAGGAACAAATTTTGATGTGAGACCTACTATTTTTTTTTTCTTTCCTCTTATGCTTCTTGCATACCAAAGAAGGAGAAGTTTTTAGAAAAATGTGAATCCCTTCCTTTGTCTTCCCTTCCATGCCTTTTCAGTGGTACCAAACGATGGCTAAGAATTTGCATCGTTAGTATACTCCTATCATTTAATCACAAGACATGTCATCTAATAATGGACATATTGCGGCAAATCAAGGTACAAAATGTTTCTAATCTCAAGACATGTCTTCTAAAGATGGACATATGATCTCAAAGCCCGATGCATTTTGGGTCATGGTGTTGCGTTCAAAGTACCAGTGTGGGGATGAGTACTTGTCTATTAACCAACCGAAAGAGCTTGTTCTGAGATTTAGAGGGTTGTTTTAATTATTTTTTGCAATCATAATTCTAAAATTAATATAAATTAATGGTTAAATTATATTTTTGATCTTCTTATTTTTTTCAATTCACAATTTTAATCTTTTTATTTTTTTTAGAGACATTTAGTCTTCTTATTTTTAAAAATCCTCAATTTTGATCTCCTTACTTTTTTTAAGAGACATTTAGTTTTCTTATTTTAAAAATCCGCAATTTTGGTCCCTCTGTTAAATTTCATTGATCGTTAGTGGTTTAACGTTAACTCTAATGTGTCAATATTGACTATAATGTTATTTAAGTATTGATACATCATAATTAACATTAAATTACTAATGGTCAACACAAACAATTTGACGGAGGGATCAAAATTACGGATTTTTAAAAATAAGAAGATTGAATGTCTCTAAAAATAATAGGGAGACCAAAATTGCAGATTGAAAAAAATACCACAAATGCAATTTAGCCTAAATTAATCAAGACAAATATTACATGAAATTAAATTACACTATTTTTCTCATTAAACATATAATCAGTGCCGAGTATTGAACTAAAATATGTGCTATATTATTGTTTGATATAGTCGGTAATGAATATTGATTACATTTATTATTATTTTTCAATAAAGCACGATGAAAAAAAAGGTATATAATTTGACATATATTATGTTGATTAGCTTTTACAGAAAAAAAATATTTTGAATGAATAAATTATTAAAATAATGTTTTACTTTTAAAATCTAGAGTATATTATATTGATACCAGTTGAGATTTTTCTCAGATTGCATACATTATTTTTTTTATTTTTTTTTCTATTCATATACTAATCTCCTTAATTATTTAAATAATATTACACTGACATTCCTTATATATTACATTAAACTTCCTTAATTATTTAAAAAATATTACATCCTGTATTCCTTCCTATAAGGGAAGTTATTGTAAACCTTAAAAAAAAAAAAAACTTATGTGTAATTTGAAAATTTTTTAAGGGTATCAGTGTAATTTTCTTTAACTTCTATATCATGTGACAATATCACATTTATTTTCTTTTATTCTCTTTTCTTCACATTAAATATTTTTATTACAAAATTTCAATATGCCATATAAAACATATTTCAATTTCCATTTATTAAGTATTAATTATCGTAATTGAATATAACATAAAGCCATACATTATATACAGGTAAATTAAATAGTTTTTATCATAATATAAAATTTTGTCTTCCTATTAACACATACTTTCCTTAATTTACAATATTTTTTCGTAAAATAAGAAAGTAAAGGAAACAATCAAGTATAATTACCCTAAAATTTAATAAATATGAGTGCAATTTTTAATTTAAGTGTTATAGTTTGTTACTAACTTTGACCTCAAATATTACCCTCAATTATTAAAATTGGTAATCAAATAATTAATATGTATTTAGTTTGATTCATTTCAAAAAATAAATATTTTTATTAACTTATTCAGAAAACTCAAAAATAATTCTATTTTTAAAACTAAATGATATCAATTATTATTAATAAAAAGTCAAAACGAGATGGTTGATTGGTGTGTTTTGAATAATAGAAAAACAATAAAATTATTGGCTAATCGCACGGTCTCTGTATTTTAGTTTATCTATAATTTTGATGTTTTAATTTTAATTATTCATATTTAGTTCTCATAACTTTTTTAACTGTTTGAATTAAGTCTCTTATTCTAAAATTTCATCTACTAATTAATAAAAATATAATAAAATGGGATGTATCATTAATTTGTATATATTCGTAGAAGAAAGTATAAAAAATATTTAAATAAAAAGGAAAACGACTCTCAATACATTTTATATATTTTTTTGTTAATTTATATAAATCAATGATACAATAAGTCTTTAATATATTTTTGTTAATTATGGAATGGAATTTTATAGAAAAATTTAATTTAAATAATTTAATTTTTTGAAAATTAAATAGAAATAATTAAAATTAAAATGATTAATATTACATATAAAATTATAAATTATAAATTAAAATATAAAGATAAAAATACAATTACGTTTTTAAAAAAAATTATAGGTATAGATTCGAGAACCTTTCCAAGACTATCCACTTGCCACTGAGGCACTGACGAAGTGCGCATTGCTGATGCGCAACTTGTTAATCAATAAAAATTCAAGTGGCGGTGTCCTTTCCTTTAGCTTGCCGGTTATCGGCATAGCGTGGTCACCAAAATGACGATGGCAACGGCGACATGATGGAGCCTCCAACGTAAACTATTACATTGACAGAAATTCTTATTGATGCGTGATAAATGTGGCAATTTTTGGGGGTCGATTTGGAAGCAGACTTTATCCCTACAAAGGCTACACTAGACCATCTTTATGGGTGTCATGTACCATTTTTTTTTACGGTTAGATTGATCTCATCTACATAATTTTATAGTGCACCCTTTGCATCAAATCATCAGATTTTTTTTCCCTCCCTCATTCACCGTTTCTCTCTCCTTGGACAACATTGCGCTTCTCACTTTAAAATCTGTTGTCGATGCCTTTGGCATCACCTTCTTCTATGACTGGAACGACGGCGACGCCACGTCGTGCTAGTGGTCTGGCATCACATGCGCGAACATCTTTGGCCTCTCAGAGCCGCATGTCATCGCCTACAGTTGAGAACCTCACCTTGGGCGTCATTGACACGCAAAACTTCTTTGTTGTGTGCTACGACAACCTTACTTCCTTCATCTTGGCCTTCCTTGCCCTGTCCCTCATATACCAAAGCTCCGTTGCCATTGTGGACTCGCACGGCAAGTTCATTGACGAAACCTCACCCTTCATGCTCAACTCCTGCGACAAGTCAGTGGTGCTCGCCATAGCCACGCTCTCCATCGGGCGACCGCACCCCCAAAACCCCAACATTGCAAATATGAGTTTTTGCTTTGTTGTTTTGCTTGTCTTTGGTTGATTGTAGGTCCCATGGAGGTTGTTGATTGCAGATTTGAGTTTTTGCTTTGTTACTTTGCTTGTCTTTGGTTGATTACAGGTCCCATGGAGGTTGTTGGTTGTCTATTCGGGACTGTGTGCAACCCAATTCGAAAAAGTCAGAGGTTGTTGGTAGTTGGAGGAAAAAATGGAATGGGTGGGTCATTGGCGTTGGCAAGATCATCAAACAGGAGGGAGGAGAGGGTGGAGGTGGCGAGAAAAAAAGAAAAACTGAAATGTCATTGTTGGAAATCACCTCCGGTAGCAGCAAACGGTGATTTTGAGGGAAAGAAGGTTGAAGAGGTACAACTCAGTGTGGAAGATGTAGGATATGATTGTGAGGTTTAGATAAAGATGGTACACCATAGAACATCTATAAAAGTGGTCCATTATAAAATTTGTCTTATAATTTATCTACAAACTCCAAAGTTAATTTGTCTTGTCTTTTTTTTTTTGATACAGCCAAAGTTAATTTATCTAGATTATTTAAAAAATATATTTTGTCACAAGATTCGTAGAAGAGTTGTTTTATAAGATGTTTATCTGTATGCACCTTATTCATGTGGTGCATTTAATCTAAATATGTTTATTTGTAGTGTTTTTAGATCATTTTTTTGGTGGTTTTTTTAGGGGATCAGGCACAAATAATAATTAACATACATAAATCTCACCAAATTCCATTATATAAAACAATTTCAACGAGTAAAAAGTTTACAAAATAAATTCAATTCAACCAATACAAATATTTCTTATAAAAAAAGAAGAGAATATACGCTTGGCTATGGTCGATGGTTATCGTCTAGGCGGTTTCGCTTTGAAAAAGTTAATGGTACTTGTTTTCTTCTAAAAAAAACTTGACAGTTGGCTTAATCATACAGAAAGTTACTAAGTTTTTATTGCTTTTTTTTTTGGTACAGCTTTTTTAATATAACCTTTACATGTCGATGTTATATGATATTATTTCATGTTTAGCTGTTATTCCAATTCGAAAAGGCATATTTTATTCATTATTTAATAGTTGTAACAAAACAATAATGATATGTGATTATAAAAAAGCAAACTTTTCCATCGCATTATTTGTGGGTTATTGGAGTGGTATTCGGACTTTAGAATGACATAATCCTATCCTATTATTAACAATTGATGTACACAAAAAAATATTAATAATTGATTCAATTTAGAATGGGACAATCATCTTCATTATAAAATTCTATGTTAACTAAAAAATACTCTTTCCCCAAGTTCATTGCTGTTTGGACTAATTTAGATTGAATTGACAAGTCATTTCAAGTTTGAATGTAGTTACATTATTATGGATTTAAGGTCGACTTTTGATTAATAAAATGTTTAGTCTAACTTAATTCTAAAAAGATTATCATTTATTTTTCAAAAAAAAATCTCAAAAAGCTAAAAAAAAGTGGATTGTTCAGATAGACCAATTGAGCATAATAAGTGTTTGTGAGCGAAGGTTGTTCAAATGACCCCTGAGGCAACATAAGACTATGAACGAAAGTCAGCCAAACTCCTGAAAATAGAGGACATGAGAAAAATGGCCAACCAACATATCGAACAATGAGTTCAAAATCGATTTGCATGAGCACAACGACTTAGCATAGGTCAAATTACATCATCCAAGTTTAAAATTGACACAAATACGTCATTTCATTGATCAGCCTAATTAACCGAGGTAAAAATAGCAAAATCAACAAGAGCATGATATTATTGATCAAGCGGCATCATATTACACTAAATTGTTAAAAGATCATTCAATTTATAAACAAAAGGTAGGCCAATCATAAAGTGCTCATGCCTTTAGGCTCAATGCTAAAGGGGTTGTGTATCATTAGACCAAGTAGGCCAACTACTAAGCGTTAACGCCTTTCAGGCTCAATGCTTAAGAGGTTGTGGACTATTCTTCCAGTTAAGCACTCATGCTTTTTAGGCTCAGTGATTTGGCCAGGTAAATTGACTTATAAAGTGTTCACGCATCTCAAGCTTAATGCTTAAGAGGCTATAGACCGTTCAACCGTGTAGGCCAACTATTAAGCGCTCACGCCTTTCAAGCTTAACGCTTAAGAGACTGTGGACCATTCAGCCAAGTAGGCCGACTATTAAGCGTTCACACCTTTTAGACTACAGCGTTTTGGCTAAGTAGATAGACAATAAAGTGTTCACGCCTCTCAAGCTTAGTGCTTGGGGGGTTATGGATCGTTCGGCTAAGTATGTTGACTATTAAAGCCCTTTAGGCTCAGCTTTTGAGAAGTTATGGACCGTTTGGCTAGTTAGGTTGACTATTAAGCTCTCACACCTTTTAGGCCCAGTGATTTGTCTAAGTAAACTGATTATAAAACGCTCATGCCTTTCAGGCTTAGTGCTTGAGGGGTTGTTAATCATTTAACTAGGTAGGATGACTATTAAATGTTCACGCCTTTCAGGCTTAGTGCTTAAGGGGATGTGAACCATTCAGCCAGGTAGGTTAACTATTAAGCACTCACGTCTTTCAGACTCAACGCTTAAGGGGCTTTAGACTTTCCATATAGACCAGTTGAGCAAAGCAAGTGCTCGTAGACTGACCGATTGAGGATCGTTCGATCAAGCAAGCACCCACGGCTTCAGACTCAATGCTTGAGGGGTTGTGAACTATCTGATTTAGGACAGGTAAGCCTTTAACCCTTAGGCCTAATCACATTCAATAAATATGTGTGATCCCCTTTCGTCATGCTAGGTCACCCAAAAAGGGCTTACTAGGGTTTTGGAGAACTCCTCACTATGCTAAAATGTTAACATAAATAAATAATTGTTTTTTTTAAATTAAGTTTAATCAAATTCAAATATATATTACGTTAGAAAAGTTTTATACAAACTAATTTATTGTATGATTATTTATAAATTTAAATAAAATTCAGTAATAAAAATTAAAGGAAATAATAACTATTTTTATTATTAATAATAAATATTTTATCACATTAAATTAAACTAAATAAAGAAGATAATAATTTTAAAATTGAGGAAAAAATATAGAAATTAATTATTAGAATCAAGATATATCATATTATTGATATGGCATGTTGAAATTTAAATTTTAAAAATTAAATTTTAATTAAGATTATTTTAAACTTTGATTTATCTAAAAAGGAATGTATCTTCAATTTGATACAGTAAATCAATTTATTAATAATATTCTTCTGAGTAGGCTGATATATATTTTTTTTGTTAATAATCATAAAAATATGATTTTATTTTGATTCAGTTTTTTATTTTCCGGTTTTGCGGAAACAACGTCCGCATTTATATTCAAATCCTGGTTGACTAGATGATGCAAATTTTATTTGTGTACCAGGTGTGGCATAGCGAAGCACGCCTTTACACTACACGTGCACTCTTATTATTGGTCTGTGATTTTCTCACTTCCAATTCTACCCCTACTTTACCTCAACGGAATTAAGCGACGTAGTAGCAATTTTTGTTGGAGACAGAGAGCGAGCGAGGCCGTTACTTATATCTCTTCTGTGCTATCGCTGGAATAGCTTTTTTATCGCACCGGAAAAGTATCGATCATCTCGTAGCCGGAGAGCAGCCATGGTGAACCCCTTGGTGGAACGTGCCACGAGCAGCATGCTAATGGGCCCTGATTGGGCCTTGAACATGGAGATCTGTGACATACTCAATCGTGACCCTGGGTACGTCTACCTTTAAATTTTCGCTTCTTTTTCTTTTCCTACCTAATCGAGAGAACGCGTGTTTTTTATACGCAATTTTCTTCTTCTTTCTCTTCGTTGTGTGTTTTGATCGAATAGTTCTTTGTTTTTTTGTGGTTTACGGCAGAATGAATTATTACGAACAAGAATGCACGAGTGAGATTTCTTTGGTTTTCTGTTATGAATGGGTTCTGACTATGATAACCAAGTTATAGAGTGGAATTAGTGTCGATAGAGGAAGATTGGTGTTTCCTTCTATATTTCTTCTGCTCTTATTTATTTCATGAGAGACGATGATAGTTGGGATTTCGGAATTCGTTTTTGCATTGTTTTAACTGTGACAGCAATGGAACAGAGAAAATTTGGAATAAGAAATTTCAAATTCGGGCCAGAGGTTGGACTTGAGTTTTCACATTTTTGAATTGGTGATTGGAGTTTGAGTGCTGTTGTTCCATTGATCAATTAGGGAATAGGGATAGTTGATGGCACCCCTTTCTCCCACTAGCAGAAGACAAAATCAACTCATAATCAACGTAAGAACAAGAAATACTATATTCAGATAATATTTCCAAATTTTGAAGCGTAACCCAATGGGCACAAACACAAAAAGTATTAGCTCCTAGAAGGCTTATAGAAGGGAACTGCCAACTCATAGTGACCATAAACAAATTATACATCACACAGCATAACCAAGAACAAGTGGATCATGCACGAATTAGCATAATCCATAATAGCCAACTGAGGCATCGCATGTTGATTGTGGGGGACATCTGTGTGGGGCCCATTGATTTGTGCTTATCTGGGTTGGGTCGGAACAAAAATAAATGTTTAACTGGAATTTTATGTATAAAATTATATTTTGCTTCCTGGTATGTACTTCCTGAGTTTAATGACTCAGTTTGGTTATGATTTATCAGGATAGCAAAGGATGTTGTTAAAGGTATAAAGAAGCGGATTGGAAGTAAAGTTCCTAGAGTTCAAATTCTTACACTGACTGTAAGCTCATATATTTTATTATATACTTTTTCAACTCATATCTTAACATTGTTCAAGCTGCTTTTGGATCTATGTTTCTTTTATTCATTCACTTTTTTAGATTACATTTTGATTTGATACTTCTACACTGTCGTTTGATTTACTTTTTCTCTCTGCTTGTCTGAAATAGACATTCCCTTAAAACAACCATAAGCAAAGAGAGAGCCTATAGTAAAAAACCTGTCTGATAATAGATTTAAGGGAAAGTAGATGTCACGTTCCACAACTACTGTATATGCTTGTGGTTTAAAGGAAAAAATTATTAGAAGAGAAGAAAACTTTCAACTAGTTTGATTCCTTGGATTAATTTTTTTGATGTTGATTGATAATAATTGGTGGAAAGCTTTTGTTATCTATTGACTATCATTTGGGGATGATGCAATGAAAATTTTAGCATAGGTCTTTTTTTTTTAATGTTTATTTAATTATTAACTTATTATAGTATGCTTGCTGAACTGTTGAAAAGGGCTGATCTTCCTCTAGAATGTTCAAACAACATTGTTTTATATCTTACATATTTTGTTTTCATCTTGGAAAGAATTAGTAAACATTTTTTTAGTGTCTGTGATGAGATGGAGTTTTACCAAAGGTGTCCTCTCAATTGATGGGATTTCTTAGTCATACAATCTCCTTCACTCACAAATTCCATCATCCTTATTGTTTTCAATTTTCTAATGATGGATGGATGATGTAGGATGGGCCTGTAGGGTTAAATTTGTAGGATTTGAGTTGAGAAATAGGGAGAGAAATGTGATGCTGAATCAGTGATCACCTTGGCATGTATACCAAGTCATGCAAGTAATAAAGAGGAAGTATGAATAATTGAATATTGAATATCATTGGACGAAACTAAATGCGGATTGAATAATTAAGGGAAAATCTAATTTAATTAAACCTAAATTTAAATTTAATGAATATATCTAAAAATAGGAAAAAACTAGACAAGCAATATAATGGTTTTAGGTTTTTTAGTTTTCAATATAAAGTTGTTAGGATCATACGATGTTGATTCCATTTCCATCCGATTCTTCATATGTAACCTAGCTTAGGCACATGTTTAGAAACTTTTTATTTTTTGGAAAAATCGTTCCTTTTTTCAAACTCTCCTAGCAAAATAAAAAAAGATTATATAAGCTGAACCAAAAGCACAATAATTCCAATCCAATCTCTGATTCCAGATTTGAAGGTTAAATTCTCTAAACTAATTAACCACTACTTCTGTAGTTAGTCCTCTTTGAATCAAATGAAACCACTAATTCCTTAGCAAACTGCTAATGAGAAAAAGGAGTGATCAGAACAATAGGCTTTCAGAAAAACGATGTCAAATTACCAACTCCATGTCTAGATCTTATAAATTAGTGGAAGTAAACCTTAGATCTAGCTTGAAGCAGAATTTTCCAATTCAACTATAAACCCATAATCAATCAATGGCTAGCTATATGCCTATACTTAAGAAGCATGCAAGAAAGAACACTTCTCAAATCTTAAGCAAAAGAGATTAGATTAACAAATCAAGCATGCATTACATAATGCAAATTGAACTACATCAACACCCTAATATAGATTTAGTTGCAAGATAATTGCAAAGAAATGAGCAGAGAAAGAAAAGAGATGAAGAGAGGAACTCCATTGATGAATTGATGAAGGAAGGAAAAACCAATAGATGATCCTTCAAGCTTTCTCAATCAAACACAAAAGTGTATTAAGTGCTCCTCATATTGAAAGTGTACTTTCAGATCCTTTCCTTTCTCTATTTAAAGCCCCAAGTACAATTAGCAAGTATCGTTAGTGCCCAGGTGCTAGTCTTCTGGGCTCAGGTGCTGGGCACTCTAAAGCAAATATCTTGTGTAGCCTATGTACAAGTGCTGGTTATGCAAAGAGGAAATTCAAGCTTTTACGGCCAATGCTCAAGCATTGGCTTCTTGATGCTTAGGCATTGGCCTTCCAAAGAAGATTTGCTTGCACACTACAATCAAATTAATTCCACTTCTTGCTTTCCTTGCTGTTTTCAACAACTATATTACCTATTCAACAAAAATTAAATGAGAATACTTACCAGCCTTAAATTTCACCAGAAATGCAAAAAACTAACACCAAAGGTTCTTTATGTTAAATGAAAAATACAACTGCTTAAGGACGACCCTTTGTTAAGAAGAATTGACAAATGAGACATCACTCTAGCACCCAAATGATATTTTAATTATCTCATCAAAAAGGATGGGAAATGAGATCTAGAATACATCCAAAGAGGAATATCTTGTGCTTAGAAACCAGAGAAATCAGAAGTAAAAAATATTAAGAAAGGTCTGAATGCCTCCTTTGTTAAACCTCTTTATTATCACAGAAACCCTCATTTATAACAAATCCTAACACTTAAAATAGACCTAATTCTAGAAGACTTGAATAAAATATAAAATAATCCTGCCATAGTAACTATGCTAGTATGCTTCAGTGCCATGAACTGTTCTTATCCAAAATGCTCCTAACAGCAACTGAACATTGAATTATAATTAACCACTTTTGTCCTGCATCAGTGGGTTTCTTTTAGCATGTGCATTTGTGCTGTCATTGTTTGCTTATATTGCTTTGCCATGTTTGGGGATTGTTTCAACATAAAATTTTACTATAGGATTGGTTATTAGGGGACCTTTAATAATAGGATGCAATATGGTGTTTATGGATTTCATTATAAAAGACATGTGAAATATTGGCTTCCATTACAGTTCATTGGCTCTAAGTGGTTAAGTTGTTGGGGGGTTGAATCATTTCATTAAATTTGAATTGCAAGCAATTAAAAATCTCGCACTGTCATCTGGTCAATGTTTGTTCTAACATGCACTGTCAAAGGCATTCTAGAGAGTTTTAGTGTGACATTTTCTTTTTGATGTTTGAAATTGAAGTCTTTTTGCTGAACTAGTTTGGAGTAAAGTCAAAATTAGTGTGATGTATATGGAAATTGAATGTTCCATAATGCAGTTGCTGTTCTTTGTTCAGATTGCCTGGATGTTTGAGTTCTTTACTTCCTTCTGAGAATACATTATAGTTGTATAAATTAGGTATGCTAAGATAGGGAGGATTCTATCTAGTGTGCGTATAATGAAAATGTCTGTATCATCTTTAATAATTGGAAAAGCTCATTTGTTTTCCATTTGAATGCTATATTTTAGCTGCTGGAGACAATCATAAAGAATTGTGGGGACATTGTCCACATGCATGTTGCTGAGAGAGATGTTCTTCATGAGATGGTGAAAATAGTAAAGAAGAAGGTATTTATATTTCTTAGATGTTTTCATAGCCTTCCTATTTTAGACCTGATTTCATTATGCAAAGTATGTTTATCATATTTATCGTGCAAATTGTAGCCTGATCATCATGTCAGAGAGAAGATATTGATTCTTATAGATACTTGGCAAGAAGCTTTTGGAGGGCCAAGGGCAAGATATCCACAGTACTATGCAGCATACCAGGAACTTTTGGTATGTGTATCAAGTTATTTGCATTGAGATTTTTTTACCAAGTATTTCATCTCCACTTACCATTACAAACAGGAAGAAATTCAGTTCTTAAAGGAAGCGTTTGCTACTTTTCTTTTGGACATAATGCTCATCATCTGATTGCTATATGGGTTTTGACTTTGAGTGTTAATGGTTACAATCAGAATATTTTCATAAACCTTTTTAAATTTAATTTGTATATCTATTCCTTTTGTTCTATATACGATTTTTTTGTTTCAGCGTGCTGGGGCAGCATTCCCTCAGAGGTCTGAGCAATCTGCACCTGTATTCACGCCGCTACAAACACAACCATTGACATCATACCCTCAAAATATACGAGACTCTGTTGCTCAGCAAGACACAGCTGAGTCCTCAGCGGACTCTGAGTTTCCAACCCTAAGGTGCATTTCTATCTCTTTTCTTGTTATCATGTTGTAAAAGGAAGTTGACTTAATTGTTGATAACTTGATATTGATTGATACTCATCTTTTGGTGTCTAATTCTCATGCTATCTTTAGATTTTTTCTTTGATGGAATATGTTAATTATTTATAATTCTTTGTGGCTCAGATGACACATTTTGAAGCCATAAACTGTTTCTTTTATAATTTAAATAGCCTTGTGTACTGTTTTGTCAATTAACATGGTTGTTGCATCATCTTTCTTCTGACAAATCAAGCAAATTAAGGTGATTTTTTGGGGAACCAATGGTAAGTAAAAGAAAATATGCAAGATTTTGTTTAAAGAAGGAATCCAATTTTAACTGGCCATTCATTTTATTTATTCCTTTCTAGATCATGTGTAACCTGAAAAAGTGATAGATAATTGAATTTTAAAGCTCCCTTTTGTTTCTTGCTTTATATGATAGTATAAAGATTGATAGTCTAGATACAGTCATCAGCCTCTTTAAAACTGGTAAGACATTTATTTTTTCAAACCTAAGAACTTGAACTGGATGAATTGCAAAGGATTGAAATAACATTCACTTCTTTTTGGTGTAATGAACATGTTTCTACTAAGATTAGGCTATAATTAGAGGAATTGAAACAGCACGCTGTTTCCAAAATATTCTTTTGGCACATGCTAGGACACTGGTTAAGAAAACAAAAGTCGAAAGTATTTATTGACAAAGAAAACATTTATTATAAAATTATATCAAAAACACAAAAAATCATTTGATATTTGCTTTCTGAAGTAATTGGAAGCATTTAATAGGGTGTACTAAATGCTCTTTAACCAGTGTCCTTAGGGAACTTGTTAGCATGACCTTATTCATTATTACTGTGTGAATTTCGTGTGGGTCTCTCATCAAAAACTAGAGAGTAGGCCCAGCTTTTTTCATGGAACTCATAAAATTTTCCCAATAATAGTGTATACTGTTAGCATTTCTCTAATTATTATTATTATGATGATGACAAAATTATGCTACATGGTACAGAATATGGTCAATAATCATGCATTGATTTGTTTTGATTGAACTTTCTATTGCCAGTTTGACTGAAATTCAGAATGCACGTGGTATTATGGATGTTCTTGCAGAAATGCTCAATGCAATAGACCCTGGTAACAAAGAAGTAAGTCGTACAATCCAAACTTTAAAATTATGATGTAAATGAATAAAAAAATATTTTGTGAAGCTTAAGGCTTTTATCAACAGAACTACTGATTCTATTGAATATGTAACATTTCATGTATGACCTTCTATTTTCAGGGGCTTCAGCAGGAAGTTATTGTTGATTTGGTGGAGCAATGTCGAACATACAAGCAGAGAGTGGTACACCTTGTAAATTCTACTTCGTAAGGCATCATGTCCTTTTTCATGATATTATGATATAATTATTGCCATATTATATCTTCTTTACCTGTTTGATTCATGTTTACTCTATGCTTAATAAGTTTTCTTCTTTAAATCCAATGAAAAACCAAGTTATTATGGTATGCTTTTGTCTACTTTTACAGGGACGAGTCACTGCTATGCCAAGGACTAGCTCTGAATGATGATCTGCAGCGTGTCCTGGCTAAGCATGAATCCGTTGCTTCAGGAACTTCTGCTTCAGGAACTTCTGCTCAAAATCATACTGAGAAACTGAAGCCTGCACCTACTGGAGCACTTGCAGATGTTGATGGTCCTTTGGTTGATATTGGAGATACTAGTAAACAAACTGATGGGAGGTCGTCCAGTGTCTATTGTTGCTCTCCATTATTGCTCTGCATTCATTGACATATGATTCTGTCAGTCTTACCCAATGAGAATTCAAATAATTCATTTTTATCCTATCGGAATCCATGTAATTCATTACCATTTGCTATTTTTTTGACCCAGTAAAAAATAATTCAAAATAAATTCCAAACTGTATGTGCCAATGGAATCCTAGAAACTTATTTGTATTGTTTCTAGTGGAATGATGTCTTTGCTGTTAGGAATCAAATTGAAGATGACTTTTCGCTGTAAGCTTTAAAACTAAGGCTTTGTGAATTTTTGTGCTATTATTTTATTTTGGATACTTTAGTTTTTGTCATTCTTCATATTTGCTATTGGGAGTGTTATATGCCACCATCAGAAGTCTCCATTTATGTGTTTTGCTTCATACATCAGTAATTGTTGTTGAATCTCTTGTCTTTGATGAACTAGGTAATAAGCCTAGATTTGGCTGCAGACTTGCATATGTTATTGGTTCATATATAAACATGCAGAAATAGATTGGTGTATGAAATTACATTCCAAGTTGACTTAACCTGTCTGGTGCCTTCTGGTTACATGGCTTTTCATTTTAATGTATTTTTGCAGATCGTCTTCTAGCGCTGAAGCTGGGTCTCAAACATTGAATCAGTTACTGCTTCCTGCACCCCCAACATCACATGGATCAGCTCCCCTTTCAAAGGTTGATCTCAAAGTGGACCTGCTCAGTGGTGATGACTATAACTCACCAAAAGCAGAGACTTCACTTGCTCTAGTTCCCCTAGGAGAACAGCAGCCAGCCAGCCCTATGTCTCAACAGAATGCCCTTGTTCTTTTTGATATGTTTTCTAATGGAAGCAATGCACCTACTTCTGTTAATACCCAGCCAATTAATGTCGCTAGCCAAACCAGTCCGTTAGCTCCTCAACTTCAGCAACAGCAGACTTTCATATCTCAAGGCCTATTTTACCCCAACGTAAGTGTGCCAAATGTGGGGTCACCTCGGTATGAGCAATCACCATATATGCAGAGCACAGGTCCTTCCTGGAATGGTCAGGTTGCACAGCAGCAACAGCCCCCTTCACCAGTTTATGGTGCACTTAATACTTCTTTATTGGGTTTAATTCCTGTTTGGCTCAAATCCTTTCACAATTGCATTCTCTTCTTTTTAGCAGTTGCTATGATGAATTTTGATTTCTGATCTCTGATTTCTGCTTTTAAGTTGGTTTGTGGAAAATTCATAGGTCTTCAACGTTTTCTTTCCCAGCTGTCTGGCTATAATTTGCTGGGTTGGTGACTGATTGGATTGGGGAGAATGTCAACAATGTATAGGATTTGTGCTCTCATATTTGGGATATTTTAGCATCATTCACCCTTTTTTTTTTCTCCTGTTTTACAGGTACAGAAAATGGTGGATCATTTCCGCCACCTCCCTGGGAAGCTCAACCTACAGACAATGATAGTCCAGTAGCAGGCAGTCAATACCCACAACCACTGCAAGTCACTCAAATGGTTATGACGCATATACAAAGTGCTGCACATCCTCAGGGACCTCAAGCAATGGGGCATGACCAGGCTGTTGGAATGTATATGCAGCCAAATGCTAGCCATGTGTCAACGATCAATAACCATGTTCAAAGCAATCAATTAGGTTTGCACCCTCAGCATATTCAGGGTGTTGCTGGTCCCTATATGGGTATGGGTTCACATCAAATGTATAATAGTCCTGTGGCTTCCGTGTATCCTCAACAGATGTATGGCAACCAATTCGTAGGATATGGCTATGGTCAGCAACAAGGGGTTCAATATGTTGAGCAGCAAATGTATGGTTTATCTGTGAGAGATGATGGTGCTCTGAGAAATTCTTACCAGGTTTCTGCTACATCCTATGTGCCATCTGGGAAGCCTTCCAAGCCAGAAGATAAGTTATTTGGGGACCTTGTTAACATGGCAAAAGTGAAACCAAAACCTACGCCTGACCGAGGTGGTAGCATGTAGAACTGTGATTGGGTTTGCATTTTTCACCTGTTTGCTAAATCTTGGCTTCTTTTTCCTTCATTCTTTTCATTCTACTTTTACATATATTAAATATAGTAATATGTGTATATTATTTATTTTGTTTTTGTCTCATATAGTGTTGCTTGTCTGGCAATTGGAAATAGATTATGAAATACATTTTTTCTAGAGAAAATACCGAGCATAGAAAGGAAAAAAAAAATAAAAAATAGATAGAACATCATATGGGTTGAACTGAAGTTTTAGTGGCATCTGTATTCCACTTTGTGTGTGTGTGATGGGACGTTTTTATGGTTAGAAGTCAGTTTAGTGCTCCCTTAAAATTGGGGTGAAATTAGGTGAAATTACGTGAAATATATTTCACGAAATTTCCCCTAATTTCTAGGCTGTATTTTTAAGGGAAGAGTAACAGGAAGTTAACCCTACAAGCCGATTGAAATGTGGAGAAAAGTACGGCTTACCTAACAATGAAGATTGAGTCGAATAGAAGAAATTTGTTAGGAATTGTGGCTGCAGAAACCAACGGACAAAATTGATGATGGGTCTGGTTTTGCAAAAGATGTGAAGGAGTTTCTTATTTTCGTAAATTCTTTTTCTTTCTTTATTCACAGTAATGTTAAGTGAGCAGCTTATTTTTCGTTTTGTGGGGTAGGAGCTTGTTAATAAACAACTAAGTTGATTTGCTACGTGAGTTTTTAATTTACTAAATAGAGTATTATTGAATCTTGGTGGGTTACCCTGTTTGGGGATAAGAAAAGATTTCATGTTAAAAAGAATTGTACTTAATAAAATTTAAATTATTCAACTTATTTTCTTATAAAATAATAATTTTGATATAAAGAAAAAAGAAAATAGAGATGATGAACCTTACACTACTGATTTTTTTATCTGTACCTTACACTACTGATTGTCTCTTTTACCAGAGAAAAAAAAAATATTACCAAAGTGCTGCCTAAGCAAAAATATTAAGCTTATTAATTGTTTAAGTAATAATAGAGATGATTCTTTACGGGTCTGTGGTTAAATGGAGAGTAGAGGAGAATAGGGATCGAGAGGGGCTCTTTGCTTAGTTTAAAAAAAAAAAAAATCATTCTTCTGTCTTCATAATAGATAAATAAAAATTATAAAACTATTAAGCACAAGTATTTAAATTAAGAATAATTTCAACAATAGAGCAAAAAAGGAGGACATAGATTTAGGACATATTTGATTTTAGTTTTAAAAAATTGTTTTTAATTTTTAAAAATAAAAAATAAACAATATGTTTAGATAATTATTTTCTACTTGAGTTTTGAAAAGTTTTGAAAATAAGAGAATCGAAACAGTATAGAATTGTTTTCATACTTTTATTTTTAAGTCTAATAATATTCTTATAATAAATAAAATATTTTTGATCTCCTATAGTGTGTAAAAAACAAATATTAATGTCTTATGTATAAATTTTTTTAAAATGTTTTTGAAACTTCTTTTAACAAACAAAATTTTCTTCTCTTTTCTTTTTACTAAAAATAATTTTTAAAATCTTTGTTGGAAGCAAGTTTAGAAAATAAAAATGATAATCATTTCAAATGATGGCTGTCAATCTAACAAAATTTATTTCTATTCTGTTTTAAAAAATAATTTGAGTAAAGTGGTAAGGTCAAATCCACATGAGCTAATAAAATTGACTTCTTTTATGAAATTAGAAACAAACAATAAAGAATAAGTAGAAAATAAAAATAGGAAAACAAATAATAATTAAAATAATAAGCAAGATAATAAAATGATTAAAATTCAATTGTGAGAAAACTCTAGATCAAAGTATAATCTTAGCTTCAGTTCTTGGAATCAATCATTGATTCTATAATGCCAGGCCACTTTTAGGATTGATGATTATTCTCATAAACCAACACAAGTTTTTTTTAACGTGTTTTGTCCTCACTCACACATTTTTTAGGAAATTTCTCTAGAGATCACACCTATCCCAAAAATCATTCAAGTCAAGCATGCTTAATTATAGAATTATTAAGTGATGGACTACTGAAGAATAAATGCATCTTGTTAGTGTAGGTAATACTAATCAATTCCTTTAAGTTATTCTCAACTATACAGTCTTATATTTACATAGTCTTTAGATCCCTATCATTTTGGTGTATTCAACTAATTCAAGTGTCCTTCTTATTTGAAGCCTATTAGGAGTTGTTCCTTGTCTGTGCCTCATCTTTTTTACACTGACGATCATTCCTCTCCCTTGTCAGTGCCTGAAATGTTACATGCCCACCAACTTTTGCCTGATTCGTCCTTAAACCTCATCATACTAGGAGAAGCCTTGCTCTAGTATCACTTTGTAATGTTAGGTCACTTTCAAAATTAATGACTGTCGCCACAAACCAATACAAGTCTTTTTAGCGTCCTTGTCCTTACTCACATGTTTCCTAGGAAACATACCAGGAGGTCATCCATTTCAAAATTGCTCAAAGTCAAGCATGTTTAAGTATGGAGTTCTTAAGTGATAGCCTATTAAAAAAATAGGTACATCTTGTCAGTTTAGCTAGTACTAATCAATTTCCTTATAGCTATCTTCAATTGTATAGTCTCATACTTACATAGTCTCTACATCTCTCTCATTTTGATGTATTCAATGCATTCATGTGTCTTTCCTGCTGAAAGCTTGTCAAGAGTCGCTCTTTGTCTATGCCTCATTTCTTCTGCACCAATGATCACTCTCTACCTTCATCAACTCCGAGGATGTCATAAATTTAAGGATTTACCTTTTCTCTCAAGATAAATTGGTTCTTGTTATTAACAAGTTCTAATAATCAATTTCTCCTTACTTTCTCGATAACAAAAACAAGTTCTTTGATTACTTCTCTTACTAATAAAGAACCCTAACCAAGCTTGTTAGATTTGTCTTACCAATAACATTAAACCCTAAAGAGACTTAGCTCTAACCAACAAATGTGCAAACTTGGTTCATTTATACTAGATTATATTTGTACACAACAATTGTTGTTGTTTTACTACGAATCTACCATCTTAATTGATTTTATACTATCTTATTAATCAGACAAAAGATCCTTTTGTGCAACCAACAAAATAGTAAACTGACAATCCCAGCTATCAAGAGAGCCAAAAGTTTCTCCTAAAAACTTCTAAACTCTTTTTATATGAAGGGTTTCTAAGTTGAGCCTAAGATATAACAAAATTAAAAGATTCTAAAAAAAACACAAAATACAGTAAAACATAAGAATTTCTTAATAAGACTCAAAAGCACAATAAAACATAAAAGCTCAAATATCCTAATTAATCTTTGGCGCTTCACAAATGTCATGCACTCCATAAGGAGATGTAGTGTTATTTAATCCTTCCATTCAATCCTAATTAGTTTCCATCTTATTTAAAAGTTAAGTTTCCTTTTTGTTAGATAGAAGATAAATAAAAGAACAACATGAATTGAAAAAATAAAATTATGTAAATTATAAAAAAAAGTCTAAATACACTATAAATAAATAGAAAAGGAATGAAAAATTGTTATTAAATTGAGATGCATCATCCAACAAGAACTTAAATCTCTTTAATTCTTCTTTCTTTCAATTTTTTCAAAATTAGGGAGGAAAGATTTTGACTTCTTTATTTCTTTATTCTTCTAAATTTTTAAACTAAACAAATTACTTTTATATAATTTTTCTTCTTTACTTTCTTTCATTTCATTTTTCCTTTAACTACATATTAGGTACTTGATGAATTTTTGGTAAAATTTTAAAAAAGGAATAGAAAAATAGACTTATACAGCATTCATACTTAAATATTAATATTTTTTAACAACATTAAATAATTTTATAAATTATTAATAAAAGTCATACATATTTTAATATTTATATAACATATAATATATTTCACAATTCATTAAGTATTGCAATTGTTTTGGAGTAGTTATCGTATTGTTATTTTTGTTAATTCATTAATAAATGTCTTAAAAGATGTTAATGAATAGAAATAGGTAAAATTAGGTTCGAGTTTTTAATAAGTTCCTAAACTATTTTTTTTTATTTAGGTCCTTAAACTAAAAAAGTATGTCTTTGAAAATAAGTTCCTAAATTATTTGAGAATTTTCAAATAAGTTTTTAAATTATTTTTTTATTTGGGTTTCAAAACTAAAAAAATGGATCTCTGAATTAGTTTATAATAACTTGAAATTATCAAAAAATAATCAATTTATGATGATTTAAAAAATTATAAGGACTTAATTAAAAAAAAATTACATGATTCAAGACCTAATTAATTTTATTTTTTTAGTTGGAGACCTATTTAAAAATTTTCATATTGTTCAAGAATTTACTTAGTAATTTAACCATAAAAACAACAAATTATTAAATTGTAAATAAAATAATTAATTTTAATATATTAAATATTCCATTTTTTAATTTAATGGTTTTCATTCGTTTAACTATAGATATTTATTCCAATAAACCAAACTAATTTAATTACGGTAATTTCTAATTAGTTCTGATCGTGTTCGTAAAAACTTCATTAAGAATCTCAACGGGAGAAAAAAAAAGGCTAAATCATAATTTTGGTCCCTTATCTTTATTTTAGGTTTCGATTTGGTCTCTTATTTATTAAAGGTCCCTTAAATATTTAATTTAATTACATGTTTGTCCTTCTGTTACTGACTGTTAGTTACATGGATGGAAAATTTCTACATGTATTTGATGTGGAGTTTAACTCTGTTAGAATTGCCTATGTGTCCACAGGATGCAAAACGACGTTATTTCTATTGAGACAAAACATCATTGTATTGTGGCGTAATTCGCTTGTCTCTCAACTTCATTCTTTATTCAAACACTTGAACCCTAGCAGAGCAAAAATGGCGTAGTGAACTGTGACCGTAGTAGCGAAGCGATGCGAGGCTTACATTGATGAAGCGTACCTGTCGCACAATACACCAAACGAGGCCTGCATTCTTAAAGCGCGACTTGTGTTTCAGTGTAGGGTTTCTGCATTGGAAAGGTAAGAATTGTTTATTTGGTATTTTGTCTCTGTTTGGTATAGTGTTGGTTTGAAGTTAATATGTTGTTTACTTTCTTTGTTTGGGGTTGTGGTCCTATAAATGTTGGGTGAAAAGGGCCTACTTTATTGATGGTACTATGAATGTTGGGTGAGAAGGGTTTATATTATTCGTTCTGCCTCTTTTGTGGCCCCACATCAGTGTTGTGGTAGGGTTAAATGTTTTGGGGTTTGGGTTGTTGTCGTATTTGTGTTTTGGGGTTTAAGTTGTTGCCCTATTTGTAAGTTGTGGTTATGTGTGTTTAAAGCAAACCCCACGTGATGGCATTGTTCATTTTTTTTCAATTTTTTAATTATTAATTTTAGTCAGATCCTATGTGATAGAAATAGACCCCACGTGTTTTTTTGTGATTCTTGTTTTTGTATATAAGCATTGTTAATTTGACTATTAGTGTTTCTGTGAATATTTTTTGGGCATTTGTTACACAGGATTGGTAATTGAAGTTTGCAGTAATGGACGATTATTTTGAAGTGGTAGTCCACCATGGAGGGAAGTTTGTTAAGAGGGTGATATTAGACTACTTGGGATATAAAAGTACATGGAAATGTGACCTTGACAGGTGGAGTCACTTTGAGATTTTGGACATTTTGAGGGATATAAGATACCTAGATGTGGTTAGCATGTGGTATCATGATCCAACTGAATGTGAGGGGTTGGCTGATTTGGGTCAGGGATTGATGTTGTTGTGTGATGATAAGGGTGCAGTGGAAATGATTAAATTGGCAAAGGCCAATGGGAAGGTGGATCTATTTGTAATTCATTCAATGTCACAAGCTGAAGTAATTAATGGGCCAAAAGAAGATGTTGGGCCAGCTAAGATTGATGGGGCAACTAAGTATGATGGGCCTATTGGAGAAGACCAACCTAAGAATGATGGGCCTGTAATAGAAGACCTAGCTATGGATATTGGGGTAGATTCACAACCAACATACAATCTAAATGATAATGGTGATGTAGTGAATGAGTGTCAGCCTAATGTGGATGTTGCTGCTAGAGGGGCCTGTGTTGATGAACATAATCCTAATGTTGAGGTGAATGTGGCTGTTGAAGAGGACCCAAAAAAGGAGCCTTGTCCAATTTAAGAGGACCAAGTTCATGAACAAATCAATGCAGATACAGAAGATGATTCAAGTGAAGAGTACGAACCAAATGAAGAAGAAAGTGAGGGGAATAACAGTGTAATGGGGATAAGTTTTGATGACTCTGAGGAAGAGCTAGATGAGGATGACATGTTGGGAGCAGAAGCTGTTATTGCTTCTACTGATGTGCCACAAGGCAATGGGAATAAAAGAGGTAAGAGAACAAAAGCAGACCAAGACAAAAAAGCTGAGGTAAATGAGTCTGTAAAAAGGAAGAGGGGAAGACCAAGAAGTGGTAATGTTTCTACTAGTTATCCTTAACCTGTACATATTAGTGATTTGTCAAAAGATGACTCACTGTTTGAAGTTGAGGGTCAAAAGCGAAAAGTAGTCAATGACAGGGGCTTATCTGACAATGATTATAGCACTGAGGCCTTAAATAGTGGGACTGATATAAGAGAGGATGAATATGAACATAGACCAAAGTTCACTGTATTTAAGCTCCCAAAGAATATGACAAACTATAAGTGGGAATTGGGAACTTACTTTAATTCAAACCATGACTTAAAGGAGGCAATTATAACATATGCAGTGCATTTAGGTAGGAACCTAGAGTTTAAAAAGAATGATAAAAAACAGGTTAGAGTCAAATGCAAGGGTGAATGTGAGTGGTTTGTGTATTGTGCCAGGTTACCTAATGAGGATACGTGGCAACTGAGGAAGGTAGTGGACAAACATAGTTGTAGTAGATAATACAGAGTGAAGTTGCTTAGTAGTGGGTGGTTAAGCAATAAATTACAAGCAAGGGTGAAGGAGAATCCAAAGTTGAAGTTGATTGACATAATGCAGAGAGTACAAAAGAAATGGAATTCTGGGATTGGCAAATCTAAGGCTTTTAGGGCAAGAATTAAGGTAAAGGATTCGATTGATGGGTCTTTTAGGGAACAAAACAACAGGATTTATGATTATTGTCATGAATTATTGAGATCAAATCCAGGTTCAACTATCAAGTTGGCAGTGGAGCCATCCGAAGGTGGTGAACCAAATGATGAGCAACTAGAGAGGAGTATAGGTCCAACATTCAACAGGCTCTACATATGCTTTAAAGTATGCAAAGAAAGTTTCATGAAGTGTAGACCTATCATTGGGTTGGATGGTTGTTTTCTAAAAGGGTATTGTAGAGGGTAGATACTTGCTGCCATCAAAAGAGACCCAAATGAGCAAATGCTGCCAATTGCATTTACTGTAGTTGAGGGGGAAACGAAAGACTCTTGGACATGGTTTTAACAACTTCTGATTAATAATCTTGGAGGGCAGCAAAAGTGTCTTTCTTGTACCTTATCTCAAATCAACAAAAGGTCATTAGTATTTACTTATTGTACTTAAATACTATTGTAGATGAATGTACTACTTTGTATGCAGATATTTATTTATTATTTTGTCCATAGGGTTTATTGCCAACTATAGATGAGTTGCTGCCTGGTGTTGCCCAAAGATTTTGTGTAAGGCATCTGTACAATAACTTTAGAAAATAGTTTGGAGGATTGCAATTGAAGCAAGTTATGTGGAAAGCATCAAAGGTCACTTATCCACAAGCTTGGGAAAGAGAGAAAAGGACCTTAAGAGTTGTTAATGAGGCAGCATGTAAGTACCTCTTCCAAATCCCACCTAGGTATTGGTCTAAATCCAGGTTCATTACTGCCCCAAAATGTGACATATTGCTAAATAATATGTCTGAAGTTTTCAACAGTGTCATAATTTCTGCAAGACAAAAGCCAATAGTCACCATGTTGGAAGAAATTAGAGTATACCTCATAAAGAGATGAGCAACAAACAGACAAAAAGCTACCTTATTCCAAGGTAGCATTCTGCACAAAGTAAAGAAGAGGATAAACAAGGAATCTGAGACCACAAATCAATGGCTTACAAGGTAAATAATAGTGCATTAAGTTATATTATTTTCCTCATTGAGATTTAACTTGTGTATTATGTCTTCTTATTATTTTTTACTTAAGGTGGTCTGGGGAGCACCATTACGAGATTAGGCATATTAGCATGCTAGGAGACAGCTTTGTTCTCAACTTGTCGACCAAGGAGTGCAGTTGCAGGAAATGGATGTTAACATGTATACCTTACTGTCATGCCATTTCTTGCATGAAATAAATGAACCTCAATGTAGAAGATTACATACTTGATTATTATAGGAAGAAGACTTATGAGGCTGTTTATCAGCCACTAATATACCTTGTAAACGGTCAACATTTGTGGACAACAATAGAATACCCTGATGTCCAGCCACCTCCAATTAAGAGAATGCCAGGCAGACCAAAGAAAAGAAGGAACAAGGAACCCGGAGAGCTACAAAAGGATGAAACCAAACTGAAGAGGGTAGGCTTTCTAACTAAGTGTAGCAGGTGCAAAGAACATGGTCACAACAAGAGCACTTGCAAGCTTCCACCACCACCAGAGCCTGAACCAACTAAGTCCACTACAGAAGGAGCACTAAATGAACAGACACATGCAACTGAAGCACCACCCACAGGGTCTCAACCATCTACTACACTACCCACCCAAACACAACCAATTGCACCAACAACCATTAACTCCTAACCATATACAATAGTAACCACTCAATCTCAACCAATTGCAACACCAACCACCCAATCCTAACCAAAGCTAGCCAGAGGAAAAAGAGGTAGACCAAGAAAATTTTCAACTACTAATACATGTACTGCCCTTACAATAAGTGCACCAAATGTAACTACACTTGTTCAACCCCTAATAGTTGCAACCATTGGTACTACAGCTTCTCAGCCGCCAACATCTCTTTCCAATGTTACTGTAGCTTTTCAGCCTCTAATTGCACCAAATGCATCTGTTCTATCTCTAGTTGCTATTAGAAGAGAGAAGCTGCCAAAGGACTACCGTGAAGGAATTAAGACACTTTAATTGTTTTTTGACTGTTTTTTGGGATGTATAGCACTTGGGATAGTTAGTCAGATGTAATTGGAAATGGCATACTATGTCTTTATGGATAGTTTCTTTTGGATGTATTGAAAGTGGGATAGTTGTTTTTTGACTGATTAATGTATGTTTTTGGGGATATTTTGGATAGATAAGGCCTATATGTAATTATGCGAAGTTACTTTATGACAATTGACATTGTAACTTTTCAGTATACGACAATTCAATTTAAGACAATTTTCTTTGTGAGAAGTTACTTCTTGATTTTTCATTTTGTGCTCATCAAATTAAGAGTTGTTTGTAAGCCCAATTAATGGCATTCATTAATGTTTCAGCTTATGACATTACTGACATCAAATTTATAAAATTAACAATTGTAAATTAAATTGTTGGAACATCTTAAATCAATTAAACTAAATCATCAATTGCATTTGAAAATAATGCTATCACAAAATACATAATTTCAAAATAGCAATCCACTGCCATAAACCTTGACAACTCTAATCTAATGACAACACATTAGGCTAGACTACATAACTGCAAATAACAAATACATCAAACTTCATGACTGCACTCCTAAATTCCAATAAAATTACTTCAAATACATCCTACTTGCAAGATCATCTACGCCTAGCGACCAAAATGTGGTCACAAGTACAATCAACCCAAGTAAAAAAAAAAACAACTAATCATATAGAACTTCATCCATCTTTTATTGTTGCTTAAGGAACTCTAAAGAATAGTTATCTTTTTCCTTTGTCTCATGATAAGAAGGTCCCTTTCATCAGATACTTCATTAGAATACCACTCAAAAAAATTGCATCCAACACCATCTTCTACTTGTTGTACATGGAAAGGTGAATAGTTTCAGTTAAGCATAAATGAAGGACACAAGATGTAATGTAAATGAATAATGATACTTACCCTGTAGTACCTGCATCCCCAAAACTTTCGCCCAAGATTTGCAACTGTAGAAGCTGTATGAAGAATAGCCATATCCCAACAGTGGCAAATAGGTGCCCAGTTTCGTCTTCCACCATACGACCCATGCGATTGGATACTTCCTTGTTGATTTCTCGACTGATTCGAACAACAAGAGCATGGCAATGCTTCCATTGAAAAAATTATCAATAGATGCCGCTCTTAGGGGAAGAATTTGAAGAAGAACTAGAAGGGAACTCTAACCCTAAATCCTAAAAGACATTAGGGATATGTTGGGAAAATTTGGGACAAGAACCTCTACAACGGTCATAAAGGACATGGACGCCACATTGGATTTCTGTCAACAATATTAACACCGTTTGTGTTTGAATTAACAGAAGGACAAATGTGTAATTAAATTAAATATTTAAGGGACCTGGGTGAAACTTATAATAAATAAGGGACCAAAATTATGATTTAGTCAAAAAAAAAAAATCAAGAGAAAAAAAAGCGGGTGCCAGCTGTGCTCGTGACTAGTGTGAACGGGGCATGCCTGTCGTCTTCATGGTGGGTCCACTGTTTTTAGGGTTTGCAGAGTTCCATTTTACTTTTCGTTCATTTCCGATCCATAATTGCTCCAACGTGAAATACCAAATCTTCCTTTCTTTCCTCTCGCGAAATCCGAAGATATTAATCAACAGATTCGTGCGACAGGGTACCGTACTTTGTTCCTTGAATCTTATTTACGGTTTCTCAATTTTGTTCACACACACGTATAATGAAATATATCTCTTAACACTGCAATTAAATTATTTTCCAGGTCGCGCATATCCAGCATGCAGGTTCGTTACCACTCACTATTTTTCTCTTTTCAATTTTTATTTTATTTTATTTTGTGGTTAGAGTTGATGTGATGGACGCAATTGTTGCGAGTAACCCATTGGTGTGACTGACACTTGTTTATGGTTAATGAATCTGAATGGATGTAGCTGTTATGGTGTGGGTTATCTTTAGGACTAGGTGTTTTGAATTATTAACTTTGCAAGGTGGTGGTTTGAACCTGATTTTGATGCGATCTCTTACAATTGTATTAAGATTGATTGATTCTTCAATAAGGCCTATTTGACTTTGGATTGTGTTTTTCACGCAGGCGTCGCGGGCAAGGCTGTTCAAGGAGTACAAAGAGGTGCAGCGAGAAAAGGCAGTTGATCCTGATATTCAACTAGTCTGTGATGATTCTAACATTTTTAAATGGACGGCTCTTGTCAAGGTATGCTAACTGAGGCTTGTTGATTTCATCCTGCCTGTGATGATTCTGACATTTGCTCTGGTTTGTTTTGTTTACAATTAGGGACCCTCTGAGACTCCTTATGAGGGGGGTGTGTTCCAGCTTGCTTTTTCTGTTCCGGAGCAGTATCCTCTGCAGCCGCCTCAAGTCCGGTTTTTGACTAAAATATTTCACCCAAATGTGCATTTTAAGGTAGAATGGATCCCTCTGTAAATCAGTGTCTTGTACTGGTTCTTTTGACTTATAATGAGAAACTGTGTGACTTCTGATGATAATTATATTATCCTAATTTATTTCATAATTTCACTGATAAATGGTTTCTGAATTTTCCAAGTGAAGCATAGTTTAAAAAATATCTGTGGATCTCTTTGGTGCATGGAATTGGAATTGTAGTTCAAAATTGCAACTCCAATTCCAATTCTGATTGGTTCGGAATTATGATTCCTATGTTTGGATTGTGTAAACAATTAGAGCTTAGAATTATAATTCTAAGTTGCATTTCAATTCCAATATGACACCTCTATTTAATTAGGGGTAGTTAGGGGTAAGATTATGTTGGTTTGAATAAAAAATTAAATCCACAGGTGGTGGTGATGATGGTGGGGCAAAGAAGGGGTGGCAGTACCGCGGTAGTGGCAATGGATGTGGCAATGATGGTGATTGGTGATGTTAGCAGTGGCAGTAGTGTTGGTGGTTGACAATGGGGTGGGGGATGATGGTGGTGGTAGTGGTAGCAATGGCTTTGGCAATTGTGGCAACAACAGAGGTGGTGGGGGTGGCACAGTAGCAATCAATGTTGGCGGTAGTAGTGACAATGGCAACAACAATGCTTGGAGGTGGTGGCAGCGGGGCAATGGGGTAGCGGCAATCGGTGGGAGTGGGGTGGCAGTGGCAGCGATTGGGGGTAGGGGTTGTGATGGTGGGGCTGGCAATGGCAGTTGTGGTGGTGGTAGTGGGAGTAACAAAGACAGGGAGAACAGCTGAATAGTGAGGACGAAGTTAGGAATTGTATTTTGGAGGGTAGAGGTTAGGAAATGAGAAATGTTAGTTTTAATTATATTATATTAGAATTCCATGGAATTGGACTTTAGAATTGTGGTTCCAATTCTAGATGAACTTCCAAATGTCATAATTCCAATTCCAAGCCCCAATTCCGTGCATCAAATGGACACTAATAGTTGTTTGCATGGGGAATGAATGGGAAACGAAAAAGTTGTTACCATATATCCTGATAGCCCTGCTATGAACCATCAGTGTTGAAATGAAAAAGTTCTGCAACTTCTATCATAGACATACTTTAGTGCTCATGTATGATGTTTATAAATGATGAGTGTTTGTGCTTGTTCTCAGTTGTCTTGATTACCTTCTCAGTGATGGAAAGACCAATAATGTTAACCTTTTATAGGAGGCTGATAAGTTAAAGAAACCTAAGCTCGATGCCTACTATTAATTAACCCCTTTCTGTTTCATAACAAACTCATTGAAAATTGAAAGCCTTTGATTTGAATTTGATTGCCTGTTCAGTTATTTTTACTTTTCTTCTGTTCTTTATAAGTTGATGGATAACTTTTTTCTATTGGATTTGGTGTTCTTAACATTTCTTCATGACAATTGTTTAAACACCTAGTAATTTTCCAGACTGGGGAGATTTGCCTAGATATCTTGAAAAATGCTTGGAGCCCAGCTTGGACACTTCAATCTGTCTGTAGGGCTATAATTGCTTTGATGGCCCATCCAGAACCTGACAGCCCACTGAATTGTGATTCAGGTTGACAAACTTTCTCCACTTTATTTTGTTTTCTCATTTGGCTCTAATTGTGGGGAATCAAAATATAGTTTTATTCTCCTACCTCCGTTCCCAAAATGACAAGAAAGAACTGCAAGAAAAAGAAACTTGAATTCATATGACACTGCTGCTGTAGTGTACTTTACCTTGATTATGGATGACCAAATTGAGTTGGATTTGAGGATTAATAAAATGCAAAAGATACACCAATTAACTATTTTATACATCTGTATGCTTATGATTTGTGTTTGAGAGAATGGATGAGAAGGTGGTGCACTACAATCTGGTGTTTCATTTGTTGTCTTTAACTGCCTGTGATGTTTGAATTTACATGTATATTTCTAGATTTTTGTTGTTGGTTATAAAACTATCTACAATAGCATTTTGGTATTATTGGGAAAATAAAGTAACTTCAAATCCTTAAGCCGTCAGCTCATTCCAAATCTATGCCTTCATTCCTTTTTTTTTAAATCTAATACTAACAAAGGTGAGATGAAAAACTTGAGGTTGCCGATCAGGATGAAAGGAGACCTTTTATCTGCCACTTATTTTCTTTTGTTGTTACAGGCAATCTTCTGCGTTCAGGCGATGTTAGAGGGTACCAATCCATGGCAAGAATGTACACAAGACTTGCAGCAATGCCAAAGAAAGGCTGAATGATTTAAGGTAACTTGTTTCCTATGTTTATCTAGGTAACAAGTTAGCAGTAGACGCAGCAGTTCTTTGTTCTAAATTTGTTTGAAATGTATACATTTCAAGACATGATATGGATTCTTTGATGATGTGTTAAAGTAGTGACTTGTACAGTGTGTAGGTGTGACTTCGCATATCTGGATTCATGCCAGAATTGAGCTGGACATATTCAAATAATTCTTGATTGCTTTAGTTTTATGAAAGCCAGATTTTGAGCTTGCATTCAATACTGAGTCCTAAGCAGCATAATGTGCTGTGCAATTACTTTATTGGTTTGACTGACCGTGTATAATTCATGGTCTAATTCTTTGTTCTTTTTGGAGGAAGCTTTCTACTGCTTCCATATGGATTAACCATTTGAATATCAGTGGGACTGGGATTCACTTATATCTGATGGTCGTGATCTCCTTGGAGGAAGAAGCTTGGGTCACTGCAGATAACTATGTTCCTTAAAGCTATGTTTGGATAAAAGTTAGAAACGTGCTTTTGGGAATTTCAATGCACATTTACAAATTTCAAGACACAATGAAAATTTTTTTTACTTGAGGAAAAGTACTTTTGAGCTAACAAAACTGACACCCAAACATGCACTAAGCATGTGATTAGGGACTTCATTTTCAAACTATGTGTATGAAAAAGCATTTGTTGGGAGAAGTTGACTTGTTAAATAAATTTCAATACTTTAAAGGATTAGTTCCTGACTCTTGTTTGAGAGATATCTTGGTTTTACTCAAAAATATCTAAATAATGGGTAAAATGGAAAATTGATTTTGTCTTGGAACCATGTTGATAAAGTAACATGTTATTGATCATGGGGTGAAAAAATGAATAAATAATATATTGATAGTGTAAAAGTAGGTTTTTTTTTTTCTCATTTCAACACACTATCATGTATAATAAATTTGTTGACTTATATAATAATTACTTTAAAATTCTTAGACTTGTTAATTTCTGATTAGTTAATATTATAAAATTTTTTATTCAGACAAAGTCGGAAAAAAAAAAAGTTATGTGTATGGACAATTTATTTTTCACAATTTTGTCATAATATTATTTTAGTAGTACTCATATCTTTCTTAGTAATTACACATTTAAAAGTATTTTTTATCAATATATCTAAACATCACTTTTATCCAAATTATTTCATTTTAAACTCATTTTCATTTAAAATTAATTTTATAGAAATTAAAACCATTTTAAATGAAGTTTATAACTAATGGGTGATTGGTGCAAATAGTGCATGTTTGATTTCTCTTAAATATTGTTTTGGATTCAAGCCCGAAAAAAAAATTGGTGAAAGAGTTAACCCTATTGTAGTGAAAATATTTTTAACTCAAGTAAAATTGTCTCCATATGATTTTAGAACAAAAATATACAGTTTACAAATGCCTACTTAAACACACTTATTGGGTGTTTGGAATAAATTTATGGTGAGAAAAAATTAATTAATTTTTCATGGTGAAGGTGAAGCAACAAATAGTTGCTTCTACTTTTTCATGGTATCACCATGATTTTGTGGGATATAATTGATTTTGCAATGTTATCCAAACACACCATTAGTCTTTCATTTATCTCATTGTGACTTTGTAGACTCTAGTAGCTACATCTATGTAGACTTGACTATTAGGCAGTTTAATGTGATATATTGAATAAGACCCCTTAATTTAGGGGACTAAAATGTCAAAGTCCATTTTAGTTATTTGAAAAGAAACATTTTCTCGTTTCAAATTACTACTAGCAATATAACACTCAAATTGATTCTCTTTTTAAATAAAAGGTTAATACTTGTTTAGAGTTGCATTGAGGTATTATCATCAATATAAACTCGGGTTTTAAATTTTTGGTACTTTATTTTATTAAAAACAATCATAATATGATTATATTATGGAATGTATTTTTATATTTTATAATTGTAATTCTTTTAATTTTTGAGAGACCTAATTTTTATAACTAGTACATAGCCTTTAAAATGTTTGAGACGGCCCTCATCTGCAGCGAGGAGAGGAATTTTTTCTGAAAAATGGGTATCCAAAATAGATAAGAATCATGTCTCCTCCACCCAAAATGATGTCAGACTTAGGTGGAACATTTTATAGCGACTAGCAATATCTTAGGCTAGAAGATATATTCAACAGGTAAAGCATTTGCTTTATTCATATCATGACACACCTACAATCGTACAAAGACAACTAGAATGAGGCAATGAGCCAGAGCAAGTTGGTTTATAATTTTACAACCACACATGGCTTGAAGAGCACATCTGAGGGCACGAGCTAAGGGTTTAAGAACCTGTCAAACCAATCAGATGATTCTTTCAGCTGAAATCTCGTTAATTGGTGTCCAATTCCAGGTTCTGCAATAAACTGCACATCAAAGCAACCAATCATTAACACTCTTAGTATAAAACTAAAATATTTCTCTTTCCTTTCCATCCAAAACTTACTTCCAAACATACCCTAAAAAGAATCCCCAACCAAACACCCCATTGAGTTCTCACAATCACATCCAACTTAAGAGACTGCACCTACAGCGGTGCCATGACTTGAGATCTAAAGTCTATTAAATCTTAAAAGTCAAGCTGACCAAATAAAATCAATAATATACATGCACTCACATGTGTTTGCCATACTTTGAAAGCGCATGTTAAATTCAAGGGACTTCCTTTCCACTTTTATTATGACAGTTTTTTTATGAGATGGTGCTTTGTTTAAATCGGAAAATTGCAGGTTGCAATCAACTGTTAAATCCATTCTTATTAAACTGATAACAGAAGACCACAATGGCAAGTTTAAATTTTTCACCAAAGTGACCAAACAATACAAGTTCATACCTTGAAATTATCTAAGCAGTGAAACTCTCTGTATGCCTGGCTTGCCTTTGACCTTGGAATTTCCAAGCCTGCAATGGGACACCGAGGATCGTCCGCACCTAGAGTTCCCAAAACCCAAGCAAATGCTTCAATTCCAAGTTAGCTTAAAAAAACCCACAAAAGCTAAATGAACGGAATAAATTGACTAATACGGATGGATGCAGAGGTCTACGATGTCATTGATAAATCCTAAAGAAGCAAAAAACTTGTGTTGCAGCAGTGTGGTTACCCTGAATTGTCAATACATGAAGTTGTATAGGAATAAGGTAGCCAGATTCAACTTGAAAATGTTTGATGTACAAAACATATAATGGCCTTACCATTAAGAATAAGCAAAGGACGTGGTGCGATAGCTGGAATTGAATAAGGTGAATCAAATTGGGAAGCTAAACCAGGAGCAATTCGGTCCCACACCTGATCAGAAATATAAAATTTTGAGATTAGTAAATAGTATCAACTGCAAACACTTTAGAAGAACAAGAACAAAGCTCTAGATGGAAATTGTGCCCAGTGGGTGAATAACTAGTAATTATGGGATAGTATCATGGTACCAAGCATTGTCAATCATGTTTAGTTAAAGCAATAAATCAAAGCATATAGCAATTCATTTAGAGACGGAATCATAGTTGGATTCATAAAAATTTGGCTGACCTTCTCCACCACTTCTTTGTCAAAAGCACCTTTACTTAAATCATCACGAGCCGCTGCATCCATAAACCTAAAAGCATTAGGGATGTATATACTAAAGTACCTTCAGAACATATGTTCAGTTGTCCACTGTTAGCATGCTCATTAGGACCAAGATTCATATCATATTTTCCCTTCTAGGACTTACTCAAACACCGTTCCAACTTCATCATGTAATTTAATCCATAGGCAATCTATTATAAATGACCAACTGTAAAAGACATCATCAACTTTAAGAATTTATTTGATGTTGCATATGAAATCATACACCATGCACTGCATATATAAACTGGTATGTAGAAGATTACTGGATTTATATGAATAATAATTCCAATATTATATAAACCAAAATGAAGTACAAGGAACAGTAACTAAAGCATAGATAAGAAAACGGGTAAAACATGAAAGAAATTTCAAAAACTTATTTGACATTATCTTACCCTCAAAAAGAGGCTTTATACTATTAACTCGACCCTGCCATTTATCGTTGTCTATGGCCCATCGAAATCCCTGCAAGCATTTAGCACAAAAGTTTTCAAATTGTTGTTTTAGAAACACAATTTGCTAAACAAAAGCTTCACTCAATCATTCAACGCGACCTGAACACCAATCAGAGGAGCAACCACAGCATAGCGAGTATCAGCAACAGCAGCAAACCATGCATGCATTCCTGCATCAAGGAATATAAGTGATGAATCACATCAAACATGCCATCTGACATATTCCTTTCAACTTCTCTCAACCAACCTCCAAGTGATACTCCGGTGATTCCTATCCTAGAAGGGTCTATATCCTCTCTCTGTGTCAGATAATCTGCCAATTTAAACAAGTCCCACACCTGCCAGATCAAGGAATAATACACCATTTCTGAACCAAATTAATCATAAGTTTAAACTGCCATGGTTACAGTTCAAACAAATCATCTGGAGCATTAAGTGGCTCCATCTTAACTATATCGTAAAGCTGCATGATAAATAATAAGTTACCGTGTCATATATGAATGGCATCGTCACTCCGGTTTTCCATGCAGAAATAAGTGCCTGTGTATTTTTTTGTAGGGGTTGTAGCCAAAACAAAGGTAAAAGAAAACATGATCAGTTTTGAATTTTATTTAGATGACTTATTTTTCACTTTCCCAATGATCTTGGGTAAATTTGTAAGCAAAAGAGAGTCCATTTTTTCTTCATATAAGGACAATATGAACAGAAAATCAATAAATTTTTAAGACAAATTACTTCTCCTAAAGCTCAACCTATATTCTTCAGGGCAAATTACATACTTCAGAATTAGAGCCACTAAAATATGAATTTGATTTGATTTAATAATCAGTATGTTTGGAATTCATTAAAACAAAATGAATACACCATTAATTTAGTCCTTAAAGTATCCATCTCTTTTAAATAGTTCTTGAATTAATGAAATTGCATAAGTAGTCTTTAAAGTATTGAATATCTATTAATTTAGTCTCTGGTGAAGGACTAATTTGAAAATTTTTCAATATTTGAGAGACCATGTAGCGTGATTTCTAATACTTTAGGACTACTTATATAATTTCATTAGTTTAAGGACTATTTAGGAAAAAGGGTAATACTTTAAGAACCAAATTGATGGTTTATTCAAAAATAATTATTTTAATTAATTTACAAACCAAATTCTATGTTGGAACTTATAACTCATTTTAATGTAATTTACTTTTTACCATCACTCTGAATATGTAAATGAGTAAACTAATAAGGGCAGTATAGTTAAATAAACTAAACTGAATTGCAATCAAATCCAACAAAATTTGAGTTACACAACCTAAAATCAAAATGATTTCAAAAGCAAATCAATTCCTAAAATCTGTTGTTTCAAATAAAGCATTTGAAGCACGAGTTCAGACTAAAACTTTCCTAACATTGCATCATAGAGACTAACAACATTGTGCAATTCATAAGGAGGACTAAACCTAAAAGTAAATCAGAGCAAAGCAAACACGTACATCGCGATAGGTGGTTGTGCTGGTGGCACGTTCTCCATGGTAACGAGAATCAACGGAGATTGCTATATATCCTCGCGAAGCATACGCCTAAAACACCGAAGAAGAAAAACAGAAACCGAAGCCAGAAAGAAAATCGGCGATTATAATCAATTTATCATACAGAAGTACAGTACAATTGCGAATTAAAAATAACCGATGAGTGAAGCAGAGATTGAGACGACGTAGTAGCAACCTTAAGCACTGGACGCAGGACTTCTTTGTATTTGTTCGTACTGTGAAGAAAAACAACTGCAGGCCTTTTACTCTGCCTACCGCTTTCCTTCAACTTCAAAATCAACAAAGGCAACCGTCCTTGCTCTCCTTCCTACGGTCCAAAATCAACGAATTTTTCTCTCGAGCTCAAAATCAAATTCGAATAACAAAATCATCGATTCAAAATTGAACTCCAGAGAAATCGATCGAATTAATTAGTTACCTACCTCTATATTCAAGTAGAGGTTCTCCTCCTCGAGCAACTCTTCAAGGTTCTCTATATCAGCCTTCGGACACGACTCCATTATCTCGATCTATAATCACGCGATTGAACCAGCAAATGAGTAGAAATTGAAAATAAAAAATAAAAAATGCTATGAATGTTGATACCTCTTCGATCGTTGGAGGAGAGTTCTGATGCAAAGGATTAGCCACTGGCTTCGCGAGTTCGACAGTTAGTGGAACTGAAACATAGATAACAGACGAGATTTAATTAGAAGAATCTTTGCGCAATACATAGCGAGATCGTGGAAGTTAGCGGGTGGACTTTGATTGTTAAACCTTGAGCGGGTCGCCTACTACGCAGGACTTGAAGGAACTCTGATCGGTACTTGCTCTGAGCTTCTTCAATGCCTTCTTTTTCCACCATTTTGGTTTGGATTTTACTGTGAGTGCGAGTGCGAGCGCGAGCTTGAGCGATGGTTTTGCTTTCCCATGTGAAATGCGTTCCGTGTTTATAATTTAGTAACGTTGGCGGGTTGGTGGTAATTGTTGAATGCTCAAGGCACGTGCGGCTTATCATAGTTCGCACGTGCCCCGTTGGAAGCGGTCTCGCCGGTACAACTTTCATCATTTACCTCTCTTGCTTTCCAGCTGCTATGGTGGTACTTACCAGTGGCCTTCCTCATTGCCTTATCCTATTGCTTTTCGCGAAATTTCTGAAAAAAGAAATTAAGTGGGTGCTTATCAAAAAGTAATAATGTTATATACAAGAATATTCATTTAATTGAATGGTTTTATATGATCATTTATGTTTTTATTTTGCTAGTTTCGTGTCAGTTGATACAAGGCTTAATAATTATCACATCTGGTTGAATCTTTCGCTCATATTAACTGTAACTTAGATTTGATTGTCAGATTTTTTTTATTAGTAGGCGATATGTAAATTTCATTATAAATTTTTAGCGAGGTTGGTGATCTTTTCTAGCTATACAAGGAGAGGTGTATTTTCCTAATCTAAATTTTTTATTATTGAAAAAAAAGGCTCAATAATCATCTCGTTGATTCTGTTCAATGCGTGTAATTTGGAGTAAAATTCATTTTGATTCTGAAAGATACATTATTTATTAATTTAACATCTTTAGAGGTTAATTTATTACAAGTTGTTGTGAAGGAAAAAAAAAATCACGTCGTTTGTTGAATATGTGACAGGATGGAGGGTAATGAAAAAGGACGATCAAATTGTAATAATTGTAAGTTGCAACGAAGCTTCAGTTCTTGACTTTATCAGTGTACTTAACAAATACAGATCTTAGTGAGTTCTGTGATCCTTATTCTCCGCATTGTTTAACAAATATTACAGCAAAGAAAGTGATGCTGTGTTTGCTTGCTCTATTGAACAATGGATACAAAGGAAAGTGCCTCGAAACATTCACTGGGCTACATGGACGGCGTAAAAATGCACTTGCAAACATTCACTAGGCCTCGAAACGTTCTCTTTGGCAGCGAGAAAAAAATAGATAACAGAAAAATAAAGAAAAGTAAAATACAGTGAAATTTTGCTTTGTTTGGTTTGAAAAAAATAAAAAAGAAATTGAAAAAAATTAATATTATAAAGTTTGGTTTAGATTGAAGGATAGGAGAGACATAGAAGGAAAATTGAGTAAGTGAAATTACATTTAATTAGTGTAAACGGACCTTGAATATCCTTTTTTCAGCCTCTTATGGAGGATTGATTTCGATAAAAGCAGACTTTGAATACCAGTATAACCCTGTTTGACAAATTTGTAGAAAATTGATTTTGTTCTCAGGGATGGATTCAAAAGCCTATTAAAAGGGGGCTAAAAAAAAAACAATAAATATTAAATAAACATTAAATTATAATAATTAAATACATCATATTGTTATTTAAGTTGTCAATATTGTTTTTTTTAAACCTATTTTTTATCATCTTTATAGTTAAAAATAATATTTCAATTATAATAATTAAAACATAAAGAATTAATCTTAAGAAATAATATATATAGTTTCCAAAGAGTAAAAGGGGAGGGAGGGGGAAGTGGGAAGGGGGGGACAAGCAGCCTGCTTGCCCCCCCCTGAATCCGTCCCTGTTTGTCCTGGAACCATGTTGATAAATTAACTTATTATTGTCTGTGGGTAGAGGTGGCAATTGAGTTCAGTCCATCTCTGAACAATCCATAATTAAGATTAAGCTGAACTTTTAAAATTTATGCCAAAAAAAAAATCGAGTCTATTTTGCTCAGTCTAATTAACTATTTTAGTTTTATTTTTTTTTGTAAATTTATATATATTTCTTAAGATTTTGTACATTAAATATGTTTAACTTTGTTTTTTTTGTTTATTTTTAATTAAGGTCGGTTTGGCTTGATAGCTGTTATCCAATCACAAATCATCATATATGATAAGCTTGTCGACTTTTATCTTTGAATCCGTCCCTGTTTGTCCTGGAACCATGTTGATAAATTAACTTATTATTGTCTGTGGGTAGAGGTGGCAATTGAAGTTCAGTCCATCTCTAAACAATCCATAATTAAGATTAAGCTAAACTTTTAAAATTTAGGCAAAAAAAAAAAAATTGAGTCTATTTTGCTCAATCTAATTAACTATTTTAGTTTTTTTTTTTAAAATTTATATATATTTCTTAAGATTTTGTACATTAAATATGTTTAAGTTTATTTATTTTTGTTTATTTTTAATTAGGGTCGGTTTGGCTTGGTAGCTGTTATCCAATCACAAACCACTATATATGATAAACTTGTTGACTTTTATTATAACTATCTTAAAATTCATATTAATTTCTAATTAATTGAAAGTATAAAATTTTTATAATGACAACACATATCTATTAAACTCAAAAAAATATAATAAAATAAATTACATGTGTATGGACAAAAAAATTTCACAATTTTATGTTATAATATTATTTTAATAGTATTTACATACCTTTCTTTTAATTACACGTTTAAAAGTAACTTTTATCAATATATCTAAACATCACTTTTATTAAAATCATTTCCTTTTAAACTCATTTTTATTTAAAATAAATTTTATAAAAATTAAAATCATTTTAAATGAAGTCTATAACTAATGGATGATTGGTTCAAATAATGTATGCTTGATTTCTCTTAAATAATGCATTACATTGGAGTCTTTTGTATGAAAAAAAAAATTCTAGTGAAAGAGTTAACCCCACCATGCTATGAATATTCTTGACTCAAACAAAATTGACTCCATGTGATCTAGACAAAAATGTAAAGTTTACAAATATCTATTTAAAAACACTTAGGTCTTCATATACTTCATGGGTGCTTCTACGGTGAAGTAGTTAAGTGGGTACCTCACCCATGAGGCATTAAAATGACCTGCAATAGGAAGTTTTTAACTGGAAAATAAAAAAATAAAAATTATATAAACATTATTAAAATCACCGGAAACTTTTGTAAAGCACCATCGCGGCAATTTCCGACTGCCGTATGCAGTGGTGTTTCTTTTCTTCTCCATCTTTAATCTCTCTTTCCCCCCTCTTCTCCTTCTTCATCTTTCGTCTCTCTCCCTCCCCCATTTCTTTCTCATTTCTTCTTTCTCGCTTGACCCCAGTAACAGCGACGCCACTCACACTGCCATCGCACCGTGAAGCCAAAATCACTAGAGAAGAATTACAAACCAAACCCTGTAGCCTTACCCTTTATTTGATTTTGAATAAAGATTGAAACTTTATAGCAATTTGGCTCCATTAGAAGCTAAATACAGATTTGGATCACAAGAAAGTTTTTTTTTTTTTGTAGTCACACTAACATGGCTGATTACATCCCAAAATGTGTTTGAATCTGGAATCAGCGACGACATTCAAGCAATCAGGTAGAAATCAACAATCTTGAATATTCTACGATTCGTATTTCGTGCTTATCCTACAGGCATAGCACATACGCATACGCATATATTCCCAACTTGTGCCCCTCTCAACCCATGTTTCCCTGTCCAATTTTCATCTACCAATTGTTTGTCAACATAGCACAACACAACCCCATCACCATTTTTCTGTCATAATTTAATACCCCAAGCTCTGTCTCGATTGTTTGGACACCTTCGCTTCTCAGTTGGCTTCCAAGCCCTTCTTCGCAGTGTTCAAAGACTTCACTTGATGTAGCAGCCTACTTGACGAAGCCATATTATTAAAAATAAATAAATCAAACATATTATAAGTTATCGGTTGATCCGGTTCCCCTTCTTTAATCTCAGCCATCGAATATTTTATAAATATATCTAATGGTTAATACTAGTGACTCATTGGTGTACCACCTCTTAAGGTGCTTCACCTTAGACTCATCCATACTTCATTGTGACATCGTAAATTCTAATGATTTAAAGTGCATAAACGATCACGGGATAAATTTTGTCTTGTCGAGTATATTTATTTATTGATGCATGCCAAAAAAATATTTCTCTTGTTTCACTAACATGCTCCTAAATCTTTCAAAAAAATAAATAAATTTAGGGGACAACATAGAAGTCCTAATGAGAACAAAATCAAAGGACCACAAAACTCCCTTATCTCTATCCGATTACTATATTTACATAGGTCAACTATTAGGTGGTTCAAGGGAATATATTGAACAGGATCCCTCATTTTAGGAGCCCAAAATGTCAAAGTCCATTATATTTTTTTGAATTTTTTTCCCTATCTTACATTACTGCCAACAAACAATACTCAAATTAATTCTCTCTTCCAACTTAAAATGGTCGGTACTAGTTTAGAGTTGCATTGAGATATTATTAACATTATAAACTTGTAATTTTAAATTTTTGGTGCTTTTTTATTGTAAGATACAATCATAATATGGTTATATTATGGAATGTACTTTTATATTTTGTAATTGTGCCCTTTTTAATTTTTTACGAACTTAATTTTTATAATTAGTGCATGTTTTTCAGACGGCCTTGATCTACAAAGAGAGAGAAAATTTTCTGACAAATGGATATCCAAACTAGATAAGAATAATGTCTCCTAGGCAACTTAGGTGGAACGTTTTATGGTGATTAGCGATATCTTGGACTAGAAGATATATGCAACAGGTAAAGCATTTCTTTTAGTATATGCAGTAACAGTAATGGGGATTAAACTTAGACCTCATACAAACTATCAAAATTTCTTCCACTAGACCGACTCCAGTTTCAACTGGGTAAAGCAATTTTGCATTATTCATATCATGACACAGACAATCATACAAAGACAACCAGAATGAGGCAATGCGCCAGAGCAAGTTGATTTATAATTTTACAACGACACAGGGCTTGAAGAACACATCTCTGAGGGCACGGGCTAAGGGTTTAAGAACCTGTCAAACCAATCAGATGATTCTTTCAGCTGAAATCTCGTTAATTGGTGTCCAATTCCAGGTTCTGCAATAAACTGCACGTCAAAGCAACCAATTATAAACTTGGACCCGAAAAACAACAACCGATCATTAACACTCCTTTAATTTAAAACAAAAATATTTCTCTTTCCTTTCCCTTCAAAACTTACTTCCAAACATACCTAAAACGAATCCCCAACCAAACACCCCATTGAGTTCTCACAATCACATCCAACTTAAGAGGCTATAACGGACGACCACATTGGCAAGTTTAAATTTCTCACCAAAGTGACCAAACAATACAAATTCATACCTTGAAATTATCTAAACAGTGAAACTCTCCGTATGCATGGCTTGCCTTTGCCCTTGGAGTTTCCAAGCCTCCAAGAGGAGTCAGAGGATCTTCCGCACCTAGAGTTCCCAACACCCAAGCAAATGCTTCAATTCCAAGTTAGCTAAAAAGTATCCACAAAAGCTAAATAAACGGAATAACTTATGTTGTATCCTAAAGAAGCAAGAACCTTAAATGTTGCAGCAGTGTGGTTACCCTGAATTGTCATACATGAAGTTGTATATGAATAAGGTAGCCAGATTCAATTTGAAAATGTTTAATGTACAATACATACAAGGGTTTTACCGTTAAGAATAAGCAAAGGACGTGGTGCGATAGTTGGAATTGAATAGGGTGAATCAAATTGGGAAGCTAAACCAGGAGCAATTCGGTCCCACACCTGATCAGAAATATAAAATTTTCAGATTAGTATATAGTATCAACTGCAAACACTTTAGAATAACAAGAGCAAAGCTCTAGATGGAATTTGTGCCCAGTGGGTGAATGAATAACTAGCAATTATGGGATACGTAGCATGGTACCAAGTATTGTCAATTATGTTTTGTTAAAGCAAAAAATCAAAGCATATAGCAATTCATTTGGAGACAGAATCATAGTTGGATTCATAAAAACTTGGTTCACCTTCTCTACCACTTCTTTGTCAATAGCACCTTTACCCAAATCATCACGAGCCACTGCATCCATGCATGAACTAAGAGCATTAGGGATGTATATACCTAAGTACCTTCAGAATATATATATTCAGTCGTCCACTGTTAGCATGCTTGAATAAATAGTACCCAATAGGACCAAGATTCATATCATATTTTCCCTTCTATGTCTTACTCAAACACTGTTCCAACTTCACCATGTAAAAGACAATTTGTTTGATGCTGCATATGAAATCATACACGATGCGCTATATATATAAACCAAAGTTTTATAAACCAAAATGAAGTACAAGGTGTAGTAGCTAAAGCAAAGATAAGAAAACAGGTAAAACATGAAAGAAATTTCAAAAACTCATTTGACAGTATCTTACCCTTAAAAACAGGCTTTATACTACCAACTCGACCCTGCCATTCATCATTGTCTATGGCCCATCGAAATCCCTGCAAGCATATAGCACAAAAGTTTTCAAATTGTTGTTTCAGAAACACATTTGGCTAAATAAAAGCTTCACTCAATCATTCAATGCCACCTGAACGCCAATCACAGGAACAACAACAGCATAGCGGGTATCAGCAGCAGCAGCAAACCATGCATGCATTCCTGCATCAAGGAATTATACAAGTGATGAAACACATCAAACATGCCATCTGACATATTCCTTTCCACTTCTCTCAACCAACCTCCAAGTGATACTCCAGTGATTCCTATCCTAGAAGTGTCTATATCCTCTCTCTGTGTTAGATAATCTGCCAATTTAATCAAGTCCCAGACCTGCCAGGTCAAGGAAATAATACAGCATTTCTGAACCAAACTAATCACAAGTTTAAACTGCCAAAATTACTGTTCAAACTTCAAAGAAATCATTTGGAGCATAAAGTGGCTCCATCTTAACTATATGGTAAAGTTGCATGATAAATAATAAGTTACCGTGTCATATATGAATGGCATCGTCTCACCAGTTTTCCATGCAGAAATAAGTGCCTGTGTATTTTTTTGTAGGTGATGTCGTAGTCAAAACAAAAGTAAAAGAAAACATGATCAGTTTTGAATTGTGCAAAATTTAGCAGCAGTTTCATAAATGTTGTTGGTACTATTTTCTAATTAGAATTGAAGTTTCATCTCAGTAATCTGTGTAATAAAAAATTTCATTAAACATCAATGTAGATTATCGAGGTAAAATTTCAATTCTCATTAAAGAACAACACCAACACTTATGGAACTACATCTAAGTTTTGTCCAATTGAATTTTATATAGATGACTTATCTTTCACTTTCCCGATGATATTGGGTAAATATGTAAGCAAAAAGAGAGTCCATTTCTTCTTCATATAAGGACAATATGAACAGAAAAACAATAATTTTTTAAGACAAATTATTTCTCCTAAAGCTTAACCAATATTCTTCACGGCAAATTACATACACTGGGTTCAGAACCACTAAATTGCGAATTTGATTTGATTTAGTAATCAAATTATTATGCTTGGAATTCATTAAAAAATAATTACTACCTCCTTCCAAAAACAAGTGATGTCTTAGAAACTTAAAGTCTGCATAATGTTTTTTTTTTTTTTTCAATTATACCCTTATTTAATATCCCATTACTAGTGGTGGAGGCATCAAAATCAAGATATTAATTAAATAAGAACATTTTAGTTCAAATATAATACTAGTATTACATCCGTTAAATTTTCTTTAATCTATGTGTATTAACCTTAAACATCAATAGTTATGGGATAAAGGTAGCATTTGAATTAATTTACAGACAAAATTTTATGTTGAAACTTACAATTCATTTTATTTAAGTAATTTACTCTAGAGAAATACTAGCAATCACTTTTTATTATTAGTTGAAATTTATTGAAAATCATAATTTTTTTTTTAAGTCTCTATACTTATTTAATAAGTTTTTATAATAATTTTGTAGTTTTTAATATATTTTAATCAATAATAAAGTGTGTGTTAGAAGGAATGTATTATTAGCACTCCTTCACACTGAAATGATTATGTAATTGAGTACATAACAAGAGCAACATAGTTAAATAATTCAAACTTAATTGCAATCAAATCCGACCAAGTTTGAGTTACACAACCTAAAAGGCTAAAATCAAAATGATTTCAAAATCAAATCAACCCCTAAACTTTGTTGTTTCTAATAGAGAAATTGACGTAAGAGTTCAGACTAAAACCTCTCTCTAAGTAACGTTGTGCAATTCATCAGGAGGACTAAACCTAAAAGTAAATAAGAGCAAAGCAAACACGTACATCGCGATAGGTGGTTTTGTTGGCGGCACGTTTTCCATGGTAACGAGAATCAACAGAAATTGCAATATATCCTCGCGAAGCATATGCCTGAAACACGAAGGAGAAAAACTGAAACCGAAGCCAGAAAGAAAATCTGTGATTATAATAAAGACACCGCTCTGATTTCGTCAAATTTTGTCTGATATTTCTCTTTTCTTTATTTTTACACTAATTCCATTAACTCCTTAATTGTTTAAAAAATATTACACCATATAACCCTATAAAGAAAGTTATTGTAAATGTTAAAAAATAAGCAGTTAAGCACAATCTCAAAGTATTGATGTAATTTACTCAAAATTTTATCATACAGAAGTACAGTACAATTGCAAATGAAAAATAACCGATGAGTGAAACAGAGAAGAAGTAGTAGCAACCTTAAGCCATGGACGCAGGACTTCTTTGTATTCGTACGAACAGTGAAGAAAAACAACTGCAGGCCTTTTTCTCTGCTTATCGCTTTCCTTCAACTTCAAAATCAACACAGGCAACCGTCCTTGCTCTCCTTCCTACGATCCAAAATAAACGAATTTCACTCTCGAGCTCAAAATCAAATCCGAATAACAAAATTATCGATTCAAAACTCAACTCCATAGAAATCGAATTAATTAGTTACGACGGCCTACCTCTACATTCAAGTAGAGGTTCTCCTCCTCGAGTAACTCTTCAAGGTTCTCTATATCTGCCTTTGAAGTCGACTCCATTATCTCGATCTATAAGGTTGTCATGCGGTTGAGCCAGCAAATGAATTAGAAACTGAAAATAAAATAAAATGCTATATGAATGTTGATACCTCTTCGATAGAGGGAGGAATGTCCTGGTGCAAGGGATTCGCCACAGGCTTCGCGATTTCGACAGTTAGTGGAACTGAAACATATATAACGAACAACTTTTAATTAAAAGAATCCTTGCGCAATACATAGCGAGATCGAGGAAGTTGGTGGGTGAACTTTGACTGTTATACCTTGAGCGGGTCGCCTACTACGCAGGACTTGAAGGAACTCTGATCGGAACTTTCTCTGAGCTTCTCCAATGCCTTCTTTTTCCGCCATTTTGGTTTGGATTTTACTGCGAGTGTGAGCTTGAGCGATGGTTCTGCTTCTCCATGTGAAATGCGTTCCGCGTTTATAATTAGAGAAATTCTACTGTACCTTTACAAATTTTAGGGGTTTTGGAACAGTAATTTTTTTGACCAATAGTTAAGTCACATTTTCACATTGGCGGGTTTGTGGTAATTATTGGATGTTCAAGGCACGTGCAGCTTCCGAGAATCCGCACGTGTCCTGTTGGGAGCGGACTCGCAGCAGGTGACAGGTGTTAGGGCAACTTTCATCATTTACATGATATGGAATATTAGTGTGACTGATTCTAACAATTTCTTTAATTATTAACTGAAATTTTTTAGAAATTATAAATGATGATGATATCTCTCACGTAATGAGTCTCTTTTAATTTAAAAGTAAAATTTATATAAATTTATAATTTTTAATAAATTTTAACTAATAATAATTTTTTTTAAAAAGAGAGTCTTAGAAATAGTGACGCAGGCATTTCTCCACCTACATGATTACATCTCTTGCTTTCCAGCTGCTACGGTGGTACTTTGGCCTTCTCCATTGCCTTATCCTTTGGCTTTTTGCAAAATTTTGAAAATAGAAATTAAGTGGATGTTATTAAAAAAATTAAATATATTTTTAGTCTCTTAAATTTAAGATAAATTTATTTTTGTTTTCTAAATTTAAAAATAATTATTTTAATTCCTGTAATTTGGAAAAAAAAACATGTTTAGTCATTTTGTCTAAATGTAATTAGTAAAGCTGTCATACAAAACCTATTCAATAATGTTTTGTTAGTAAAAGCATCACACCAAACTTAATTGATGTTGTACAACTGACTTAATCTATCTTTCAATGATATTGTAAATGATCTTGAAGGACTAAAATATTTATTTTTTTAAATTAGAAGAACTAAAAATCACTTTTAAATTTAGGAAATCAAAAATAAATTTATTCTAAATTTAAGGGATCAAAAACATATTTAAGCCAAAAAAAATATGTTACAAATAACAATATTTATTTAATTGAATGGTTTATTGGTTTTATATAATCATTTATGTTTTTATTTTGCTAGTTTTGTCTTAGTTGATTTAAGGCTTAATAATCATCTCGTTCATTTTGTTCAATGCGTATAGTTAAAAATAAAACTTGTTTTGATCCTGAAAGATACATCATTTACTAATTTAACCTCTTTAGAAGTTAATTTATACCAGTTGCTGTGAAGGGAAAAAATCACGTCGTTTGTTGAATATATGACAGGATGGAGGGGAAATGAAATAGGACAATCAAATTGTAACAAGAGAAGTGTTAAGAACATGTTCTTTAATATACTCTTCTAAAATTGAAATTTATTAAAAACTACAAAATTATGTGAGAGAATTATTAAATAAAATATAAAATTCACAATTTTTTATAATTTTAAAGAAATTTTAACGAATAAAAAAGAATGTGTTTGTTGCTAACATTTATCATTGTAACAAACAATAATGAGTAGCAAAGAAACTTCAATTCCTACTTTGTCAGTGTACTTATCAAATACAAATCTCAGTAGAGCTGGGCATATGGACTCAGCCTCGCGGATTATCTGTGTAGCCCGCAGCCCACGCAGGCTACGATCCTAAAAAAATAGTCCATTTAAGAGTGCGGGCTTTTCAACCTGGACCATTTAAACCACGGTTTAAGCGGATTTATCCGCAGATTTACGGGCCTACCCGCGAGCCTTTATGAGTCCTTACCAAAAAAAAAAACTGACTTGAACTTGGACTTTGTTGTGACTATTGGATTAGACTTTTGTAACTTTGTCAGGGTTTCCACTTGCTTTCCTTTTCTACTCCTCTTTCCTTTTCGTGCAGCCCCCATTGTGCAGCCCAGCTGCTCAAGACAGGACCAGACCATTACCTCCACGACCGGCGACCTGAGCACTTCGCCGCCGACCACTGCGTGACCTATGACGTTACCTCCGCGCGACCTGTGATGCGACCTCCGCTATCTCCGTCACCCAGCCACTGCTAGTGCATGATGTCTGCGACCACTGTCAAGTGAACTCCGTCACGCAGCCACCCCGAGTCCGCGACCACTGCAACCTCTGTCGAGCGAACTCCGTCACGCAACTAGTGGCCCACTGTCTGCAACCATTGCGACCTCCGTTGTATGACCTCCGTTCACGGGCCGTGGATTGGCCCATTAGCCCGCAGGCTACACGGGACGGACGCGGGCCTTAATATTCAGACCATTTATCTCACGGACGGGCCTAACCCAGCCCATTTTTTTTGCAGGCTTTTGCAGGGTCGGGCCTAAATGGCGAGCTGGCCCAGTATACCCAACTCTAAATCTCAATTAGTTCTTTGATACTTAGGCTTTGATTGTTTACTCTTCTTAAAAATTGTTTCAGTTTTCAAAATTTTAAAATAAAACACTTGTTTGATAGTTAATTTTTAAAAATTGTTTTTAAAAATTATTCTCTAATTTTAGTTTTTAAAGCTTCAATATTGAAAATGAAACTTGTATTATGTGCATTTAGCCCCAAGTGGAAAGGAGAGACATAAGTCAACATGCACTTGCTTTGTCTGCATGACTGTGAAGCGTCGTTCAACACCCTTATGATGTGTAAGAAAAAATGTCAATCAAAACGCGAAACAGATGCTGGTTTAAAATTGATAACAATCTTTTAAAACTGGAAAAAAAAACTGAAACTAAAAACCAAAAACTAGTTTTTGTTTTTAAAATTTAAAAACTAAATACTACCCACACGAACCTTAGGGCCCGTTTGGGTAATTTTGAGTTTTTAATTTTTGGTTTTCAAATTCAATTTTCAAAACAAAATGCTTTTGGCTAAAATAGAATTGAAATAATTTTTAACTCAATTTAAAACACTTTTATATTCATTTTCAAAACTAAAAAAAAATGTTTTATAAATCTAGTTTAGTTTTAAAAAAGTATACATCACTACATTTGATAATGGCTTTTCCAATTACCATCACTACCATCTATCGCCACTGCTGCTATCACCACCACCATCACCATCATGATCATCAATGTCGCCACCATTGTTATTATCGTCGTTACCACCACCACTACTACTATCACACAAACATATTCTTAAATTAATTTTAACAAAATAAAAAAATTTAAAATGAGTTTATTTTGAAACTACAAATTTAAAAAAACTAAAATTAATTTTTAAAAACTAAAAACTAATTGCAGTTTTTAAAATTTTTGAATCTCACAACTAAAGTCTCCGTCACAGAATGAGATGTGGAATCCTTCAAAACTCACCGGAATGGTTTTAGTTTTTCTTTGTCCTAAAAAGGAGGGATCGTTCCGCTGAGAAGGTTTCTGGATAAAAGGAGCACTCTCAGACGTGGAAGCTGTCCAAAACTCGCCCGGAATGTCACCGTTGCAGTTGTTCTTCTAGAGGTCCAGTTCTCTTAGTTCAGTGAACTCCGGTGGGAATTCCGGCAAGTCTGTGATGAAATAATTGTCGGAGAGATTCAAGAGACGAAGGTGGGAACAAAGAAGCAGAGAGTTGGGGGAGCTAGCGTTGCCGAGAAAATTGGAAACCAAAGGAGGATTTTGGAGCGTGTGAATAAGACAAAAATAAAAGAAAACTATTTTTGTTATCAAACAAAGTTTTTAATTTTTTTAGGATAAACAGTAATTTTGGTCTTTGAAAGAATAAAGTATTGTTATATTAGTGTTTAAAACTCAGAAAATTTTAAATAAATTTCTAAAATTTTAGTTGTTTCATCTAAGTCATTAAATATTTAAATTTAATCATTTATTGTTATGTTGATCATTAAACATATGTTAACCTAAATTTATTTAATATAAACATTGTCTAGAATAAACATTTATTTAATATAACCTAAATTTATAATAAATATATACTTTTGAATGTATAAATTATTTTATAATAAAAAAGTATTTTTGAACATATAGATTATATTTTAAATTTATAATAATAATTATTGTAATACAATGTTAATTTTTAGTTGTTGATAATTTCTGTTAAAAAATATTAAAATTTAATTTAAAACTAAAGATATTAAAAATGATATATTGAAATAGATAAGAGGTTAAAAAAAATTTTAAAAACTGCTCTCAATAAAGAATTATAGCTAAAAATGCTATCGTTAAAGAATAATAGCTAAAAATACTTTCGTTCAAGATAGCTATTCTAATATATATATATATATATATATATATATATATATATATATATATATAGGATATTATCACTTCAATCACACGTTTTTTTTAAAAATTTGGACTAATTTAATTGACGAATTGCACTTTTAGAGTTTTTTTAAATTTTTCTTAATTTTAGGGATTAATGTAACAACACTTTACACTTATAAGGACCAAAATGACTGTTTACCTTTTTTTTATTTGAAAAACTATTCAAAAAAATTATTTTTAAAAATAGTTTTCACTATTGAACAAAAATTATAAAATAGTTTTTAACGTGGAAAATTTTTTTTATAGCAAGAATAATTTTTGAGAGCAAACATTAATACAATATGTAATGTTTTAATATAGTAATTATATAAATACATAAAAATAGATTTCTTTGTTATATAGTACTATTAATTATTATGTTTTGATAAGTCTGGAGCTTATACTCCGCGCCTGGTAGTTGTTTAGTTTCTGTGTTTTGTTTTTTGGGTTGAGGCACCGTTTGTATCCCAAAAAAAATTATTATGTTTTAAATATAATATATTTATTAATTTAATAAATGTAATATATTGATTTTTATATGAATATATATATATATATATATATATATATATATATATATTTAAAATATATTATTAAATAAAATTATTATTACAAAATTTAATATCTAAGTTTGTCTCTTAATTTTTATCCTTAATTAGTTTTTTAAATATATTATTATAAATCATTTTAAATTTAGAGAAAATAAGATATACACTATCAATGTAAAATCATTTTATACTAACATCCAATAAAATCTAAACATTTAGCCACACCAGATTAATTGTTAAAAAAATTATTTTAAATTAAAAAAACTTTTTAAAAAGTTAACAAATCTCTCATTCTTTTGTCACTTTTTTTCGCTTCACTCTTTAATCTCAAAACACCAACCTCCAATTTTTGACCTCTACCCAACTCTCCCATCTCAAAATCTCAAACCCCATTTTGTTGACTAAGCTATTTCCTAATTTCAAAACTCCAACCCCACATTTTTTCTGGCCACCTTTCTCCATTCCATTCCCCCATCTCAAAACTCAAATCCCTATTTTTTTCGATCACCTTCCTACACCCTACTTCCCTATCTCAAATCTAAACCCCTATTTTTTTAGCTATTCTCGTCTATCTTGCTCCCCCATCTCAAAACTCTAGCCCCTATTTTTTTAATCGCCCTCCTCATCCCCACTTTCCATCTCAAAACTCCAACCTTCATTTTTTTGGTCACCCACCTCTACCCCACTCCTTCATCTCGAAACTCAAACCCCCATTTTTTCGGCCACCCTACTCCAACATCTCAAAACTCAAACCCCACATTTTTTTTCCAGTCAACCTTCTTTGCCTTGCTTCTGTCATCTCAAAACCCAACCTTTATTTTTTTTAAGAATTTTTTTATTTTTATTACAATTAAAATAATATGATCTAATGTGACAAAATGGAGAAATCTAATTGGCTGTCATTGTAAAACAGTTTTACACTGATAATGCATAATTATTAAACTCTTAAATTTAACTATATATTTAAAAACCTTATTTTAATTATTATTGTTCATAAAATGTATTTTAAAGTAACCATATTAAAAAAAGTAAAATGGACATAAACCCAAATATTAATATAGTATTTAATGTTATTAAAGTTGTACTTATATAAATATATAAATAAAAGATTTTTTCTTTCTATAATATTAATTATTGTATTTATTAATAAATAAATAAATATATATATATATATATTAAAATTTTATTATTAAGTAAAAAATAATTACTAAAAAATTTAGTATCTAAATAAATATATATTAATTTTTTTTATCATTGTTTATAAAACATATTTTAAAATAGATTATGCCAACTGTACTTAGGTTAGTTATACATGTATGCTGTCATGAAGTAGTTAGCATTCAATTAAGTCAATTGTATTGATCCTAATGTATCTAAAACTAGGAATGTTTACCAACCAATCCAATCCAATGTCAATTGTAGTAATCGATTTAAAAGATCGATAATAAAAAAAATTGCAAACCACAACAAATCGATTTTTTTTATTGGATTAGATTGGATTTTGATTCTACATGTCAAAACCAATCAAATCCAAACAAAATCAAATTACTATACACTATTAACATTAAAATTACTTACTTTGTTATCCATGTTGATATGATGCACTCCCTATTTCTATTGTATATGACTATATACTTTTATCCAAACCTATTTCTTTTGGCATCATTGTTATGTGTTTTCAATCCCAATTTGTAATGTTTATAGTTATATGCTTTTATCCACAATTTCCAATTCCGATTTTAGTGCTAAGGCACACAAATTGACAAAAGTTAAGACTTGACGTGCATCTTTTAGTCTTTATTTTTTCTTCATTTATTCAGTTTACTTGTTAAATAATTATTTATAATTTACTTTAATGTTACATGCTCTTTCAATTATTATATCTTATTTGGTTCAATAGTTGTAATATTATTGTGAATTTTATCATTTACTTTGGTATTTACAAGCTATTTAAAAAATCGAAAACCAATCCCATTCAAACTAATTTAAATTGGATTGAATTGGATTTGGAAAAAAAAATCTAAACCGAATGGTAGATTAAGTGTCAAAATTGAAGAGATTGAATTAGATGATTTTTTACCTCAAAATAGCTCCAATTATCTAAAACATCAATGTACTCGTAATCTATGTTCTGAAAACTGGACTGGTCAGTTGGACAGGAAAACTAGTGAATAAACCACAGAACTGGCCTAAAAAAAATTGATCAAGAACCGACCAAAAACTAGTTCACAGTCAAAGAAAAATGCTTAATACAACATTCTTTTTGATTTTTTTCTTAAAAAATAAAAACCAACCTAAAGTATTTATCATTTGCTTTTTTATTTTAAATATAAACTTGTTTTTATTAATAAATGCTAATGTGTATAATTAAAACTTATACTTAAGTATTATAACATTTAATTTGCACTTTTGTAGGCATTATAAATGTAAAGAACTTATAAAATTATGTTTTATTTTTTAATTTTTAGTATTTATAGTTATGATATTATGTTTTTTTTTAATATTATTTTATATATTATTTAATTATTATTATTATTTTATTAATTAATACCAGTTCGACTACGATTCAACTACAGTTAAACCATTGAACCAGTGACCGGTCCGATTTTAAAAACATTGACCGTAATATTGCACGAATGTGATGCACTTCAGAATCATTTTTCTGTCACATGAGAGTTCAGCTTCTCCTTTCTGTGTCATTTTATAATTCTCCATTCCTGGTCAGATACCTTTATTGCCTTTGCCTAAGGTGCACTCAATTAATTATTGATGCATTATTAATTAATGATTAAATAATTAATGTTTAATTATCATTATTAGTTATATGTTAATAATTTATTCGCTTAATTAGTGCATCTAACTTGAATGTACCAAGGTTTATGCATCAATTTGTCTGCACGGTAATATTGCTCTTTCGTAATAAGCTTCGACTCGTTGCTTTATGAGATATTCAAACAATAAATGACAATGCATTCCAAAAGTGCTTGGAAAATACTGAGACAATGGAATTACATTTAATTAGTGTAAACGACTTTGAACACCCTTTCTTCAATCTCTTATTGAGAATTGATTTCGATAAAACAGACTTTGAATATTATATTATAACCATGTTTGACAAATATGTAGAAAAATGATTTTGTCCTAGAACCATATTGATAAACTAACTTGTTATTGTTTGTGGGGTGAAAAAAAGAATAAATAGTATATTTTTTGGGGTGAATCTAGGGTATCTTTCAGTCAAAATTTAAGAACTAATTCCTCAAGGTACTAAGATCTATTTATTGATAGTATAAAAAATTTTATACGGTCATCCAATCATAAATTATCATATATAATAATTATTATAATTATCTTAAAAGTCTTACTAATAATTTCTAATTAATTAAAAGTATAAAAACTTTTATACTGACAATATATGCCTATTAAACTAAAAAAAAATCAACTACATGTGTATGGACAAAAAAATTTCATATATAATTTTGAGAAAAAAGGTTATACATTAACAGTATAAAGTAGTTTTACACTGTCATCCAATTACAAACCATCATTTATTATATGTTTGTTGACTTTTATAATAAATACTTTAAAAGTCATATCAATGATGATTTCTGATTGGTTGACAGTGTAAAACTTTTTATACTGACAGTACATGACCATTAAACTCTATAATTTTATGTTATAATATTATTTTAATAATACCTACATACCTTTTTTTGTAATAATTACACATTTAAAAGTAATTTTTATCAATATATCTAAACATCACTTTTATTAAAATTATTTCATTTTAAACTTATTTTTATTTAAAATTAATTTTATAAAATTAAAACCATTTAAATGAAATTTATAACTAATGGGCGGTTGGTTCAAATAATGCATGTTTGATTTTTCTTAAATAATGAATTAGATTCAAGTTTTGTGTATGAAAAAAAAATTGGTGAAAGAGTTAACCCCAGCATATTGTGAATATTCTTGATTCGAGCAAAAATGGCTTCATGTGATTTAGTCAAAAATATAAAGTTTACAAATATCTACTTAAATACACTTAGGCCTTCAGATACCTCATTATGATATTGTAGACTCTAGTGACTTCAAGTGTGTAAATAATCACTGGATAAATTGTCTTGTCGAGTATATTTATTTATTGGTGCATGCCAAAAGAATATTTCTCTTGTTCCAGTATCATGCTCCTAAATCCTTCAAAAAATTAAATTTAGGGGACAACATAGAAATCCTAATGGAAACAAAATCAAAGGACCACAAAACTCCCTTATCTCTATCCAACGGCTATATTTACAAAGGCCTGACTATTAGGCAGTTCAAGGTAATATTGAACAGGGTCCCCCATTTTAGGGGCTCAAAATGTCTGAGTCCATTATGTTTTTTTAAGAAAGAAAATATTCTTTCCTTATCTCACATTACTACCAACAAAACAATACTCAAACTAGTTCTCTCTCTTTTTAAGTAAAAGGTCAATACTAGTTTAGAGTTGCATTGAGATATTATTAACAATATGAACTTAGTAGTTTTAAATTTTGGGGCTTTTTTTTAAGAAACAATCATAATAAGATTATATTATGGAGTGTATTTTTATATTTTATAATTGTGCCTTTTTAAATTTTTTTGGAACTTAATTTTTATAATTAGTATATGTTCTCCAAATGAGTAAACCATCAATTTAGTCCCTAAAGTATCACTCTCTCTCATACTCCATCCCTAAAGTATAAAAAAATAATAAGTAGTCCTTAAAGTTTTCTCACATCTGTCAATTTAGTCCCTTCCGTTAATAAAACTATTTTAGGATTGTTAAGTAGGGATGGCAATAGGTAGGGTCTGGATAGGGTACTATAGTACCCGTCCTCATACTCACATTTGAAAAAAATCTCCGTACCTGCCCCCATACCCGCGCGGGTAACAACTTTAATACTCATTCCCATACCTGCTGGGTACCTATATACCTATACTCATACTCGCTACCCGCACTTTACTTAAGTGTAGAGCCATGGAAAAAAAATTGAGGCCTTAGGCAAAATTTATATTCAAAATTTAATTTAATACAGTTTGACAAATCTCATTTTATTTTTGTATCAATTATGAAAGTATTGATCAAAATTTTATAATTAAGTTTTTTTAATATTTCACTTTCAATATATAAAGAAAAATTCATTTAATCCATCCTTTAACATAGCTAATAACAAATAAAATTTGAACAATTTTACTTTTAAAAAACCTACATTTAACAATATGAATAATTACAAGTATTTCAATAAGATTTTAGAAGCAATGCATACATTTGAAAAAGAATATAATCTTTTGATATAATTTATTTTTAATGGAGTATAAATTATTTTTGAAATTTAATTTATATACAATTGTAGTGTACAACTTTTTTACACAGGCGTCTAATAAAATTTAATTATTTCATCATATTATCTCATTTATTAATATTATGCGGCAGTATGGTGAATTTCTAGCTTACATATATGTAAAAAAAAAGTTTTACACTAACAATGCATATAAATTAAACTCTTATTTTTGTTTATATTTCTTGCAATGTCTTTTTTTTAATGAATCAAGATTTTTAATGTTGAAATACTTACTAGAACTTATTTTTTTTAATATATTATATGAGATATTTTAATATGTGTGTGTGTGTGTGTGTGCGAGTATGGGGTGGGTTGGGTACTGTAGTACCCATACCCGCACCCATCCCCATTAAATTTTGCGGGTAAATCCCTACCCCCATTCCCATTAAGCGGGTATTTACCCTACCCATTGCGAATATTTTTTGCGGGTACCCATAGGATCTGGGTAGAATTGCCATCCTTACTATTAAGTACCAAGTTGACACATTAATTGCCATTTAGATGACACTCTCTCTCCTATGTTTTTTTTTATAAATAGTCCTTTGCTATTAAAATACTTCAATTTAGTCTTTAGGCAATTAGCCCTAAATTTCAAACATTTTTATTCTTAAAAATAGATCAATTTCATCCCTCGATACCTAAAATACATGGATGTCTTGCCTTTTAATAAGGGACCAAATTGAAGTGTTGTGGGAGAAGAAGGAGAGATGTCCATTTATTTTATAGATGGAAGGATGAAATTGATGCATTTTTAAAAGTAAAAACATTTGAAATTTGGGACTAATTGTTATAAGGACTAAATTGAAGTATTTTAATAGATAAAGGAATATTTATAAAACAAGGAGATAGTGTGTCATTTAAGTGGCAATTAACGAGCCAACTTAGCATTTAACAACCCTATAATGGTTTTATTAATGGCAAGGACTAAATTGACGGATGTGAGAAAATTTTAAGGATTACTTATTATTTTTCTACACTTTAGAGACGAAGTAGGAGAGAAGGTGATACTTTAGGGACAAAATTAAGAGTTCACTCTTCTCCAACTTGTTTGAAACAACCTTGATCTACAAAGAAGAGAGAGAATTTTTTTTGACAAATGGATATCCAAAGTAGGACGAAAAATAGGTATCCTACATCTTACATACCAGATTCCTCCCCAACACTCTCTCTCCACCCATTTTGCATCAATCTCACGACCGTTTAGCCATTACCAACGCCACCCCACCCGTTCTCTCTTTTGGAATGCTTCCATCCCTTATTGTTCCTAACTCAGCTTCACCTACGACACCCCTACCACGTCACCACTCTTAACCTCCACGGCCTCGACCTTTCTGGCATGCTTTCTAACGACGTCGCCCACCTCCCATTTTGAAACACTCGATTAAGAGAATGCAAAACAATGGTGAACGGCGATGGTGGTTGATCTAGATCAGCTCAAGGCCACAACGAATGGTAGCAATGGTCGATTCAGATTTGCTTAAGGCCACGACATATAACGGCGGTGGTTGGTCCATAACAACTCAAGGCCATGGCGAACAACAGTGGTGGTTAAGTCCAGATCAGCTTAAGGCCACGATAAATGACAATGGTGGTCGGTAAGGCTTGAAGCTTGGTACCAAGAAAGTCACAAACTCTGGCTAGAACTTTCCTAGGGTGAAAAGCACAACAAGGATGTTCCTGGTGGAGTCGCATCAGGAGTTGTCGGATAACAACTTGAGGAAGTGAGGAGGTCCTTGTCAGAGAAGATAAAGCCCAACAAGGATCCCGAGTCTGCGGTCGTAAGGGGGATTAGGGGGGAACTCAGGTCTGTGATTGGTGGAGGAACGAGTTTTGAGGTAAGCATCGAAGACATTATGACTAATGATTTTGGGTTTGATTTTGATTCTTGGGATGAACTGTTATGAAAAAGGTTCTTGGTTTGATTCTTTAATTTCAGTATGCAAATTTAAGGAAGAGAAGGAAGATGGATGAACTCTTATGGAATTTAGCTACTCCATCATCGACAACCCCGTTTGTTGCTTCACCAACACTACCGAAACGAGAGTGGGCTTGAGCATTTCGGTGCCACTGTCGTTGAGGTAGGGCATGTCGTCGTTGCCAAAGTTAGAATTGGAGGCCCTGAAATTGGAGGAATAATATGGTGTTCTTGTTTTGGAACAAAGTTGGGGGGGGGGGGGGGGATAATTTGGTGTGGAGGATGTAGAGTAAACACTTTGAAGATAGATTAATCCAACGGCTAAAACTTTTGATCCACCTTAGCCTTTGTCCCAAAGTAGATAAGAACAATGTCTCCTAGGCACGAAGAAAGGTGAGACTAAGGGGGAACATTTTATAGTGAATAGTGAAACATTGGGCTAGAAGATATATATTCAATAGGTAAAGCATTTTTTCATGTATATATATATATAGGGATGGAACCAAAAAAAAAATGTTAGGGCGGTAAAATTTTTTTCACATGATAAGCAAAATCAACAATGACTAATTGCTAATGAAAAATAAAATATCATAAAACATATGAAAGTAAATAAATATAATTATTTTTTATGTAAAAAAAACACATAGAAACAATAAAGCATCCTGAGGACTTAAAGCTGAACTAAGAAGAGTAAGCTGACATGGATTATAATTATTGACCTCTTTCTTCTTAAAGAATGAAGAAAGGGTTCTTTAAATTGTCATACTTCAACAATTCAATTGCAATTTTTTTAAAACACATAAACATAAAAAATAACATTGAAAAATTAATCTAGTAAGTCAAGATAAAATAATATTAATTTTTTTTTTAGTCTAGAGAGAACAATTTGAGAATAAAATAATATTTAAGAATAACAAATTGTATGTAATATATAAGTCCAAAGCAAAAGTATTGCGTGAGCTAATTTTTGATATAGAAGTTTATTAAAATCAAAATATGTAGTCTTTAGATGTAAATTCAACTTTTAGCAAAAGCCTTTTATGAATTAGATATTTAGATTGTTGAAACGGTGAATCAAATGATTGCTAAAAATTTCAAACTTTGATTATAAGTTAATTATTTACGAGAATAAACGATGCTTAGGAGTGCAAACAAAGAGATTCAATTAATGGATTGGGATTGGCCCACTTAGTGATATACAATATGAAAGACAAGCCTGGGTATCAGTATGGATGGAAATTATTCGATATATTGTAGTATACAATAATATAATACAAAGGACAAGCCTCTAATATAAAAAAGAAAAGAAAAAGAAAGACAAGCCTTTATCGGGTTGGTAAATATTTGAGGGGGCTATCCCATGTAGAAGAAGCAAACAGATTTAGTGAGCCAAATATTGGAGGAGGCAATTTTTTTTTAGCTGTAAATATTAAAAGGTAGCAATATATATATATTATGAGTGAGATTTAAATTTAACAAACCCTACATTAGGTTGATCCTAATGGATTTCAACAGATAAAAGCATTTAGCATTATTCATATCATGACACACTTATAATCATACAACGACAACTGGAATGAGGCAATGAGCCAAAGCAAGCAGGTTTATAATTTTACAACCACATAGGGCTTGAAGAACACATATGAGGGCACGGGCTAAGGGTTTAAGAACCTGTCAAACCAATCAGCTGATTCGTTCATCTGAAATCTCGTTATTTGGTGTCCAATTCCAGGTTCTGCAATAAACTGCATGTTAAAGCAACCAATCATAAACTTGGACAAAAAAAAAAAGAAAAAAAAAGCAACCAATCATTAACCCTTAATCTAAAACTAAAATCTATCCTTTCCCTTCAAAACTTACTTCCAAACATATTCTAAAAAGAAAACCCAACCAAACACCCCATTCAGTTCTCACAATCACATCCAACTCAAGAAGAGACTTCACCTACAACGGTGCCATGACTCGAGAGGTTAAGTCTATTAAATCTTAAAGGTCAAGCTGACCAAAGACAACAATATACATGCACTCACATGTGTTTGCCATACTTTGGAAAGCGCATATTAAATTCAAGGGACTTTCTTTACACTTTTATTATGAGAGGTTTTTTATGATATGGTGCTATGTCAAAATCGGAAAATTGCAGGTTTCAACCCACTGATAAATCCATTAATTCTTATTAAACTGATAACGGAAAATCACATTGGCAAGTTTAAATTTCTCACCAAAGTGACCAAACAATACAAGTTCATACCTTGAAATTATCTAAACAGTGAAACTTTCCGTATGCCTGGCTTGCCTTCTCTCTTGGAATTTTCAAGCCTCCAAGAGGACACCGAGGATCTTCAGCACCTAGAGTTCCCAACACCCAAGCAAATGCTTTAATTCCAAGTAACAAGTTAGCTAGAAAATATCCACAAAAGCTAAATGAACGGAATAACTAAATTGACTAATACGGATAGATGCAGAGGTCTACAATGTTATTGATATATCCTAAAGAAGCAAAAACCTTATGTTGCAGCAGTGTGGTTACCCTGAAATGTCAATACATGAAGTTGTATTGGAAAAGGATAGCCAGATTCAACTTGAAAATGTTTAATGTACAGTACATACAAGGGTATTACCATTAAGAATAAGCAAAGGACGTGGTGCGATAGTTGGAATTGAATAGGGTGAATCAAATTGGGAAGCTAAACCAGGAGCAATTCGGTCCCACACCTGATCATAAATATAAAATTTTGAGATTGGTACACAGTATCAACTGCAAACACTTTATTCACAAGAACAAAGCTTTAGACGGAAATTGTGCCCAGTGGGTGAAGAACTAGCAATTATGGGATACGTAACATGGTACCAACCATTGTCAATCATGTTTTGTTAAAGCAATAAATCAAAGCATATAGCAATTCATTTGGAGACAGAATCATAGTTGGATTCATAAAACTTGGCTGACCTTCTCCACAACTTCTTTGTCAATAGCACCTGTTCCCAAATCATCCCGAGCCGCTGCATCCATGAACTAAGAGCGTTAGGGATGTTTATACCAAAGTACCTTAAGAATATATGTTCAGTTGTCCTCTGTTAGCATGCTTGAATGAATAGTACCCAATAGGACCACGATTCATATCATATTTTCCCTTATAGATCATACTCAAACACCATTCCAACTTCACCACAATATTTAATCCATAGGCAATCTATTATAAATGACCAATTGTAAAAGACAATTTATTTGATGTTGCATATGAAATCATACATCATGCGCTACATATATAAACTGGTACGTACAAATTACTGGATTTATATGAATAATAATTCCAATTTTATATAAACCAAAATGAACTACAAGGAGTAGCACCTACAGCAAATATAAGAAAACAGGTAAAACATGAAAGAAATTTCAAAAACTCATTTGACATTATCTTACCCTCAAAAACCGGCTTTATACTATCAACTCGACCCTGCCATTCATCGTTGTCTATGGCCCATCGAAATCCCTGCAAGCATATAGCACAAAAGTATTCAAATTGTTGTTTAAGAAACACATTTGGCTAAATAAAAGCTTCACCCAATCATTCAATGCGACCTGAACGCCAATCACAGGAACAACCACAGCATAGCGAGTATCAGCAAATGCAGCAAACCATGCATTCATTCCTGCATCAAGGAATTATACAAGTGACGAGTCACAACAAACATGCCATTTGACATATTCCTTTCAACTTCTCTCAACCAACCTCCAAGTGATATTCCAGTGATTCCTATTCTTGAAGGGTCTATATCCTCTCTCTGTGTTAGATAATCTGCAAATTTAATCAAGTCCCAGACCTGCCAGATCAAGGAATAATACACCATTTGTGAACTAGAGTGCCAAACTAATCATAAGTTTAAACTACCATAATTACAGTTCAAACAAATTTGGAGCATAAAGTTACCGTGTCAAATAATAAGTTTAAACTAATCATAAGTTTAAACTGCCATAATTACAGTTCAAACAAATTTGGAGCATAAAGTGGCTCCATCTTAACTATATGGTAAAGTTGTATGATAAATAATAAGTTACCGTGTCAAATATGAATGGCATCGTCTCACCGGTTTTCCATGCAGAAATAAGTGCCTAGAGGTTGTAGCCAAAACAAAAGTAAAAGAAAACATGATCAGTTTTGAATTTTATATAGATGACTTATTTTTCACTTTCCGAATGATCTTGGGTAAATATGTAAGCAATAAGGAGTCCATTTCTTCTCAATTTATATAAGGACAACACGAACAGAAAAACAATAAATTTTTAAGACCATACTTTCTCCTAAAGCTTAACCCATATTCTTCAGGGCAAATTAGAACCACTAACATACGAATTTGATTTGATTTAGTAACCAAATTATTATGTTAAGAATTCATTAAAATAATTATTTGAAGGAATTTACAGACCAAATTCTATGTTGAAATTTACCAGTGGTAATTTTAGTTGGGGTGAGGGTGACTAAATATATAAAATACTATTAAAGAAAGAAACTTTTTCTATCTTTTATAATTTTAAAATTTTATACAATGGACAATAATTACTTTATAAATTCAGAATTCTTATAATGTAGAATCATGATTTGGACAATTTTACATGTAAGGTTGGTTAAAAAAAAGGAAGTAAATCAAACATCAATACTTTGTATATGCTTACACTTAAGTTTCACACATTAGAGCAGGTTTACTTAATTTAAAAAAGTGACTTTGATTGAACTAATATTAGCACAACTAAAAATTGATTGCAAGCCACACTAAATACATAATGTAAGAAAAAGTTACTACTTCATAAGCCAAGAGATTTGAGCCGTAAAATTACCATTTGAAGTAAAAATACAGAGGAGTTTGTTTCAAGGTATGAAATTGTATTATTAGAAATCACATTCTCCGAGATATTATAACCATGAATATTATTCTTGAGAATATTTAAAAAAAATGTTTGGTTAGATTTTAACATTGCAAAAAATATTTTTTAAATTTAAAATAATTGACATAAAAAATACGAGTTGAAATTAAAATAATAATTATAATTGGGTTAGAAAATAACTTCTCACATTCCTATGGAAATATAACTTTTCCATCCCTTATCATGGGAATAAAAATAAAATAGAGCATGATATTATTACTTTCTTGGGAATAAATAATATCTAGGGATAATTTTTTAAAACTCATAACAAATATGAAAATATTACATTCTCAAGTTCACATTTTCATGAATGAGTTTTTAATTCATGAAACAAGTACAATGTATATAGTATATATTATAGTACTCGATTAAGTTTTCCTCTTATCTTTATATTTTTATTGTATTGTAATCTTTTTTGTATAAAATACATAACCTATATATAATCACAGATTTATCAAATAAGGTTGTAAAATTGAGTGAATATTAAAAAAAGTCTTTCATCCTCTCTTATAAATTTTGTTAGACATATACAATTTTTTCTGCATATGAAATAAAGCGAATTAAAAATGTTGGGGAGCATGACCTTTTTATGTCTTAACGTAGCTCCGCCCCTGGAGCTTACAATTCATGTAAGTAATTTACTTATTACCATCACTCTGAATATGTAAATGAGTAACCACCTAATAAGGGCAGCATAATTAAAAAACTAAAATTGAACTGCAATTAAATCCAAACAAATTGGAGTTACACAACCTAAAATCAAAATGATATGAAAGTCAAATCTATGTATCCCTAAACTTCGTCGTTTCAAATAGACAAATTGAAGATTTTTCTTAAATAACATTGTGCAATTCGTAACGAGGTAAAAGCCTTACAGTAAAGCAGAGCAAAGCAAACACGTACATCGCGATAGGTGGTTGTGTTGGTGGCACGTTCTCCATGGTAACGAGAATCAACAGAAATTGCAATGTATCCTCGCGAAGCATACGCCTGAAACACGAAGGAGAAAAACCGAAATCGAAGCCGGAAAGAGCATCCGCGATTATAATCAATTTTTCATACAGAAGTACAGTACGGTTGCAAATGAAAAATAACCGATGAGTGGAGCAGAGAAGACGTAGTAGCAACCTTAAGCAATGGACGCACGGCTTCTTTGGTACTGTACGAACTGTGAAGAAAAACAACTGCAGGCCTTTTTCTCTGCTTGTCGCCTTCCTTCAATTTCAAAATCAACACAGGCAACCGTCCTTGCTTTCCTTCCTACGATCCAAAATCAACAAATTCCTCTCTCGAGCTCAAAATCAAATCGGAATAACAAAATTATCGATTCAAAATTGAACTCCAGAGAACTCAATCGAATTAATTAGTTACCTACCTCTATATTCAAGTAGAGGTTCTCCTCCTCGAGCAACTCTTCAAGGTTCTCTATATCTGCCTTTGGAGTCGACTCCAGTATCTCGATCTATTAGCTTGTCATTCGATTGAACCAGCAAATGAAGTAGAAATTGAAAATAATAATAATAATAAAAAAGGATGCTATGAATGTTGATACTTGATACCTCTTCCGTCGTTGGAGGAGAGTTCTGATACAAAGGATTCTCCACCGGCTTCGCGAGTTCGATAGTTAGTGGAACTGAAACAAATATAACGAACGAGATTTTGTTAAAAGAATCGTTACACAATACATAGCGAGATCGTGTAGGTTAGTGAGTGAACTTTGATTGTTATACCTTGAGCGGGTCGCCTACTACGCAGGAGTTGCAGGAACTCTGAACGGAGCTTGCTCTGAGCTTCTTTTCCCGCCATTTTGGTTTGGATTTTACAGTGAGAGTAAGAACCACCATAGCAGCTGGAAAGCAAGAGGTAAATGACGAAAGTTGCGCTGTTCAATGCTATTTATTATGCTATTAGGATTAAAATTCATTTTAATCCTGAAAGAGAGATCTCTTTAGATTACAAGTTGTTAAAGAGGGAAAAAAATTCACGTCGTTTGTTGAATTGAATATATGGCAGGATGGAGAGGAAATGAAAAAGGACGATCGAATTGTAATGCAGCAAGCTTCAGTTCAGGTCCTGACTTTTCTGGGCAACTTCTAAGGTGGATGATAACTTGAGATTAAATATCTTTTTCAACAAAATTACTTGTTATAGTAATTTTTCAAGACCGTGGCTGTGGTAAGGCCAACAAGGCCGCTGTCTAAGCCATTGTTAGCTCATAATTTTTTTAATATTTTTAAAAATTTAATTATAATTTCATAATTTTTTATATATTCTTAAAAAATTAATTATAATTTGAATTGTTAGGTAATATATTTTATTATATTATATGTAGTTAATTTATTAGTAAAATTATACAATTTAGAAATATTTATATATAAATGATATTGTAAATTATTTGAGAATTTTTATTATTAATTTTAAAAAGTTATAGAAAAAATTAGCTTCTTTACTTTGAATTAAAAAAATGACATCAAAATGAATATAAAAATTAAATTTAATAAAAATAGTAAGACCCATAAAAAATGTTTTGTTGAAAACAATAGTGATAAGATCACATGCTCACTAAAGATTAATTCTTGTAGTTCTTATAAAAAAATATAATTCTTTAATTTTGATTATTTTGTATACATATTAAATCAATTTATTTTATTTTATTTACAACTTATTTGAACCAATTTTAAAATATGAATTACTTTAGACTTTTTTTATTTGAATCTCAATAGTTTGGAATTTTAAAAAAGAATGAATTGAAAGAAATATTGTAGTAATCTTGAAACAAATTTAGGTTTTAGTAAACATTGGTTTGATATTAGTGATATTGACTTTTTTCCTAAATTAAAAGTACTAAAAGAAATACTAACAAAGGAAATTAATGCCTTATTAAAGTATCAATTATATTAAAAAATTTGATTTTTTTAAATTCATGTAATGTTTATAAAATATTATTAATAATACTTGCAATTATTGTCATTGTCAAAATAAATTTTTTAAAATTAACTTTTTTTTATTCAATTTGAAATCAACTATGTTGTAAGATAGTGATCGAATGAATTATCATTAAGTGAGATGTTGAAATTGCTTAATTATTAAACTTTAATTAATAAATTTGTAGTTCAAAAAATTAGAAGAATAAAATGAAAATTAATGAATTATATTAGAATATGTCTCAAATATAAAATTTACCTAAGGTCTCAAAATTTCTAGATACGATCCTGCAAGTTTCAAATGATATTATATTTATATTTTAGTCGTTTTTATATTTTACAAACAAAGAAGCTCATTTTAGTGCAAATTTATAATCAATCCTTTGACTAATATTTTTAACAAATAAATCTGTAATCATCATTTGAGTTTCCTCAGTCACCGTATTTATCCAAATCTAACCATCGACCCTCACCCGCTACCGTGTAACTCACCACTCCTAAAAACCACTGAACCAAATGATTTTTAACTTATCAATATATTGTAATTAAATTGATTTTTTTAACAAAACCATATCTTATGATTGAAGATGATAAGAAATCAATAGTGAATGTGGAAAAGGAATGCAAATAAAATGAAAATAATTAAGAAGGAAGATTACACGTTTAATACTGAATAGTAATAGAATTGGAGTTGGTGGAGGATTTGGTTCTATTATTAATGGCAACTAGTAGCAATTCATGCTAAAACCAGCTCTAGCATAGAGAGAATGAAGTGAACAAAAAAGAGAATTTGCAAATGACTCTTCTTATCCATTTAATTGATACCCAAAAAGGTATTTATAGGTACATTTGAATTTATTACTAATAATAGAAAGAATAACATAAATATCCAACTAATTAACTATGTCAACCCAGCATAACTAATCACATCAGTAAGCTATAATATCCCCACAAGCTAAGGGTGGTAGATGTCTAACATTCCTAGCTTGGAGATGAGTTTTTGAAAATGAGAAGGATGAAGCCCCTTGGTAAAGACATCAGTTGTTTGATCCTAAGAAGTAATTGGAAGCGACCGCATTAGCCTAGCCATACTCTTTTCCCTCATAATGCGACAATCTATCTCCAAGTGTTTTGTCCGTTCGTGGAATACTTGATTAGCCACAATGTGTATTGCACTTTGGTTATCATAGTATATCATAGATTATCTATCACATATGATTCCTAAATCATGTAACAGATAGTGCAACCATTGTAATTTACAAGTTGTAGAACCTAAAGCCCTATACTCTACCTCATTAGAAGACTTAACAATTGTGTATTGCTTTTTTGATCTCCAACACACCATGGAGCCTCCAAGAAAAAAAAAAAAAAAAACAATAGCCACTAACTGATCACCTTGTATCCAGACACTCTCCCCAATTCGCATTAGGAAAACCAAGTAACTAGAGTGAGGAAAACTGAGGAAAAAACAATCTACCTTTGAGATATTTCAATACCCTTTGAGCAACCTAATAATGCATCATTGTTGGTTGGGCAAGAAATTGGCTTAATTGTTGGACTACATAGCTTATGTTTGGTCTTGAAGTTGTGAGATATAGTAATCTCCCAATTAATTTTTTATACCCTGTTGCATTTGGATATGTTGGACCAGAATCTTGGTGTAGTCATGTATAAGGCACAATCAGAGTAGAAACTGGGTTGCTGCTGTCCACCTATGCATCAGCCAAAAGATCTAGACAATATTGCCTTTGGCATAAAGAAATCCCTTTATAAGAATGTGTTGCTTCAAGGTCAAGGAAATACTTCAATACTCATAAATCTTTAATTCCAAAGTGTTTATCTAGAATTGATTTGATGGAAACAATTTCATCAAGTGAATTTCCCACCAACACTATATTATCAACATATATTAACAATCAATGAAGGCATGGTCAGTTGACTTAGTGAACAAAGAATGGTTTGCTGTAGCTTGTTTGTAGCCAAGATGAGTGAGCAGACTAGAAAAATTTTCATACCACTCGCAACTTGTAATAAATCTACAATATATGCAGATTTATAGAACATTTTTTGATATATTTTAATGCATTAATTTGGAAAATTTTGTGAGAAAATAACCAATATATATATAATTTCTTATAGTTTGTGTTTTGAATGGTTTAAATGGAAAAAAGTGCATATACTAATTTTGTTGGGTTTTTAATGTAGGGAAAATGAGCACTAGTGAGAAACTTCAAATTACTTACTCGAACTTCAACCTTTCTTCCTTGTTTGCGTCATAACTCGGACTATAAGAATGTGATTGAAGTGATCTTGGTCTCTATGGAAATCTTAAGCATAGATCTACACTTTTCATGAAGAGAGTTTGACGAGATTCGTCATGGATCAAAGAGAAAATGAAGCTTGAAGTTGAAATTGATGTGCTGTCCAAATAACACTAACATAGGTGCATTTTTTTGAGCATACATCAAGTTGTAGATATCTAAAAGACATGAGACCAGGTGCCAATTTTTCAGGGACAAAATTATCTACAACTTTCATGAAGACATCAAAAGCCAGTTTTTCTTGTATCACTCGTAGCAAATGCAAAAGCAAGCCAGCACTACATAAGCCCACTCAATGGACACGTGCCATGCTCAGTGAAAAAGAGCAAGACCTGCGCCACTACTCAGCGACACACTTGGCCGCTCAGTTTCAAAAGGAGAAACTCATCCTGAACTCATTGCACCCACCCTAGTGCGGGTTCATGCTCAGCGTGCTTGAGCCCCGTTTCATAGGTCAGTGTGTAAAAAATGGGTCTATACTGGTCTGGGTTCAATTTAAAAAGAGAAAAAAAGCGTCTCTATTATTCATTTTCTTTGACTCATCTAAGGACCAGAAGTGAGGAAGAACTTGAATATTCATATCCAACTTTGGATCTTGAAGAATTAGGGTTTTATTCTCAAGATTCATGGCTTTTTTTTTATCTTCTTTTTTTTTGTGTTTAGTTTTTCTATGAGTTTCTAAACCCTTTAGGCTTAGGTTAGAATGAACCTTGTTTTGAACTTAATGTAATCGATTTCTTTTCTAAATCCTTCATTTGTTTCTATTAATTTAGTTGTTGAATTTATGCTTAATGCTTTTTCATGATTGACACTCATTAAGAAATTGACTGGTAATCTAAATCTTGAAATTAGGAAATTAGGGTTTAGACCATTCCAATTCAATAACCGTGCAACTCTTGAGCTTAGGTATAGGGATAGATTGTATGCCTTCGTATAAACTTCCTTCTCTTAATGTGTATGACTGATTTTGCTCGCGTAAGGAATTAGGGTTAAACTAAGATAAATTGAAGATAAATTGCTTAACATGAAGGGGTTTGGGAAAGAAAGAGATTACTTTAGGGCCAAATTAAGGGGATTTTGAAACCTAACCACCTTTATTCATTAATTTCCTATACATCTTTAAATTGCGTTCTTCGTTCTTTTCTCTTTTAATTCAAAAACCCTAAAAATTCCTGATCTTTCTTCAATTCTTAAACATGTAAGTAATTACTTGATTGAATTAGTGTTAAACCACAATCTTTGTGGAAATGATAACTCATACTTTCACTTTATTACTTGTACGACCGGTACACTTGCCATGATCGTAATAGCTTGCTTGCTTTAGCCCATGTAGCGACTTTAGGAGCTTGCGCACTCGATTTTTCTCCTCACAATGAACTCCCTTGGGTACCTCCATGTAGACATCTTCCTCTAGCTCTCTATGAAAGAAAGCATTATTCACATCTAATTGGTGAATAAGCCAATTTTGAGCAAATGCCAAAGCCAGCAATAGCTGTACAGTAGTTAACTTTGCAACAAGTGCAAAAGTGTCAAAGAAATCCACCCCTTGGGTTTGTGTGTATCTTTTAGCAACCAACCTCACCTTATATCTTTCTATTAAGCTATTTGACTTCCTTTTGATCTTATAAACCCATTTATTCCCAATGGGTTTCACTCCAAAAGGTTTCTCAACAATCTTCCATGTATAATTGGCTTCCAAGGCTTTCAATTGGGCATTCATGGCATCAACCTAACAAGTATCTTTGGCAGTTTGGCTATTTGTAAACGGTTCTATGATGGTAGACAAGGATAAGGCATAGCTTTTGTGCTATAGGAATAAGAGGTCACATGAAATATATGAGGTAAATGGATAAAGGAATTTTGAATTAAGTACTTTGGTTTAAATGGCTTCTGTGGTTATGTTAAGGTAATGGTAATTTTGTAGGTATGTTGGTGCCTTTTGGGGTACAGTAGACTTTCTAGTTGTAGGTAGGATATTGGTTTTCGGAGTGGGTGATGTTGAAGATTCAAGTTTAGTTTTTGAGGTAACTTCTATGTTATATGCCAATTTAGGGTTTAAAGGACTTTGGTCATGTGTGTTGGATAATGGTGAACTAGTTTTAGGTTCAAGATGGTCTTGGATATTTCTATCATGGTCTGGATCAAGTGTGGGTTCAATATCGAAAGTTAAGGTTAAGGTAGGTGTTTATGAGTTAGTATTTATGTATTGCCAAGGAGCTGTTCCTTTATGCTATGAAACACAAGGAAATATGTGCTCATAGAACACTGTATGTCTAGACACCAAAATTTTCCTTGAATTCAAGTCATATGCAACAAATCCTTTCATTCTTATCTTGTAACCTAAGAAGGAAAACTTCTTAGCTTTACTGTCCAATTTCCCTTCGTGATTAGAAAGTGTAGAGATGTAGCACAATGATCCAAATACTCTCAACACAGTAAAATTAGGTAGCGTGCCATGTAGCACCTAATAAGGTGTCTTTCCTTCCATAGCATTAGAGAGCACCCTATTTATCAAAAATACCGCATGCTACACTGCATAGCTCCACAAGAACTTTAGGAGTGAAGAATCATAAGGGTGTGAGCTATGCTTAAAATGAATTGATGCTTCCTTTCTACCCTTACATTCTATTCGGGAGTTTCCATACAACTTGTTAGGTGGACAAGTCTTTTTTCATTATAAAATGAGTTGAGTGTAAATTATGGCCTACTGCCTGTCTTTACTATTTTGGCCACTGCACGGTGTTGTCTTTCAATGAATGCAATAAAATTCTACACTAAAAATTGCACCTAAAATTTTCCTCTAAGAAAACTAACCCAAGTGAATCTGCTATGGTCATCTACAATAGTTAAGAAGTACTTACGCTTGTGTATAGAAGGAAGCGAGTATGACCCCTAAATGTCCATGTGCAACATTTCAAAAGGTAGAGATGCTTTATTTACATTAACAGTATACAGTAATTTTCTTTGACATGCAAGATGACATATTTCACACACCTTATTTTTATTCATATGTATCAATGGAAAATCTTTACAAAGTTTAAGCAACTTTTTAGAATAAACATGGCCAAATTAGAAATGCCATATAGCAGTCTTAGGAATGTAAACTGAATTCGACACAACTGAACTCAAGTCTTTATTACAACTATGAGAAACTACATTGCTTATGGTAACCCTACTCTTACCAGAAACCTTCATTAGTAAAGTCCATTATGAAGTTAAGCCAAACCAATCCTCCTTTGTGTTGAATCCTGAATTAAACAAGTGTCATCAACAAATGCGAAATTGTATTTAGCTGTGTTGGTGAGTTTAGAAATGGACACTAAATTAATGTCGAACTCAGGAAAAAATAGAGCATTCTTAAGAATAAGAGCATCTAAAATTTTACATCCAGCTAATTGTGCTATCACCACACTACCATTTGATAGGCTTAATGGAATAGGAGGTATCTTATGATAATTCTCAAACCAACCCATAAATGTGTAATATGATCTGTAGCTTTAGAATCCATTATCTATACTTGACTACCATTAATAGCTCTAAGAAAATACATAATTTGTAACTTCATTGTGACTCATAGAACAAGTTCTGCCAATGCAGGCTTTATTAACTTAAGCACCTTGTGAATCAACAACAACAAGCTTCTACATGTTGGTTTTCTACAACAAATTAAGCAGTACCCTGCATTCTTTATTAGTGAGGCTTGAAATTGGTGGTTCCTCCGCTATGCCATAGTTTCCTTCAATTTTGTCATCAAGATCATCTCCATCACTAGTAACATTAATTGTAGCTGAACCATTTCCCTTTTGCTTAGAGCCTAGAAGGAAACCATGTTTTTGAAAGCAAGTCTTTATGGTATGTCTGATCCTACCACAATAAATGCAAATTTTGCCACTCAAATATTTTCCCTTACTTTGGAACTTCTTGCCATCAATAGCATTTATCATAGATTGACCTTCAGTCATTATTTTCATCTAATCTGTTTTGTCTCTCATATTATAAAACCATAGAAAATACACGATTTAATGGTGGCAACAGATCCATTAGAAGGATTTGAGTTCTAACAACAGAAAAATATTCATTTAAACCAATCAAAAATTGCATCATGTAATCTTGTTCTCTATACTTCTTAGAATCACAGTTGCAATCAGTTTTAGGTTTGTAATTCTCCAATTCTTCCCAATATACAGTCAATTTAGTAAAGAAATCTATTATTGAGAGATTACCTAGTTTGAAAGAATATAATTCTTGCTGCAATTTGGTTACTCGCATCAGATCTTCTTAAGAGAATCTTTTTCTCAAATTCTTCCAAACCACAATAGCCAATTCCACATGAATAATACTCTGAGCAATCGATGGAGAAACATAATTAATGATCTAAAAGTGAATTAGTACACCTTTCCCATGTGTTGTAAGTAGGTCAAAATGATCTAGAATTGGTAAAGATCTGTCCAAGAATTTTCACTTGTTCTAAAAAATCAACACACGCTTCATTAATTTTGCCCAAGAGTGATAATTTCTTTGATTTAACAAAGAACTCACAAAGCAATGAAATGGTTTTTCCCTAGGTGAACGTAATAATGACTTGCAAGATTTCGAGCAGGATCACCATTTGTATCAACTTGAACCAAAGAGGTAGATCTAGAAGAATTTTGATTCATAGACATGTTGAACATCAGCAACAAAGCTCACAAACAGCTTTAATACCATAAAGCCAACTTTAATAGAGAAAGAATGAAGAAGAATGAAAAAGAGAATTTGCAAATGACTCTTCTTATCCATTTAATTGATACCCAAAAAGGTATTTATAGGTACATCTGAATTTATTACTAATAATAGAAAGAATAATAGAAATACTCGACTAACTAACTATGCCAACTCAGCATAACTAATCACATCAGTAATCTATAATACATGTAAATCATTATCATGCTTCCCCATTTCCTTTCATATTCCTCTATGTTGAGTCTCCTTTTGCCTTTCTTTCTTCACTTTAAAACATACCATAACATGCCAACACTCACACTCACACACATACCTAAACCCAAACACATGGCACCCATCCTCTTTCCTTAAAGGAGGCAAAGCAGGTCAACCTACTTTTCACTTGCCTTAAATGGGATGGGGCAGATTAACCTGTTGGTAAAAGTAAATGAATACTATAAGGGTAGTAGGCTAGTAGACGAATATAATGTGGTCAAATATCAAACGCGTCTCATTTTATAATTATGAGATGTGTTGTACCATCATTGAAGCAAACACCTTGTTCACAGTATAACTTTGTATCTTAAATGACAATTTGAACCATTGAAAATAGAAAATTGAGTAAATGTGTGGAAATTAGGAAGTCTCAATTGCTTTTGCCAATGATGCTAAAAATATCATTGTGTTTTTACATTTTAAATCCTTGGTTTCAATGTGGATAAGAGCCAATTGAAGCTGTTCGAAAATTATTGCTATTACTCCAGGAGAAATTTTATGATCTTTTGAGAAATTTAAAGATTTTGATATTATTATTTTCTTTACCAATAAATTTGGTTAGAGTTTTTGTGAAAAATTATTTGATTGAAAAGGTTAAACTTAATACCATCTAAAAGTTTTTTAGCCCTAAATAAGCCAATATAAAAATACAATTACTTTTATTATTATTGTATTGATTTTTTTTTTTATAAATATCTTGAAATTTTATACTTCTCAGCCTATTGAAAGTCTTAGATCCATTAGCCTACATAAAAGATTAAATTCATAAATAGGTTTGTTGACTTATCTAAAAAGCTTTATCATAAAGAAGGTTATTAAATAGTTTTTTAGGTTAATTTTTTTTTTAGAGATCTATCTTAGAGGTTAGACTTAGATCTTTCAGTTGGGAAAATAAGTCAAGTATGGTTTAACGTAAAACCTTCTATAGTCAAACCTATTATCACCCATAATTCAAACTTATACTTTTTTATTCTATTGTATTTTTATAATTGAACATGTTTGAGTATGTGTCATCATTTTCAAACTTATGGTTAACCATTGAACAAAATTTTAGTTTATAATTGTTAAAATCAAAATATTAACGTAAGGGTAGCCAAAAGTCCATGTAAACTTGTAAAAAAAAAACAAATTAACTCAATTTGAGACTAAAATTTTGACTTGATTTGAAAATGAACTCTTCAAAATTGATATGAGATACACTTAAATGCTTCATCTCTTGTATTTTTTTGTGGTACTTATTTTCTTAAATAGAAAAATTTAATATAAAAAAGTTTAAAGTAAATTTTATCATCTTTCCTTCTAAATTTGAATAATACAAGTCTCCATTGTTGCTATTTTTGTCTTTGGTTATCGCTGGAGTTGGTCCTGACATTTTATAGTTGTCAATTTTTTAGAAAATTTTTGTTTCTATTTATCTGTCGTTTTCAAAATTCAAGTTAACATTAATTACGTTTTTGTCAATTATACCCTTACTTTTCACCTAATTTTTAATTAATTTACACATTTACAAGTAGTATGCATTTATTGTGGAGTATAAATGAAAATGAGTACAATAGGAAACTTCAAAAGTATTTTATGAAAAATAAAAAAAAATTATTGCATTTTTTGGTTTGTGTATAAAAACCTTAAATGATGCTTAAAAAAAATGAAGGAAGTATATAAATAAAGAAATGCTAGCGTCACTATCTCTAACACTCTTTATTATTGGCTGAAAATTATTGAAAATTACAAATTTTGATGGGTCTCACTCCTTATTTAATGAGTCTCTCTCCTTATTTAGAAATGAGACCCACCAAAATTTGTGATTTCCAATAAATTTTAGTCAATAATAAAGAGTATTAGAGAGAGTGACACTAACATTCCTCATATAAATATTCTAAAATATAAACATACTAGTATTTTAGTCTGTGTCATGCACAGGATAAATGTTTATTTTATATAATTAAAATTTATAATAAATAAATTATATTATAATTAAAATTTATAATAAATAAATATTTTTGAACATATAAATTATATTTTAGAATTATTATAAACAATTTATATTGTGATACAAGATTATTATTAATTATTGATAATTTCTTTTAAAAAATATGAAAATTTAATTTATAAATAAAGATGAAAATAATAGATTGGAAGAGATGAGAGATTAAGAAAACCTCATAAAAACCTCTCACTAAAGAAAATCTCCAAAAAAAACTCTTGTTGAAAAATAGTTCCTAAAAACACTTTCATTCAAGATAGCTATTCAAATTTATATATAAAGAGAATATTTAAGGGTGTTCATTAACTGATCTAGTTAAATAAAAACTAAAATAAAAAAATAAAAAATTTATTGAATTGGATTGGATTGGATTTTGAATTTGATTTTGAAAACCAATTCAATATAATCCAAACCGAACTTGTACACACACATATATAATATCACTCATGTTTACATTTTTATTTCTTATATATTTGTAAAATTATTATATAACTTATACTTATTTATGAAAAATATATTTAATTAAAGATAGTTTTTTGGTAATTATTTGAATAAAGGTACATAAATGTAATTATCCAATTGTGTAAATTTATTTTTAATAATATATATTTGAAGAGTTATACTACAATTATCTATATAATGACTTATAAATGAGATATTTGATATTTTCAATTACTTTTATTATGTTTACTATATATCTTACTATTTGTTTAATATTTTATCCAAAAAAATAAATGTCTAGCAATAAATTCTTATAATAATAGAGATACAATAGGGTATCCAATGAGGTTTTATAATAACAATTATCAAATTTTTTACTATTTAAGGAAAATAAAAGAATAACTATACGACCCATTACAACTGAATTATTGGCAAGATGAAAAATTGAAAATAGTACAAAATTAAAAGTTTAAAAATATTGAGTTTTGAAAACTTACACTGCAAATTATTCCTATTAAGAAGTCAAGAAGATGAATATGCAAATGAATTAATTAATTATTTTTTTTCTCTCTTCAAAATTATCTTTTTTTTTTTGTGGGGGGGGGGGGGGGGGGGCGCTCCCTCAACTCTGGGCCCTAGTTCATCACCCCTTCGGCCTGCCTAGGCCCTGAGCTGGCCCCCTAGTTATCGCAACAACTTTACGTAAATGTAAAGAAAATTGTGCATATAAATGATCATTTACTTCAATTGTGACAACAATTAAAATCATCACGAACCTTTTGTTTGTGGGTCTATTAACCTTGCCAAAACCAATACGAATCACTACAAGATTATTGTCCTTTTTCCCTGCCACTGTATAGCATTGTAAACTTATCTTTGTTTACTACTACTGTTACTATTATTGTGACAACTATTGTGATTGTTACTATTGTTATTGCTTATATCATGTCTACCAAAAGCATACATTAGGAGAGACGACAAAATATATCTATCTAACTATCATGAAATTCATCTCTTTTTTGTGAACCATGATGTGGTTTTATGTCATCCTATATCCCATTTGTTAGTAACGCTGTCAAAATCTCCTTAATTTGCTACTACCGAATCTGTACCTTAGAGAGTGATTGAAATAATAAATCCATTATACTTATGCAAATTTACATTTGTTGTAATTCATCTTGTGACTTCTCTTGTCCATCGTCTTCTAATTACTAGCATTTTTTTTTCTCTTGTACACCATTTATTAGATCTGTTGTTTTTTTAAAGATTTTTTTTATCTTTTTTTTTTTAATTTTACAAGGTTTGTTTAAAAAACCCATATTTAAAAGAATTGGTTCATTTTGGGTTGCTCAAAATTTTATTTAAAAATATGATTGGACAAAAAAGATGATTGCTTAATTAGTTTAAACGTGATTTTATCTATAACTTAATTAATCTCATGGTCACTTATTCTTAATAAATATAATGAGTATTTTACTGAAAGTGCATTTTAAACAACATATGTAAAATTAAAAATATTAGAAACAAATAGCAATGACCACTCCATTAAACATGACAAGACTGATGAGATCAATAATTAATTCTTTGCATAAATAGAGGGTTAAAAAATAGTACTAAAACTTAAATTAGATTGACAAAAATAACAAATGACATTACCTCTATTTGTTATGCACGATTAATTATATATTATATTAATTGTAAAGAATTACATTACCAAAAAAATTGCAATTCTTATTGTTTTGCAAATGAGAATATGTAAACTATATTTAAAATATAGTCTATAATGAAGTGATTAATAAATAGTTTCAATGAATTACAGTATTTTATATATTTCATTTTTCCAATCATAACATCATTAAAAAAATTGACAATTAATATTGTAAATCTTAATAAAAAATACACATATTATCTTAAAAATATTATTTATAATGAATCATTTATAATAAATTAATATAAACTTCATTTCTTAACATTTTTACATATTAGAATTATATTTTTTATATTCAAATAAATCCATGTAAATTGCAATGCCCGAGCATCTAGTTATTATGAAAAATAGTTGAGACTTACACCTCTAGATGTCAACTTTGAGAAATTGGTTCCTCTAACTCTGAATTGCAAATACTTACTTGAAAAAAAAAGAGTAAAACAAAATATATTTACATGTATGCCAAATTACCAAAATGTTAAAATCTATTATTTTATCTTCTAATCAATTATTATCAGCTTCATATTTTCCCTTCAAAATGCACCTTCTCTTTTTACAAGAAAATTCCTACTATTGAATATATTTGTATATTTTTTGTCACAAGGATAGGGTTAGTAGACTTGTAGGCGGATACAATAGGGTCAAATATCAAACACGTTTTATTTTATTATGAGATATGCGGTAACATATCATTGAAGCAAGTGCCTCATACGCTAGGGGTGTTCATGGGACGGGTTATATATGTTTCTAACCCATTCCTAAATTTTAATTGGGCCAATTTTGTAGACCCGAACCCGATCTTCAAACCCGATAACACACGGGTTTAACGAAGACCGGGCCCAAGTAAGACAATATCGGGTTGACCCGAAGTGTAAGCTAAAAGTTTATATAGTGCTCATTAATCACAGTGAGAAGTTCAAGACATAAACTTAATACACATTACACATTATCAAAAAATTAGATTTCATGGTCAAAGAGTGGAGGGAAGAGGAAGGCACATTACATTATTAGAAATTCACACTGCACGTGATAAAGTTTTTTCTTTACATAGATTATATTATTTTGTATAACAAAAAAATGTATAAACTCCAAAAAAATGAAATTACATTCATGTTTTGCTTTATAAAAAATTCAGTTCATAAAGAGTGAGAGAAAATATCTTGTAGATTTTTTTTAGGGGGGGTGTTAAGGGGTTATCTCTTATAGAATTTTTTTTTAACATCGCATATCACATTTTTTTTATTTTCTCAAACCTACTAACTTTTTGTGCACCTTGGGCTATTAAGGGAAAATCACAAGGGCAATTCTAAAATCTAGGAAAGCAAATCATCCATTTTGAGCTTAACTTTAGTGAGTTGCGATAGCAATATTAAACTTTAAGTAAGCAAATAATTCATTTTTGTTTCTATTGCCCCAGAGTAATGGAAATGCTGCCAACAGTAAGTGGATTCTATTGTTCTAAATTATCTTTTTGTAAATCTTGGAAAATTGATAGCAAAACGACGAAGTATTTACCAAAATGTAATGATAATAATAATAATAAATAATAATAATAATAATAAATTAATAATAATAATCGGGTCGGACCAGGTGACCCGAGGTTCAACCCAAACCTGTCCCAACCCGAAGCCGGATTCTGGACTGTCTTGCCTTTCTTGTCCTTTTTTTCTTTTGGAGACTAGGTCAAACCCGGCTCGAAGCCTTCGGTCTAGGACGGGTTGTCGGGCCAGACCGGGTCTTGTACACCTCTATCATACACAATATAGCTTTATTTCTTAAATGACAATTTGAACCATTTTAAATAGAAAAGTGAGTAAATACATGGAAATTGGGAAGTTTCAGTTTCTTCTGCCAATAAAGTGAAAATGATCATTGTGTTTCTGCATTTGAAATCCTTGATTTCGATGCAAATAAAAGCCAATTAAATCTGCTTGAAGATGACTGCTATTACTCCAAGAGAAATTTTATGGTACTTTGTGAAATTTAAGGATTTTGATATTGTTATATTTTTTACCAATAATTTTGGTTACATTTTTCTAAAAAAATATTTAATTGAAAAGGCTAAACTTAAGACCAGGGATGACTATAGGGGAGGGGTACGAGTAGTAGTCTTCCTACACCTGTTCGTACTTATACGAGTACCTGTTAAGCTGGTATCTATAAATTTTATATATCTACAGGTGTCTACGAGTATTCGCAGATATTTATTAAAATATAGAATTTTAAACAAAAACTAAAAAACTAAAAAAACTAAAATAAATATTATTGAAACATATATTTATACTAAAAACAATAATTTTGTAACATATATTTATACTAAAAATAAATAATTTTAAAAAATATATTTATACTAAAAATAAATTAGAGCATTTTACTTTATATATAATTAAAGATATTTAAATAATTCTAAAGTGCAAGTACCTACGAGTATGGATACGTTACTACTCGCCCTCACCCCGTTAATAAATAAATATTCATTTTGAAGAAACAAGAGCACATAAGAAGGGGGTTGAGTTATGTGTTAAATTTATTTTTTTTTGCAAAATTGTAACAGTGGTAAGAAAATATTACACAAATAAAAAACACAAGTAAGGATAAGGAAAGAAAAGCACACAAAGAAATTTATATTGGTTTACTCAACTTGAACTATGTCTAGTACCTTCGTTCAGAAAGATTTTTATTAACCAATCTCTTGGATACAAGCAAGTATTCTATCTGTCTCTTCAAGTCTTATCAGAGTGATCAATCCGAGATCACTTAAAAACCCAAGTATTCTTTAATCACCAAGCCTCTCCAGGCTTTCACAACACAAATAAAGTGTTTAAAAGAAATCAATTCACAATGTGAGGATATGAAAATTTAAGTGCAATTACAAGACTTTGCAAAGCAAAGAGTATGAAAGATAAGAGTATTGCAAGATCATCCAATAAGATGAGAATTCGTTCATATTCGTTCCTTGCTTTAATTTTTCTTTGGACTTGATATATATAGCCTGAGAAGATAGTCGTTGAGATATATGAACTTCAGTCTTTAGGAACACGTTCTAATGCTTGTCATGTATGGTTGCGCGTGTTTTGAGTTTGCAGATGAAACAAAGAAACAACTTTTGTTTTGCACCAAAATGAGAGGTGCAGTTTTGCCTTTCATAGCTTTTTTTTAACATTCCTTATTCTGGTTTGGCTGTTTGATAAGTTGATTTACTTTTCTGTAAAGTTATACTTATACACAAAAATATTCTACTTTTTATTTAATATTGAGATATTTGAAAGTTAGATCTCATAAGAAGGGAATAAAACATTAGTTTCAATCTGTACAAGAATAAACCGATTGAAATATTTAAAACTTAGTTATATTTTAAGACATCCCAGATAAGGCATTGGACGAGTTTCGTAAAAAAGTGCTTATGTTTTCTAAAGCAATTTGGACGCTTGGTTTAGAATGACACGTTGGACGCTAGATTTTCATAAAATAACATTGGACGCTTTCAAAAGCTTTTTACTGTATAACGAGACTTAAAAGGCTGATTAAAAACAAATATTTAAAAACTCTAAAATTTAATAACTTTTGTTATCTTCAAAACTTTGAAGAATTAGACGCTTCATACGTCTTTGGTTCCAACACATTTTATATTCATAACGAGTTTTACCTACAAATACTTGTAGGTACAATTTTTTTCTCATTTCTTACTTAAGACCATCTAAAATTTTTTCTAGGCCTAAACAAGCCAAACTATTTAAGAATATATAAATAATATAATAATACAATTACTTTTTTTATTATTGTATTGAATTTTTTTAATAAATATCTTGAAATTGTGTACTTGTCAGCCTATTAAAAGTCTTAGGTCCATTAGCGTACATAAAAGAGTAAATTCATTAGCTTATTCAGAGGTAAGTTTGTTGACTTATCTAAAAAGCTTTACCACAAAGAAGGTTATTAAATAGATTTTTGGGTTATTTTTTTGAGAAATCTATCTTAAATAAATAGGTTACAATTAGATCTTAAGTTTGGAAAATAGACCAAGTAGGTTCTAAAGCAAAGCCTTCACGGCCAAACCTATTATCAGCCATAATTCAAACTTATATTTTTTTTTATTTTGTTGTATTTTCATAACTGAACAGGTTTGTGTTTATGTCATTATTTTGAAAGTTATGGCTAACTGTTGAACAAAATTTTAGTTTATAATTGTTAGTTTCAAAATATTAATGTTAGGGTGGTCAAAAGTGTATGTAAAGTTGTAAATTCAAACAAACTAACTAAATTTAAGACTAAAATTTTGACATGATTGGAAAATGAACTCATGAAAAGTTAACCGAGATATACTTACTCAAATACTTCATCTATTGCATCCTTTTGTGATACTTATTTTCTCAAATAGAAAAATTCAAATATAAAAAAGTTTAAAGTAAAATTTATCTTTTTTCCTTTTAAATTTGAATAATACAAGCCTCCACCATGGCTACTTTTATCTTTGGTTATCGCAACTATTTTGTGTAAATGCAAAGAAAATCATGCATATAATTGGTCATCGACATCAACTATAACAACAATTAAATTCACCATGAACCTTATGTTTCTATGTCTATTATCCTAGCTGAAGTCATCACGAACCACTACAAGATTATTGTCGTTTTTGGCAATTATTGAATAACATCGTGAACTTACCTTTATTTACTACTACTATTACTATTATTATTTGTTATTGTTACCACTGTTGTTATTGTTATTGCTAATACTATACATACCAAATTAAGAGTGATAAAATAAATCTGCCTAAATATCGTGAAATTCATCTCTTTTTTTGTGAATATGGTTTTATGTCATCCTATACCTTAGAGAGTGATTAAAATAATAAATACACTAGACTTATGCGAACCTACTTTTGTTGCAATCCATCTTGTGGCTTTTGTTGTCTTTCGTCCTCTAACTATTAATTTTTTTTATCATGTACATTTTTTATTAGATCGGTTTTTTATTATTTTTTTTAATTTGTAAGGTATTTTTAAAAAGCCATATTTAAATGAGTTGGTTCATTTTGAATTGCTTTTTATTCAAAAATATGATTGGACAAAAAATATGATTGCTTAATTAGTTTAAATGTGATTTTATCTATAAACTTGATTTATCTCGTGATCACTTATACTTAGTAAATATAATGGATGTTTCACTCAAGAGCATATTTAGTAAATAATATATGTAAAATGAAAAATATCAAAGACAAAGAGTAATGATTACTTCTTTAAAAATGACAATATTGTTGAGATTAATAATTAATTCTTTGCATAAATAGAGAATTAAAAAATAGTACTAAAACTTAAATGAGATGGGCAAAAAAAACAAATGACATTACCTTATTTTGTTACGACCAATTAATTATATATTATAGTGTCAAGAGTTACATCACCAAAAGAATTGCAATTTTTATTGTTATACAAAATGAGAAATATGTTAAGAACGTCAAAATTATACTTTATTATGAAGCGAGTAATAAATAGCTTCAATGTATTACAATATGAGAAAATAGGCTATGCACTAACAATGTAAAGCAGTTTTACATTGTTATCCAACCACAAACTACCGTGTATGATAAGTTGTTAACTTTTACATTAACTACCTTAAAAGTCATACTAATAGTGATTTCTGATTGGTTATCACTGTAAAAAATTTTCCACTAATAGTGTATATGTAACATCCCAGGCGCTGACGAAGGCGGAGAGTGATCGCAAGTACAAAAGAGATGAGGCATGGACAAAGAGCAGCTCTTGGTAGGCTTTCAGCAGGAGGGATACATGAATAAATCGAATATACACTATAATGAGAGGGATCCAAAGCCTGTGCAAGTATGAGACTGTACAGTTGAGGATAGCTTAAAAGAATTAATAAGTGCTACCTATACCAACAAGATGCATATACTTTTTGGTAACTTATCACTTAAGAACTCCACAGTTAAGCGTGTTTGACTTGGAGCAATTTTGAGATGGATGACTTCTTGGGAAGTTTCTTAAGAAGTGTGTGAGTGAGGACAAAATACATTGAAAAGTCTGGTGTTGGGTTGTGAGGATAGCCGTCGATCCTGAAAAGCGGCTTAGGCGTTACAGTATAGCTATTAAACTCAATATTATATGTTTCATATTTCCATTCATAACATCATTAAAAAAGTTTGACAATTAATATTGTTAAATTTTACCCAAAAAACTATATACATATTATCTTAAAAATATTATTTACAATGAATCATTTAGAGTAAATTATAAATTAATAAAAAAATTCATTCCTTAATATTTTTTTACTTTTTAAAATTAAATTTTTTATATTCAAAAAAATCCATGCAAATTACGATGCATGAGCTTCTAATTATCATGAAGAATAATGAGGCTTACACCTATGCTAAATTTGAGAATTTGGTTCCGCTAGCTCTAGATTGCAAATACTTGTACTGTTGATTGAAAATAAGAGAGTATAACAAAATATATTCACATGTATACCAAATTACGAAAATTTTAAAATATTTTTTTTTTATTTTCTGATCAATTATTATTAACTTCATATTTTTCCTTCAACTTAAATATACTTTTGGTCTTTTATTTTTTTTACTAAAATTCAATTTGATACTTTATCTTTAAAAAAATTCATTTTAGTCCTTTAACTCTCAAATTTGAGTCAATGTTGTTCTTTCGTTAACTGTGATTGTTTTTTATTTTAGAACACAATTTTGAATCCTTTTTTTTTTTTATCAATTCAAGACTTGAAACTTGTCTTATTAGATTCACTTACATATAAACTATAAAACCCAATTAATGTTCGAACCAAAAAGGACCATAAACATGATGAAAAATGCATGAAAAGTGAGTCCTATGAGTAACTGAAAAACTGAAAAATCTAATATCATATTCTTTTTTGGTTGATCGTGAAACCCACTTTTCATGTGTTTTTCACCATATTTATGACCCTTTTTGGTTCGAATATTAGTTGGGTTTGATAGTTTTCATATAAATGAATCTAATAGAACAAGTTTCAGGTCTTGAATCGATCAAAAAAGAGTTTAAAATTGTATCCCCAAATTGAAAATAATCATCATTAACAAAAGGACAACATTGATTCAAATTGAAAAGTTAAAGAACCAAAATAAATCGTTTAAAAAATAAAGGACCAAAATGAATTTTAATAAAAAGATAAAACACTAACAATATATTTAAGCCTTTTCCTTCAACATGAACCTTTCCTTTGTACGAGAAAAATCCTACTGTTGAATACATCTATTTTTTGGTTACAAGGATAAGGGTAGTGGTCTAGTAGGCAGATACAATTGGGTCAAAGGTCAAACTCGTCTCATTTTATTATGAGATACATGATAATATCACTAAAGCAAATACCTGGTTCGCAAAATAATTATGTTTCTTAAATGACAGTTTGAACCATTTAAAATAGAAAAGAGGGTAAATATGTGGAAACTGGGAAGTCTTGGTTTCTTCTACCAATGAAGCTGAAATTATCACTATGTTTCTACATTTCAAATCCTTGGTTTCAATGTAGATTAGAGCCAGTTAAAACTACTGAAAGGTGACTAGTACTATTCCAAGAGAAGTTTTGATACGTTGAGAAATTTCAGGATTTTGGTATTGTTAGTTTTTTTGACCAATAGTTGAATGAGTTCCCATTTATTGAAACTCTCTCTCCTTCTCTCTCTTCCTTAGTGTGTCTTAGAATTTGGATATGGCCCTAACTCATCTCCCAAAACTAGTTCATAGAGTGAGAATTAACCTCTATTTATACATATTATTTTGCTCATATCATTAGTTAAAATAACTAGACATCTTAAACGTGAAGTTTGCAAGTGATCTAATAACGACCTTAATAAGGGGTAGCTTGGTAGGCTCAACAATAACTATTAGAATAAACTTTAATACCACCTTAGAATTTAGATTTAAGCCTAACTTAATCCTAAAAGCTAATTCATTAAGTATTGACCCTCACTTATATACATTATTTTGTTCATATCACTAATTAATGTGAAATCTCCAAGAGTGTTCCCAAACTCATTCAACTATTTGCCCACTACCACAACAGCTCTCTTAAATTCCTATACTCATTATTCTGCTATTAAACAGATTTATGTTCTTTTGAAGCAAAACCCCGCGGGGGAGAGTGAGGGGGTTTAAAAATATGAGGACTTAATTGATAAACGATGTGTTTTTCAGAGACCAGAAATGGATTTCACTTATATAATTATACGGTAGCATTCAATTGAATTTTCTGGTGTATATTAACTTATGTGAAATGACACAACTTATGTCATTATACCTATGAACATAACAATACTTCTGTTTATGTTGTAAAGATCAAAATTGACCAGTGTCCAGGCCAATACTAAATTCTGTTGAGGTGTCACTGCAGGAAAGAAGAGGTTCCAGTTATATCCTGTAATTCTAGGCAAGCTCTAATTTAACAGCAGGGAACGAGACTTGTATGTAACCATGCACATCAGCGGCAGAAATTCCTGGCTGCGCACACTGACACCAGCAACATTTTCCATCATCAATCAGGTCAACGAAAGATCATTACCATGTCCATTAGCTATGGCATAATTTGTTTGGGATATTTTAGTAACCGATGGGATGGGGTAATTTGCAATGCAGTTGCCATGAATTCCCTTCTCACTCCCAACGTCCGTTTCAGCACCAATATTGCCGTTGTCAGCAGGTTCTTTCTTGCTTCTCCCCCCTTTCTTGGTCGATGAATAGCACATTGTTTCTACGATGTTAAAGATAACTAATATTAGTTAATTAGCATTAGTGAGATTCTTAATAAAACTTCAAAGAAGCTCAAGGAATGAAAGGATCAAACAGTTCAGATTATTATTCTTTCTATTGCTTAAGTTACCAATATTAAACAAACTATCAATGCTATTTTTAGGTCACTAATTCTTTCAGAATATTCTGGCATTCAATAAAAACAAATAGCTAAAGATGAAAGGAGGAAATAACAATCTTTGATCCTTCTTTCTTTTCTCAGCATGAAGCCTGACCTATGACCTATCATTATTATGCTTTCAAAATATTTTCCAATTGGGCTATTGGCCTAAGACCGTCTAACAGCACACACTTCTCATTCAGCCATTCTATTCCTTGTTCTTTCACACTTATTTTTAAATTCAAGGAAAGTTATCTTCATCTCAGCCAATTTCTATAAGCATACAAATGATGAAAACCAGATTTATCACCATATCCTTCCTTGCTGACTAGAATTGCTTCTTGCTTTAGATATAGAAGCTTAAACATGGCAACAAGGTGACCCTGCTATGGGAGAATATATGGCTCATTTTTCTGTTCTAGCCTGACATTCTTAATTTTATGAATATGATGATGCAATTTGTTTACGTAGGTAAGCTGATGAGACAAATCGCTACAAAGTACAGATGCATCATAAAGAAGTTAGGTATGTGTACACTACATGGTCAACTGAAATAGTGTTCCTGTCACAACACATAAGTTCAATACTTGTTAGCCATGTCAAATGGGACTTTCCACAGTGACTATTTATAGAATAATACAGTTAATCTTAAGACAGGAAAATCGAGATTAATTTTGCCCAAACAAAGTTGTTAAGTGTTAAGATTTCAACACCATAACACTAGAGCCTAACCTTTTATGCTACCATGAGTAACGAGTCCACGAAGAACGTCCAAGAACTTGGACAATATAAGCCTTTCCTGCTCTCCGTAAACATCAGTGCATCCATCAGAATTAAACGACTTTTGAATCATGTTTTGATAAGTGCTGTTGCATGCAACTCCATTTGCAGAACTATTTCCAAAAGGCATATCATCCTGTTCATCACACATCAATGCCAGTGTTTCTGGTGACAATGGTCTATTATAATTGGGAATATCAACTGCATCTGCTTCATCTTTATTCACATGATCATCACAAACAGGCTGGTGGACATCTCTAGTTTCTTGCAGTGATTTAGCTGATGAAGCAACAGAAGCTTCAAAGTTCCCAGTTTTTGTTTGCTGGTCTACTTTGCCTCTCATTTCTGAAAAGTTGGAAAACAATTAAAATGCCAATTGTGTTCTGATAAAATATGTTAAGAAAATATGGAAAGAGCGAAAGTTAAAGAGCAGCTTAGAAAGACAAAAATATTGACAGGTATGAACGGTGCATATAACCTTGACTGTGAAACCTCTATTTCCAAATATATGCAACTGCATTATGACATGTGTGGCCAAATTGCGTTTATGGCAAAAAATGAAATACTTCAGGCATATTTTAGTAGTGTTTATGAATACCTAACCAATTGAAAAAGTGAAAAATGACTGAAACCTGAAAGTATTCAGTGTATGGGAGGTCTCTAAAGGTTTTCACCAGAACCCCTTATTTAAATTACACTAGCTTCATAAAAAATAACCTCATTAATTTTATTAAATCTCAATAGTTTCCCTTTAAACATTACAAATTCAATGCTTTCAGTTCCAAGGATTCAATAGTAAGTTTTTATGCTAAAAAAATTTCAGTTTTATCAAACATACTTTAAAATCTTTACTTTGGATATGCATCAGTTAACTCTTGTCCCAGTACCATAATACTTCATTAATTCCTTAGTACTACTTCCCTATGGTACCCAAGAAATATATCATAACATATAACACCACTTCCCCCTAATTTATCCCTTAAAGTACATATGTGCTTACATTAAATAATAGGTGGACAAAATAGGTGGAAACATAAAATAGATCTGATGCTTACATTAAATAAATGTCCTACCAGCATGAAATTTGGAATATTTGCAAACAAAAATATTAATAATTATTCACCAGACAGCAGATAAATCAAATTATTTTAAACAAGATAAATATAGTATACATCCGTTGTGTTGCTCAAAACCTGCGTTTGTCTTTGCAGCTACTCGTGAGAGAACAACAAAAAGTGAACAGAGATTCTTCACATTCTGTAGCTGGAGGACATCTGCCAATACGGACCTTCAGCATGAATTAATTGTTAGTCGTAATTTTTTTACATTTATGTTTAAAACATTGTATAGATACCTCAAATAATGGTTAAAAAAGTAATATACCGGTATGTAGATCTTGAAGACCCTGAAATTCTTGTGTTGGCAGGGTCAGAAACAAAGGAATCTGACAGAGATGAAGGGGACGAAGCCATAGGATCAATTTCCTGATTAAAATTCAAAATAATGTAAAATGCATTATGTAAAGTTTGGATGTCTGAGGATGGAGGAAATTGATTACTACACCAACAGGAAAATAATATGGAAATCAAGGGTTCCAAGGGATATAAAACTAAGATTGAAATGTTGATTTATGTGATGCAATAAGTACAAGACAAAGTTATTCCATTGTTGGATTCATATGATTTTCACTTTCCAATCCAATGATAATGAACCTACCACACAAAAAATAAGTAAATTATTATTTATATAAATCCAAGTAAATCCTGTCGAGAATGCAAAGAAGAAAGCACCTGTTGGTATTGAGCAGTCATGTTAACAGTTTGATCCATGGCCGACTTTCCAGGAAACATTTCCTGAATTTTTCTCTTCTTGGGTGTTGTATGGGTTCCATAGCCAGATGATCCAACAACTCCAGTAATGGCAGCATTAGCTGCCTGTTTGATGTGAACTAGATTATATTCTTTGTGAAAAATGGCTCTTCTTTCTTTACTTCCTTCAAAATTCTTGCAGTCCATGCATTTACAATTTTCAGAGCAGAGGATATTGGCTTGGAAGCACTCACAATACTTCTTAAGGCAACCTGATTTCTTGCAGTGACATCCTTTATTGTGCTTTCCTATTACTTGAATTTCACATTCCTGTGTTCATACAAGATATTTAAATGCACCACAAGTCAATTAAAATATCAGCTAAACCCAGACCAGTAAGTAACATCACGAAAACTTGGGTCAAAAGCCTCATGCCAAAAACCAATTACACATGTTTGAGGAAGTTGAATTGAATTACAAACCTTTGAATCCCGTGGTTCTTGCGGACTGCTAGCAATTTTTGGTCTGAAAGCATTTGGATTGCGTTCCAATGTTATTCCAACTGCCTCCTGTCTGGCAGCCTCATTATCCACATTATTATGACAATTTACACAGTTGCAGCCATCACAATAGATCCCAGCTGCAAAGCACTCACAGTACCTAGCATTTGCCAATTTAGGTTTTGCCAATTACAGAGAGAGAAAGCGCAGGAAGAAAACATGCAAGATGTTTAGATAGAGCATGGTCATGTGATAAAGTATACTTGATGAAAGTTTTTCATTCGGAGAAGCTAAAGTACTTACAATTTGAGGCATCTAGAATTTTTGCAATTACATTGTTTCTGTTTCTTTGGAGTGGTGTCCTTTAATTCCACATTATGTCGAGGTTGTGATATAGGAGACTCTGACGTCCTGAAAGAAAACAATTAAGTCCAAACATAATAAAATTCAAATTAGTACGAAAGTTCTGATATGTAAGAAAAGAATGTTAGTTGGTTAGTTAGGCAGCTATTGTTAGTTTGGATTTTATAACTGTAAGCTGTTGGGCAGCTGCCTATAAATAAAGTAGGGCTGTTGTATTTTAGACAGACTGAAATAATAATCAAGAAGTGCAGTGCACAGTTTCTCTGATCTCTGTTTCTCTTCTCTCTATTTATCCTCTCTATTATGTTATTCTCCTCTCTTCCCCTCTTTCTTTCTATTTCCCACCTAAATCCTGTATCAAGTTATTAGTAGTTTGGAATGTTTTCCTTAATTCTTAAGAACAAATTTAGGTCTTTTGAGTAGTTTCCAAGTTTGGCGGCATATTTATGATACTTCTTTTCCCAAAATGCATACAATACTATTTCCTTTTTTTTCCTACAATTCAGATGATTGGAACCACCCTCAAAATGATAATAATGAGCCCCCGTGCATGCGGATACAAGCAAACCAATCTCTATCTTTTTTTTTTAGTGTCGGAAAATAAAAACGTATAAAACAAACATTTATGATTACTGAAACGATTTATCAACTGCAATTAGAAGGAACTCCAGCCCCTAAAAAAATACTCTCTACTCCAGTATTCATGCAACCATCTCACCCTTACAAATCTTCCAAGAGTCATTCTTTTTGGCGCATCTAATCAATTTATTTCAGCGAAAAGAACCGAGGTCTTCAAATAGAAGCTAACTTCGCGCAAATGTCTCCCGTTCTTACAGTCATATTATCATATACAATCTTAATCGAACTAAAATTCAAAACATGTATCCAATTCAACATTCTTAACGCATATCGGTACACTCTAGCACGATCCGAGTATTCCTTATCATTCAGACAGGGCAAATCAAAACGCTACCGTTTCTTTTCTTTTTATTTCCTCTTTTTTTTTCGCTTTAAAAATACTTACATCACTTGCAACACCTTCACCGGAAGTTTCTGCACGGGGTTCGGAATTCGACGAATCGGCGAAACTAGCTTCGGTCGTGGTGCTTGCAATTGCGGCATTACCTTAGACTCAGGTGTTCTCTGCCGTTGTTTCTGTGGCTGTGAATATAACCACGACCGTTGCACCGGTGGCTGTAATTCCAACTGTAATTGCAACGAAGAATGCGACGGCGGCCGCAGAAGCGTCTGTGACGGCGGCGACGGCGGCGGCAGTTTCAGGTGTGACGGATCTCCGCAAACGGCCGTGAAATCCAATTGCCTAGCCAATTTCCTCGGAGCTAAATCGAACGTCGTTTCGCTCTGTTCCATCCTTCTTCTTCTTCTTCTTTTTCTGCGAAAAGTTTTAAAACGCTCAACAGTGATCAGAAATCGATCTCGCTAAACAGCGGCTTGGCTGGTTGGTAATGTTACTCTTAACGACTTGCCGTTTCGAATTGCGTTCCGGAACGTACGAAGGCTTCGCCGAAGTTAGTTGTAACGAAACGGAGTGGCGTCAGCCTCAGAGTGGCGCCATAAATTCCCGTGCGTTACGAATTGCAATTCTTGGAAGCAAGGAATCGACGGCATTTAAGAGAGAGAGAGACAGTTTTGGCGTTTTATGACCGAATTTATGGTGCGAGAAGAAGCAGTGTCGGCGGAGAAGGGTGGTGTGAGGACGACTCTGGTGTGGCAGTGCCAGCTCTGTCTCCCTCTCGAGATTTTGAAAATTGAATTGAATAAGTTGGAAGGTTTGATTTGACGGTTGAGATTTTCTGGGGGAGCTTGAAGTGTCCCGTTTCCGTTGGATTCGGAAAAAGGTAACGGTACTTTCGGGGTAGGGACTGACGGAGATACATTTTGGCGCTAATCCAGTCCAATGGAGAAGTAAATCTTGTGCACGCACTAATCTAAATTTGAATCGAAGTGTTAAGCAGTGTCGCAATTCATTCCTCCTTTATATTAAATGAGAATAATTATTTTAAACAACAACATTTTTTTTGTTATTTTTTAACGAGAAGATTTTTAGTCGTTATTGTTCAATGAGAATATTTTTACTAATTTTTTAATCTTTTATCTCTTTATTTTTAATATCTTTAATTCTAAATTAAATTTTAATATTTTAAAAAAAAATTATCAATAATTAAAAATTTATCTTATATATTAAATGAAAATAACTATTTTGAACGAAAGAATTTTTAGCTGTTATTATTTAATAAGAGTGTTTTTAGTCATTATTTTTCAATGAGAGCGTTTTTAGGAATTTTTTAACCTCTTATTGCGTTCAATATATCATTGTCAACGTCTTTAGTTCTAAATTGAATTTTAATATTTTTTTTTAAAAAATATCAATAATTAAAAAGTAACATTATATTACAATAATTGTTTATTATAAATTTAAAATATAATCTATATGTTTAAAAATATTTATTTATTACAAATTTTATCCATCCTATATATTAAATGAAAATAGCTATCTTGAACGAAAAGGTTTTTAGTTGTTATTCTTTAATAAGAGTATTTTTAGCTATCATTCTTCAATAAAAGCGTTTTTAGGAATTTTTTAACCTCTTATCGCTTTCAATATATCATTTTCAATGTCTTTAGTTCTAAATTGAATTTTAATATTTTTTAAAAGAAAATATCAATAATTAAAAATTAACATTGTATTACACGAATTGTTTATTATAAATTTAAAATATAATCTATATATTCAAAAATATTTATTTATTACAAATTTTAATTATAATATATTTATATATTTAGAAGCATTTGTTTATTATAAATTTAAGTTATATAAAATAAATATTCATTCTGTGCAATGCACAGTTTAAAATACTAGTTAATATTGTATTACAACAATTGTTTGTTATAAATTTAAAATATAATTTATATGTTCAAAAATATTTATTTATTACAAATTTTAATTATAATATAATTTATATATTCAAAAATACTTATTTATTATAAATTTAAACTATATAAAATAAATATTTATTCTGCACAATGCATAAATTAAAATACTAGTTAAAAAATTAAAATAGAAAAATAGAAAACAAAATAACATGACTCATTTTTAATTTTTACTCAGGTCTATACTTCTTTTATTTTTTTTTTTGTCCTAGTTCTGGTTCAATCCCCAAATGTTGCTTTTTTTTTTTTTTTTTTTGTTCCAGTCAAAATTTAGTATCATCAATGTTATGCCCCTCTAGCTCTAACCGTTTCAACATGTCATCTCCTTTCTCATTTCCCTCCTTATCGTTACCTTCCACCTCCGACCACAACTTCAAAAGGTTGTCTCCAATGCTAGGTAATGACGACTGACGAGTTTCCTAAGAGCAAGAGACAAAAGTGAGAAAAAGAAGAGTTTTAAGATTGTTTGATTTATTTCCGTTTTTCTGGTTATAATTTATAAAAGTTTCTGGTCTTTTTTATAAAAAATAAATGGGTGTATTTTTTCCTTAATTATAAAAAAATATAGATTTATTTTTAAATATATTAATTGTTAATTTTTTTATACTCTTAATTTATTATAAAGTTTATTAATAAGACAATCACTCATTTACTATGTAAATACATGTATTCATAAGTCTATTATCAATACAAGTAACACTTATTTGTGAAAAAATATATTTTAAATTACGAATAGGGTAGTTGAATATAATCATCACTTAGACAATTTAATTATATGAATAGTTTTAGAATAAATATTAAATTTATGACATCATTAATTAAAATAATTAGTTTAAATATTTTTATTGGTATTGATGAAATTTTTTCTGAATTGATGAATTAATTATTTTTCTTACAATAAAAAAGTTATAAAACATTTTAAAAAAACTATTTTAAACAGAAAAGAAAAAACAAACTGACTGATATTCTTAATTTTTAAAGAATTTAAGTTTTGCAATTTTTACACTTTCAATTAATTAGAAATTATTTTAAATATAATTTTTAAAATAATTATTATAAAATTTATCGATCTTATAATTAGATGTTACTTTAAAAAAATTATATTTTACTGTATTTAAATTAATTCTTTTTTAAAACAATTTTGAGCAACATTTCATCTTCGTTTTCACTTTTTGAGAACTTTCGCTAATGGCTCTGAAATCGGCTGCGTCTATACAGCATTCGGTCTTCGATATGGAGCTTGGCGGTTGTCACTAGGAAGCATGCATGATACGAATGAAGCAAAGCTATGAAAAATGTTGAAATAATGAAATCCTTCTAAAACATTAGTAAGGGAGTTATTGGTGAGGAGAAGGGGGAAAGGTCTCTTTGGAATGAGGAGGTAGGCAAGGGGCTTGAAAATGTTGAAAGAGAAGGAATGTTTTGAGGCCTAACCTCTAACAATGTTGAAGAAGAGGAGGTGAACACGGGCCTAACAATGTTAGAGAAAACAACATATAGAAAACAAAAATAAGACTGAGTTGTTTTGATTTGCTTATTTTAAAATTCTAAAAAAGAATAGTTATTTTGGAAAATAATTATCACAAAATTTCTTCATCCAACAAGTTGTTATTTTTTTTAATTTTCTGAAAAAGTAAACAAACGTGCTCTTATTTTTTTTAATCTTTATGTTAATTTAATATATTATAATAATATTTTAATGTGTTGTGAATTTTATTCATTGTGCTTGACGCATCACTTGCATGTGTCCATAAAGTTTTACAGTCTGTTTGCAAGCGGTGAAATGGAGGAAAATAGGAGGGAAAGGATGAAAATGGGTAGGTAAAAAATATTTTGAGTTGTTTGATAGAGTATAATTAGAGAGGTGAGAAATTTAAAATAGTTGGGCTCTACGGACATCGATTTCATTGTAGATATGACAAGAAATAGCAAAGAAATTAGACGTTGTTATTAATAGTCGACTATTAGTGTGAATAAAAAAAAATAGTCGACTATGACATATATTAGTCAACTATTATATATAATATACACAATTAATTGAATATTGATTTTTGTTGTACCGGTAATAGTCGACTATAAAAATTGGTTTAATTTTAATCTAAATTTTTTTACTCTCTTTTCATTCAAATTAAACAATCTTATAATAATATTTCTACCCTATTTCACTCATATTCCTCTATAATCAAACAATTCATATTTCTATACTATTTCCTATTTATTTTTCTCTTTATTTCTCTTCAACCTATTTCCATCTACTCTATTTCTTTCTTTTTTACCAAACAGATCATTACTCTAAATGGAGAGAGAAATTCGAGGCATGCTACACTTGTAGCTGATCCAGTTTTATGTTTGATATATCTATATGTTTATTAGTTGATATTTGTTATCTATTTTTTAACTATTATCTATAACTATTATAATGGAGATATTTTATTTTGGTGTATACTTTTTATTAGACATTTTTATCTTTGTTTTTCATTAATAGTTTAATAGATATATATTATTAGTGTAAGAAAATCTACATTATTAATTAATTAGAAATTAACTTTGGTGTGACTTTTAAGGTAGTTTTTATCAAAGTTAACAAACTTAATATATGATAAAAAAAACTTTGTAATTAGATGATAGTGTAAAAAAAATTTACACTGTCAATGCATATATTTTTTTCTCAATTTTTATACCCCAAATATGATAAAAGAAAATTACATCATAAACATGACAATATTAAGAAACTTAAAAACATTAGATAAGATGATCAAAATGAATAAAATAGGAAGAAAAGACAAAAGTAAAAGACCAATTTAAGTACTAAAACATAAAATATATTAATGTAAAAGTTCAAAAATTGTTCTCATCAAGTTGATTCTAGATAAAAAAAAATTAAGAACCGAATTAATTATAATTAATTTAATTTAAATTTAAAATAAAAATAATTAATCAAATCAATCTAAACTAAATCAATTTATTTAATTTAAATTGTTAGAATCATCATATCATTTTGATCCGATGAACACTCCTAATCCTAAACAAACATAGCTACTAGTCTATGTTTGATATTTTATATTATTTAAAACTTATTTCTCAAAAGAGTTTAATGGTCATGCACTGATAGTGTAAAGTAGTTTTACACTATCATCCAATCACAAACAACTATTTATTGTAAGTTTGTTGACTTTTATAATAAATACTTTAAAAGTCATATTAACGCTGATTTCTAATTGGATGACAGTATAGAACTTTTTACACTGAAAATATGTAATTGTAAGAGAAAAGTATTTTTAAAAGACTAACATTCTTTTTTTTTTTTCCTTCTACTACTTACTATACTATTCATTCATGTAAGACCTTTAATTGTCCCTAGAAATAAATTGTACCCATCTCTCTTAGTGGGAATGAATTGGTGAGAATAACACTCAAAACATTTATGTTTGAGTGTGTTTTAAATATGTGATCTTAGAAATGTAATATTTTTATGTTAGTTATGAGCTTTAAAAAATTATGGCTTAAATACACTTTTGGTCTTTTATCTTTTTAAGAAAATTCGTTTTGGTCTTTTATCTTTTTAAAATACTCCATTTTGGTCTTTCCGTCAAGTTAAAACTAACGTCATTAGTGTTTTATATTTGAAATAATTAATTTTAAACATAATGGCAGTTTTTAACCCCTACTATTCGCAGAACCATTAAAAACCCTAAACTTTTACGAACTCATAATTGGAGCAAAATTTTGAAAAATTAATTGAGGGCTTTTTTGTATCTCTTAAAGGCAAGCAAAAGCTCTCAAAGTTTGTAACAAATCGTTTCTTGTATCGAAATTTTTTACCAATATCGATGTGCGTTTTTAAAATCTAATAAATAAAATTAATATAGTGACCTATTAAAAACCACCACTATGTTAAAATTAATTATTTTAAAACTCATGTTCTTCTTCTTCGTCTTCCCCCTTTTTCTTTGACAAATCAATCTCAAAAATGAAAACCCCCAACCTCAATTTAACAAATCCAACCCCAAAATTAATCTCAAAAGCAATTTTGCAAATAAAAAATGAGAATAAATCACAGTTATTGCTGCATAAATCACATCCTTTCACCACCATTAAGCCAACAACAAAACCCGCTGCGAAGCTGCCACTAAGCGCAACCACCGTGAGGGGAACAACTTACTAGTGAAAGATTTGGGAATGGAGAAAAGACGAAAAGTAGGAAGAGAGGAAGAAGGAAGATGAAGAGAAGGAAGAGGGAAGATGAAGAGAGAGAAGGGAGGAAGAGGGAAGATGAAGAGAGGAAGGGAGGAAGAGGGAAGAAAAAGAAAAAGAGAACATTTTGTGGCAGTTTTTAACTATTATTTGTTTAAAAATTTGATTTTTTCGTTATCAAAGTTAATATTGTTAACGATAAAGACCAAAATGAAGAATTTTAAAAAGATAAAAGACCAAATTGACGCTTTCAAAAGATAAAGGACCAAAACAAATTTTCTTAAAAAGATAAAGGGCCAAAAGTATATTTAAGCCAAAAATTATTTATAAGTATTATTTGTTTTCGAAGAAGTAATAATATCTTGCTTTATTTTATTTTTATTCTTATGGTGATTGTTAAGACAAAGGACGATCTTAAGACCTTCATTTTATTTTGATAATAACAAATAGTCTAACGCTTAATCGTCTAATCACACGTTTTTACTGTATGCTTTCTCAATCGTTTGTTCACGTGAATATGTTAAAATTAAAGATGTTATGCTGACTAACCCCTTCAGACAATGTATTCCAAAATATGTTTAACTATTTTTTTATTCAAAAGTATTGTTACACGAGAACCTTTTTCGTTTTTGGAGTTCGCGAACCTATTTCCTTGAAAAAGAAGACGTCTACATACCTCTTGCTAAAAAAGTACAGCTTTATGCTAAAAAGAAGGAACTAAAGTACAATTGTTAGTACTAAAAGTGAAAATATGTCCACTGCAACAAGATTGAGTATGAGAAAGGCAAGATAAACAAACTGTTTTATCTTACTAGTGTGACCGGTTGGTGAAAAACATTAAATGTGACATTTAATGCTCTAGCGTCTATTTTCTTCTTTTTACAACATCAGACGAAGGATGTCTCTAAAGCACTCACAACGGACACCTTCGGGAGAACACTATAAATAGAAAAGAAGATCATTGTTAAAGACATAAAACTCTTGGAAAATTCTTTCTACTTTCTTTCTGTAAACTTGAATAAATCCTTCTTGTAACAAATTCTTGAGCTTCATTGTATATTCATCTGATAAGACGTAACTAAAAGTTTGATATCTTATCCTTAACCATTTTTATGTGAAATTGGTGGAAGTCTGAAAAGTTTTGTATCAAAGAATACTTGGGTATTTACTTGGAGAGGAAAGTGAAAGACTACTTGGGTTGAGTGTGAAGAGGCTTGGATAAAAGAATATTTGTAACTTTTTAAGTTATAGTAAGACTTTGTAGTGTACCAAGAACTAGACGTAATTTCTGGGATGAGACAAACCGATATAAATTTTGTTTTTCTCTTTAATATCTTTTTTTCGTTTTTATAAATCTCTTTTAAAAATATCTTTCCTTAGCTTGTCAGATGAAACATATCTTCAAAAAGGTTTGTTGCGTTGTTCTTGTGGTTTACAGTGATGGATAAGAAAGTTATATCTTAACAAAAGTACGAGAAGTTATTTTTAACCTAATTATAACTTTCATTTTATTCTTACTTTTTGTTTTAATAATTTTGAATTTTTAAAATATTATAAAATCTAACCAATCATGTTTTTGAATTTATTCAATAATAACATTATTAGTTATAGTATTCTTGTAAATGTAAATTCAAACTAATGTGAATTGGTGCAATTTCAATTTTTTAGGTTGGGGGGATGGGAGAGTGTGATATATATATCCTACTATATATATAAATGTGTAAAATTATCTATTTCTTTAGGTCTCCACTCTCCTCACTCTCCCTTATATTCACTTTTATTTAAATACTCTCTTTCATGAAAAGGTGAACTTCACTCTCCTAACATGCATTTGGTATATCCTCTTATGCTTTTAATGTCAACTAAACAATTTAACAAGCTATAACTAAATATCAAAAACTAATTTCAAATATATATATTTTATCTTCAAAATTCAAATAAAGTCCTAATATGCATCTGATATATCCTCTTATATTTTTAATATCAACTTAACAGTTTAACAAGTTGTAATTGAATATCACAAACCAATTTTTAATATATATATATATATATATATATATATATATATATATATATTTATTTATTTATTTATTTATTTATAATCTTCAAAAATTCAAATACACTCCTAACATGCACATGATATCCTACCGAGAGTATTTTTAATTGTCATTCTTCAACAAGAACATTTTTAGGGATTTTTTTTAACTCCTTATCTCTTTCAATATTCTATTTTCAATATCTTTGGTTTTAACTTGAATTTCAATATTTTTTTAAAAAAATTATCAATAATTAAAAATAATATTGTATCATAATATAAAGTATTTATCATAAGTTTAAAATGTAATTGATATGTTCTAAAATATTTATTTTTTACAAATTCAATTATAATATAATTTATATATCTAGAAGTATTTATTTATTATAAATTTTAGTTATATAAAATAAACATTTATTTTGTGCAATGCACAGGCTAAAATACTATCCCTTTCTATATATAAGCGTATGAAACTATTTGCTTCCTTAAGTCTTCACTCTCCTTACTTTCCCTCACATCCACTTTCATTTGAATACTCTTCTTTTATGAAGATGTGAACTTACTCTCTTAACATGCATCTGGTATATCCTCTTATATTTTTAATATTAACTGAATGGTTTAACAACCTATAACTGAATATCAAAAATAAATTTCAAATATATATATTTTATCTTCAAAATTCAAATAAGCTCCTAATATGCATCTGATATATCCTTTTATGCTTTTAATATCAACTAAACAGTTTAACCAGTTATAATTGAATATCACAAACCAATTTTGAATATATATATATATATATATATATATATATATTTTATTTTTATTTTATTTTCAAAATTCAAATACGCTTCTAACATGCATATGATATTACTCTGAAAGTATTTTTAACTTTTATTTTTCAATGAGAGCATTTTTAGAAATTTTTCTTAACTTTTTATTTCTTTTAATCTATTATTTTCAATATCTTTAGTTTTAACTTGAATTTCAATTTTTTTTTAAAAATATCAATAATTAAAAACAATATTGTATCACAATATAAAGTATTTATCATAAATCTAAAATATAATTTATATATCTAAAAGTATTTATTTATTATAAATTTTAGTTATATAAAATAAACATTTATTTTATGTAATACACAGACTAAAATACTAGTGTGTATGTGTGTATGTATATATATATATATATATATATAGAGAGAGAGAGAGAGAGAGAGAGAATATGAGAAAAAATTGAGTTGATTAATTTAAACAATAATTTCTTTTGATTAAAATAACATTGTATTGTGTGTGTAAATAAAATAAAATAAAATCAAAGAGAAAATTCAAGTCAATTGTATTGGACCTTCATCATGAATACCAAATTATATTCATTTAATTTATCATTTTGAAACAAAGTAAGAGCAAATATAAACATTAAATATAGAAAAGCTATAAAGATAGTATAATTCAGAAACTTATCTCCACTTGCAGCCATTAGTATCATAAGAAAAAATCACCTAAAGCTCGCAATAAAGTAAAGAAAGAAAATAGAGAAAGGATTCTTATAGCCTTAACCTTTTTTGGAGCATTATAGGCTTTTTATAGACAAGGCAAGAAACCCCTCATGAATTGTTAAAATGTAATTGACCTTATATTGACTCATCCATTAAAAGCCAATAATATAAAATTGTAACAAGTACTTCTTAATTAAAATTTGTCATTCTGCTCTGTCTATATCCCACTTATTCTTTGCAGATGATGGCATTTTATTTTCAAGGGCCACTTTGGAAAAGGCAACAAATATTAGAGGAATCCTCCAAAGATATGAAGCTACTTCTGAACAAGTCAATTTGAACAAATCAGAGCTATCTTGTAGTCAAAATGTCTCTAGTACCAGGATGGATGAGCTTAAGATGCTTCTTAGAGTAAAGGCAGTAGTAGTAGCTCATGATAAATATTTGAGATTGCCTACTTTGGTGGGCAGATCTAAATCCCAAGTTTTTCAATTTGTTTGTGACAGAGTTTGGAAAAAGCTAAAAGGTTGGAAAAAAAAGATATTATCTAGAGCAGGAAGGAAGGTTATTATTAAATCTGTTATGCAATCCATCCCAACCTATATTATGGGATGCTTTGAACTCTAATTCTATTTGCCATGAGATAGAGAGCCTAATAGATACATTTTTCTGGGGCAGTGATGTTGAGGGGAGGAAAATTCATTGGATGAGCCGGAAAAAATTGACAAAGAGTAAGAAAGATGGAGGTTTGGGCTTTAGGTATGTAAAAGCTTTTAATATGGCACTTTTGGCAAAACAGTGGTGGAGACTTTTGCTGAATGCTAATTCTCTGTTGTCAAAAGTTTTTAAAGCTCGTTATTTTCCACACAAAGGTGCTGTAGCAGTTGCACTTGGCTATAGACCAAGTTATGTTTAGTCAAGTATGCAGAAAGCAAAATGGATTGTTAAAGCTGGGGGATTTTGGCATGTTGGAGATGATTCTCAGGTGAAAGTGTGTGGTGATAAATGGATTCTGAAGCTTCCTGGCTATTTGATTTCGCTGGATGAGTGTCAAAACATTAGCTCTGATTTATATGTACGTGACTTAATTTGTCAGGATATACGTAGCTGGAATGAACTACTGATTCATGATCTTTTCTCAGTCGAGGTGGCTCAAAGAATAATATCTTTGCCTGTTAGCCAATCATGTACCAATGATACTTATATTTGGAGCTTTACCAAAGATGGGAACTATACAGTTAAATCTAGTTATGTGTTGGCTCGTTCCAGGCTTGATTTGAATGAAGCATCACCTAACACAAATACTGATCCTATATGGAAAAGTATTTGGAATGTTCCTGCAGTACCAAAAATAAAGAATATGGTGTGGTGAGCTTGTGTAGATATTCTTCCAGTGGGTGTTAACCTTCAACGTAGACATGCAATTTTGGATCCTATTTGTTCTCATTGCAGGGAGGCTGAGGAAATGGTGACACATGCATTACTTACCTGTTCTGAGTCAAAAAAAGTCTAGTTTGGTTCCCCTTTGGCTATAAGGATCAGTATGTTAATTCAGCTGCTTTTAGGGACTGGTTGTGGGGTTTTTTTTTTAATTACAAGATGGCAGTGTAATTGCTGATACATTATGGGCCATATGGTATTCTAGAAACCAATGTGTTTTCAATGGGAAAAGAGTTGATTTCAGACAAACAATTTCAAAGGCATTGACTCAAAAAATTCCTCAAGCACACCAAAGGCAGCACGTACGGCACCCACTACAGTTTAGAGACATCCTGCACTTGATTCAATCAAAATAAATTTTGATGCATCTATTAAAGTGCATATAGGGACTGGTTGGGGTCTGGTGGCACGTAATCATAATGGGGAAGTTGTAGCAGCAGCTACGAAGTCTTCAAAATATTGCTATGATATGAACGTGGTTGAAGCTCTTGGATTTATTTGGGCAATGCAAGTGGTGAGTGAGACATGTATGTTTGAAGCAGTTTATGAAACAGATTGCAAAGTGTTGTTTGACTAATGGCACATAAATTCTCCTTTTGACAGAAGTTACTATGCTGGTCTAATCAAAGATAGTAAATTGTTGAGTAGGAGTGTTCGTTCATGAGGACTTTTGTTCACCAAAAGGGAAGGAAATAAAGCAGCTCATGAGTTAGCAAATTTGTCTTTTACTATTAGTCACATGTACTGGTTTGATGAAGTTCCCTATCAGCTGCATCTTCTCATTACCCAAGATGTGATTGACTCTGATTTGGGTGAATAAAAGCCAGTATTTTTGATTTCAAAAAAATAATACTCCTTAATCAAATTCTGATTATTGGCAATAATTGAGCCACTTTAATTTTTACACTTATTGTTTTCCAACAAATTGGTTTAAAAAGACATTGTCAATTGTGCATGTAAGTGAGAGAGGGAAAGAAAGAGTCGGAGAATGTGGAGGGAAGAAAAGGGTTTAGAACTTCGGTTAAATAAAATCATAAATAGATTGATTATTTCAACTAAGAAGTCATCTAATTTCAAATCATAGATAGATATTTAAACAAAATGATTTGATTTTATTAATAATTCAGTTTGGATTACTTTTAACATATAAATCAAATTGAATTATCTTAATTGTCTGACATTGGATATTGGACCGACTTATTTCCTATCTAACTAGTCTGGTGGCTCACTTTGAGGTCGTACCTCAATCTAAAATGAACATAAATTTAATTTATTGAACAATAAATCATTAATATATATTATAAATTTATACTAACAATATAAAATCATATTAACAAATAATTTTATTAATACTGAAAATTGATATATACTATTAATTAATTGTTAATTAGAGTAAACTCATAATATTTATAATAACAATGTAATTTTTATCAGACTAAAGTCTATATCTATGAAAGTATGTCTAATCATTAATATTTTTTAATTGATATATGACATTTTTTTGTGATTACTATTTCAATCAAAGGTTACTATTGCAAATAATTTAAATATATAGAGATGATTAATGACACCAATAAACCAAAATTGCAAGTATATTTAATTATGATATTTTTACATTTTTCAATACGCACTGTATATTTTTCATTTTGCAAGTACTTCCGAAAGCACTAACGGGAAGTGGCCTAATTAATTCTTTCATATATTTAGGATATGTTTGGTTAATTAATGGAAGAATAAAAAAAAAACTAAAATAAATTAAATAAAGGCGAAAATAAAAGACAACTCATCAGTAGTATTTAACTAATGATTTTCTTTTTACCAAAAATTAAAGTCATGAGTGACTAAAGGAAAAATGTGACGGGAAAATTTCTCATGTTTTCTCCTTTTACAAAACACAACAGGGAAAAAAAAAAGTTTACCCAAATTAAATCTTCTAAGTTTATAACAAACCAAAAGAAGAAGAAAAAAAAGAAAAAGAGAGAGAGAGAGTAAATTCTATTGTACATGCTCGTTTATCATTCTTCCAAACATATCCTGATTAAGTTGGACGCTATGTCGCTGTCACCCATACTTGATAGTCATCAAAGTGCTAAGTGATTTATCGATCGCTTTCATGATCCTTTAATGTAGTTGTGGGTAAAAAATGCCGATGGCTTGTGCTAGACTTTTATGGAGCATCGAACTAGTATTTACCAGAGAAATTCTTGGGATGTGGAACTTTATAAACATATTTAATTTCACTTGTGACATGCGTAAGAGAGTTATTAATAGGGATAACAATGAGTAGGGTATGGATACAGTTTATTGTACCCGTTCTCATATATATCCTCGTTTGAAAAAAATATCTATATCTATTCTCATACCCGTGTAAATAGCAACTTTAATTTTCATTTCCATACCTGCTAGATACTTATATATCCATATATGCACTCGCTATCCGCCCTTTGCTTATGTGTAAAGTCAATAAATTAATAAAAAAAATATTAATTAGAAAATTTACTATAACTAAATTGCAAATTCAGTCTTAAATCATTCAAATAAAACCTTAAATCATCCAAACTTATCCTTAATTCATCCAAATATAACATTAAAAGTATCCAAATATAATATTAAAAGCATCTAAACATAACCTTACATCATTCAAAAATATGTCATAATTAAACATTAGAAACATAGTCATCTAACATAATCATTCTCATTTAGAATTTTATAATATAATAAAAAAATAACGGTACATTACTCCCATCATTTAGGAGATGCATTGTTAATTTTTCATCATGTTAGAGGACCAGAATTTACTTTGCCATTCAAATTCCAAGGATGAAATCCGTGTGCTCAATACATATTTTTCTAATAAATGGTGCTGCATTATCAAATAAACATGTTTGTAAGCATTGTAGTTTCAGGACTTCTAAATTAGGCTTTTCATCAAATAGTATTTGTTTTGCTGAACTTTTGGCACATTCAGTTATATCTTATATGCAATCCAACTTATTTCTTTGTTTAGGTAATTTTATCGTTTGTGAATATATCTTAAATGTAATCCATCTTATTTCTCTATCTTTCAACAAGCTAATATGTGTGTGAGTATTTTAGTTGAAATGAAATGCCCAAAAATGGAAGGTCTCTTCTAGATACAACAAAACAAAAAATAGAAAAATGTGTAAATTACTTCACTTGGATGTGGAGAAGAGATTTTAGGATTCAGGTGTTATATTTTATTACTTAAATCAATAATTAATAAAATTATATATATATATATATATATGTGTGTGTGTGTGTGTGTGTGTGTGTGCATGTAGATATGGGGCGAGTACTATAGTATTCATACTCGCATTCATCCCTGTTAAATTTTGCGGGTAATTACCCACCCTCGACCTATCCCCGTTAAGCGGGTAATTTTCCTTCCCGTTGCGGATATTTTTTGCGGGTACTCATTGGGTCTGGGTATAATTGTCATCTCTAGTTATTAATAAAGATAGAGTAAATTATACTCTTCTCTCTTAAAAAATGCAAGTATATTACAGTGTATTTTTTTTCTTATATTAAAATATATAGTTTAGTTCATTTAACTTAATACCGTTAAATATAATATTTAATAATAGTATTAAATAAATTATAAACTATATTTAATAAATAAAATAATTAATACTATGTAAGAAAAATATAAGCTTATTTATATATCTATATAAATACTACATTAATAACATTAATTAAATATTACCTTAATACTCGTTTACTTATATATACTATTTTATTTTTTCAATTTGATCACTTTAAAATATGTTTTATGCAAACAATAATTAAAAATAAAGATTTTTTAAATATATAATTAAATTTAATATAATTCATAATAATTTCTTGAAACTAATAATAAAAAATATAAATTAAAAGATAATTTGTTATATATATATATATATAAAATATAGTAATATACATTTGAAATTTTATTTTTATTATTGTTTAAAAAGAAGTTTATAAAATTTATTTTAAAATAAATATAGATTGATATATTCAATTGTATATATTTTAAATAAATTGATAAAACAATATATATATATGTGTGTGTGTGTGTGTGTGTGTGTTTATCTATTTAATTGTGTGTAGGGAATGAATCAAATTATACCAGAACAACTCTCATCAAATATTAAAGGAGGAGAATGTGTATTTTAACAGGGGTGGGAGAATCATGTAATAACTACATCTCTCAAGGAATGATAGTACAAAAAATAGTTTGGTAATAATTTTTTTGGCTTAAATATGTTTTAAGTCTCTGTAAATATGACTTTGTCTAATTTTAGATTCTTGACATTTTCTTACTGTTCTTTTTTAGTCCTTATCATTAACTATAGTTAATTTAGTGCTAACATGGCTAACAAATAAAAAAATATTAATTAAGATAATTAAAGTAATGAAGATATTTTAAATTAAGATAATTAGATTATTTTAGATTGTAATTCAATTAAATAATGTATTTATTATTTTATATAAATAAGGTAATTACATATAATTTAATTTTACAATTTATTTTTAATTTTTAATATATTATGAACAGTGATTTTTATTGCTTTTAATATTATTTTTACTTTTCAATTCACTAATATATTTTTAACATTGTAATTTTTTTAAAAAAATATAATTTACATAGACGCTTATAATTCACTTTTAATATATAACTTTGATGTTATTTTTATATTTTAATTCATTAATTTTGACTGATTGTATTATAATTTATTTTTTTAATATATCACAAGTAGTGATTGTTTCTCTAAAGATAAATTAATATATTAAAAATAAATTACAAGCATCTAAATAAATTATAAATTTTTAAAAAAAAGTAAAATGTTAAAAATAAATTAGTGAATTGAAAAGTAAGAACAATATTAAAAAGAATAAAAATTATTGTTCATAATATATTAAAATTAAAAATAACTTATAAATGTGAATTATATACAATTACCTTATTTATATAAAATAATAAATACATTACTTAATTGAATTGCATGCCTAAAAATAATTTAATTATCTTAATTTAAAATATTCCTCATTACCTTAATTATCTTAATTAATATTATTTATTTTGTTAGTCAAGTCAGCACTAAATTAACTAGAGCTAATGATAAGGGCTAAAAAAGAACAGTAAAAAAATGTCAGGGATCTAAAACTAACAAATTTTTTTTTGCAAGGACTAAAACCAGACAGAGTCATATTTACAAGAACTTAAAACATATTTAAGCCTAATTTTTTTAACAAAAGATAACATTACTTAAACAAAAATAAAAAAATGAAATAGAGTGTCATATACTTGAATTTGTCAAGAAAGGAAAGTATATATTTTAATAAAAGAGGAGAGCATGGTATAATATTTGCATCTCTCAAGAGAGAAAAGTATAATTTACTCGTAAAGATTCAAGAACGAAAACTCTATAGACTTATTTAAATTCATACTTAATGATTATGTTATATTTTTGTCTAAAATTTTAATAATAATTATTTTAAATAAGTGTAATATTTTTCCCTGTCTTTTATAGTAAAGTGTCTAACTGTCTATTATCTATGTTTTGAGACAAGTAAATATATTAAAAAGGATTTTTTTACTAACCATTATCTTTGTAATAATGATTAAAAAATTAAAGTGAAAGATAAGTATAAGGTTTGTTTTTATTTTTATTTTGATTTCTAATTAAATAATTTGTTTATTGATTTTTAATAATCCTTCCTCTCCATATATAATTTGGAATATCTATCTTGAACGAGAGTATTTTTAGTTGCTATTCTTCAACGAGAATATTTTTAGCCGTCATTCTTCAACAAAAGCGTTTTTATGAATTTTTTTTAACTTCTCATCTCTTTCAATCCATCATTTTTAATATATTTAGTTCTAAATTGAATTTTAATATTTTTTTAAAATAATTTGTCTTTATTAAAAATTAACATTGTATTACAATATTTGTTTATTATAAATTTAAAATGTAATCTATATGTTGAAAAATATTTATTTATTACAAATTTTAATTATAATAAAATTTATATATTCATAAGTATTTATTTATTATAAATTAAGTTATATAAAATAAATATTTATTCTGTACAATACACAGGTTAAATTACTAGTTATTCTAAGAATGATGTAAGGTTGTTCATTAACTGATCCAATTCAATGAAAATAAAAAAATTGAAAAAATTGAAAATTGGATAAATCAAAAGTAAAAATATTAATTTTTTATTAAATTGGATCAAATTTTGTATTTGATTTTGAAAACCAATCAAATATAATTCAAATCAAACTTATACATATTGATATATTTTTCTTTATAAATTTATGATATAACTCATATTTACATTTTTATTTCTTATATATTTAAAAAAGTATCACATAATTTATATGTAATTATGAAAAATATATTTAATTAAAGATAATTTTTAGTAACTATTTAAATAAAGATACATAAATATAATTGGGCTTGATGTTCACTTGTATGTTTGGAGAAGTTTAGTTATTTTATAGTTTAGGTGTTTTATTTGTTTTCGGTTTTGTTGTTTATTGCTTTGTCTGGTTTAATAATATCGCTTATCCTAATGAGTTTTACAGATCCACCGGACCAAAAGCTTCTCAAACTCAAGCATTTACTTTTCTAGTTAGAGACCAACATCTTGGGGCTAACGCAGGATCTGTTGAAAGACCTACATGTTTAGGTAAATATCTAATGCATTCCCCAACTAAAGAAGTCATTTTTGGTGGAAAAATTATGCATTTTTGGGATTTGTGTGCTCCTTGGTTAGAACCTTTAAGGAGTCCTAATTTATGTAAATTTATTTTTAATAATATATATTTAAAGAGTTATACTACATACTATTAGTTATATAATAACTTATAAATGACATATTTTAAATTTTAAGTTATTTTTTATTATATTTACTATATATCTTACTATTTATTTAATACTTCCTCTAAAAAACCAAAACTAAAACTGAAAATCAATTCAATCCAAACCGCTTTAGATTAAATTGAATTTAATTTGTTTTAAATATTAAGTCAAACCGATTAGACGATGAATTAAAAAAACTAAAATGATTAAATCAAATAATTTTTCTTTTCAAAACCGGTCCAATTTAATCCACAAACACTCCAACGATAACGGATGTAAAATTATGTGAGTGACGATTACATCAAGAAATAAAAATACATATATCGATTTCTAGTATGTGCCTAGAGTATCTCTGATCATTTGTGCTTGGGAATGCAGGTGTGTACATGTAAGCACACGCGTGTGCATATAACTATTATTTCAGGTTTTATTTAAAAATTTACAAAATAATATTTTTAAATTTTAAAAATAGATATATTTAAAAGTTTAATGAATATATACTGTCTGTATAAATTTATACTATCAACCAATTAAAATTTAATTTGGTGTCATTTTTAAGATAATTATTATCAAAGTCAATAAACTTATCATATATAATGATTTGTGATTAGATGACAGTATACAAAAATTTTACACTATTAGTGCTGAAGGTGCATATCCTTTTTTCTCTATATTTAACTAACTTATATTTTCGTATTTTTATATTTTTCAATTCACTTAGTGGAAATATTAATGCATAATAATATATTATTTTTTTAAATATTTTAAACAATAAATAATTAAAACAATAATGTATTAATGTAACACTGCAACAATTACTTTAAAATTAAGCGCATAGACGCATGTTAGCTCTTGGTGTGTCTCACTTATTTGGCCTAAAAAATGCCACCCGATATCGACCAATTTTCATAAGCCGTCTCAATCCTAAAGGCTAAAACACAAAGATGCATGGGCCACTGTTTCCGCTAAGGAGAAACAACCACGTATGAAATTTCATTTATTGAGTTGGTGTAAAATGTACCATATTTCAGATTTTCCACATTCTTGTAATTTTTTTTCCCTAAATCTTCCAATTTATCTTAGGCTTCTGAGCAACGTGGTTTATTAAATTAATGTCTTGTATCCAACTCGTTTAATTCAATCATTAGCATAAAGTACCTTTCACATTGACATAGGAATTAACGAGGTCGATTTGAGATTGAATTGACCTTAAATCGGGGCTATTCTCATTTTTTTAAAAGTTTAAAAGCATTTTTTTTATCTTCTTACTATTGACTCCTTATTTTATTTTTTTACAAATTTGATCTTTTATTATTTTAATTATGTAATTTTAGTTCATTTGTTAACTTTATGTTCAATATTTTAACAAAAATGCTAATATGTCAATGTAATAAAGTGTTACATTTGCATGTATGTACTGACATAACAGTGCAATAAGTGTCACATCACTATTTTTATTAAATACTAGTTGTTAGACCTTAGCAATGCACTGGTAAAATGTGTGTAAAGAGTATAATTATATTTTATTTAAAAAGAAGTTACATAAATTATATCATCACCTAGTTGAATAATTATTTAGAGTTAATATAATCACAAACTATTAAAAAGTAAATAAAACAATTAATACTGATTTTTATTTTTTTTATGCAAAACCAATATAAAACAACTAATATGAAATTCTATTTTTAATTTTAAATATTTTAAGTAATCATAACATATTTAATAGATATATACATTTAACAATATAATACTGCAGAGAAACGATGATAATGAATCTTTTACCAAAAAATATACTCTTATACACAAATATTTGAATCAAACATATATATCAAATAATAATAACGTATATGTAAAAAAAAAAATAAACAACTTTTATGCTCAATTATAATATTACTTAGTATATTTTATAAGTAATAATAAAATAGTTAATATTAAATTTAATTTAAAAATCATATCTAACACAAACAAATATTTTAATATAATAAGAAAAAAATCAGCTCTTTTATAAAAGATAGTAAAAAGCTTTCATATTATTTGATATAAGATTTTATGTAAGTAGTTTTAAAATATTTAGTAAATATTTTGGATTCAAATATTATTTTAAAATATTTAGAAAATATTTAGTATATATATAGTGTTTTCAAAATTTGTAGGAGCATGGTTTAAGGTTTAGGGAATCTAAATAGGTTGTGTCATTAATTATGCATAGAGATTATGTTTAGGCATTAAACAATGTGAAACAACAATTAATGTGAAAGTAATAATATCAATGAAATAATTAAAAGTTACATGAAAATTACTTAATTACCCTCATTTTAGGTGGGAAAAGGTACAGCAAATCTTATTGCTTTTATATATATTAAGATTAAGATTATATGTTGAGTTCACAAATTGACAAAAATTACACAATTAAAATAATGAAGATTACATTCATGAAAAAAATATAAAAGAACCAAATTCATGAAATGATGATAGTAGGACCAACAATGCAACTAAATATTTTCTTTAATGTATCAATCAACTACAAATATTGCAATGCCCAATTAGCCAACCAATTGCCATTAAGAATGCATGGGTGGCGGCCATATCTAGTGAAACGATGAAGCATCCCCAAAAAAAAACACAAAACAGACTTCTTTAGAGCAGTTTCAACTAATTATGAACAATTCATTTAATATCGATTAATGTAAAATTGATTGTTCATTAATAATCTTTAGCAGATTCTTACATTTTCTTTAATTACATTAAAAATTGACAGTATTTTTGCTTACTTTTAAAATAATTTTCTTTAAATATTGCTACTAGTAACATGAACAGTCGATGGATTTGTGACTCATGCTCAAGGACACGAGATCCTGTCCACCCATGTTTGACCTTTCGGAATTATTCGTACATTGAATGCCCAGACATTTAACCTTTCAAACCGATCAAACCAACGTCACGGTAAAGGATGATGTTCCTTTAACATATTCGTCGCTATTCACCAGTTGCGACCTTTTTCATTAATCATTAATTGTATCGATGTAAACCCATATCTATTAAGGCCTCTACTTTAAAATAATCAGGCATTGTTGAAACGTTTGAGGCTTTTAGCCATTTTATGCATTTTGAAGTAAGCAACATACTGTATTTTTCTAATTTTAAATTTTGAGTTGTTTCAAATTTTAAGAACACACTGGAACGTTTAACAGCAATTTTTCCACCCATCGATTCTGAATGTATCACATCATATATCACACCATCGTCATCGTGACTACCAACCCATCTTCATCGTTGTGAACAGTCTATATTTAAATATACAATCAACGTTAATCGACAACTTATTTTGGTGAGAAGATTAAATAAAATGCAAGAAAAATGGTTTGAAAATAAATCTATTATCAATGATTATGGCAAAGCCATATGCATCATGTCAAGTATTAGTATATAAGAGTTATATATTATTCATAAATATTTTTTATAATATTTTTTTTTCTCCATCTTATCTTATTCTATATGTCTTTTTCTTTTCTCCTTCTCTTTCTTTTTATTATACAAAAAATTATAGAAATACATTTTCTCTTAATATCAAAAAACATATATAGTCCAATTAGATGCACTTAACAAAATATCGCTTTCATTGTGTTAAATTGGTAATCGCTTGATCATGTCATCATAATTAAATTGTTTTAAAATTGAAATACCAATTACTGAACAAAATGACTTTTAAGGTTTATTCTCTTTTCCGATAATTTATGTAGCTTTTCTTATATATCTCACACTTTATTTTCTATACTTTTTTCATTTCTTTGAAATTTTGTTACTTAAATTTATTTAATTTAAATTTAATTTTTAATACATTATATTAAATTGATAGACATGAAAATTAGGTATTTTAATTTAAAAAATTGTTTTCATAAATTTATTTTGAATTTTAAAATTTTATTACCTTAATTTATTTTTATTCAGTAAACATTTTATTATTAATAGAAAAAAATATTTTTTATTAAGATTTTTCTTATTTAAATTTTAGAAATAGCAAACAATAAACGAAAACGTAGTGATTATGATACGAATTAACGCATAAATATACCCATCCAAGTGGCTTAGGACACCAACGCTTGCAAAGCCTTAAATTGCGCATTGAGTCGGCATTCGCGTGAGCTTTTGCAAATATATATAATAAATACACAATACACAACTAGTGCTGTCCTTTCGATCGAGCCTTGCCCACCCACACTCATCCTGACCTGAACACACTCATGGCAGTTTTGGCTGTCATGACTCATGACCATTTTTTTGTTACTAGCCTTACATTTAGATTTTTACCCTTTTATCACTGTTTCATTCTCCCCCGAGTCAGTACACAAATCCCACTATCATAACCAAGGACAAAATGTTCTAAAAAGAGTGTCAAATTAATTAGCCCATTTAATTAATTTAGTTATTTGAATAAACCAATGACTTGAAGTTGAAATAATATGTATAGATCTTATAATTATTGGCAAAAGTTTGGTCACCAACTTACAAACATCGCGAATAGCTACGGGTATCACAATAAAAACCCAAGTGTCGTATTACGAGTCTATGTTGTCAAACAGCAGGTACCCTTCAGCACTGGTACAAACTGGCAATTCATCAGATAAGAGGCTTCTGAATTATTAGAGACATGAAAATGACGTGACAGATAATGAAAATTGAAAAAAAGCGGATTGAACATTGCTATATATACATGGTCTTCAATGGGTTACCCCCTTTCTAATTTACTTCCCTTTCTTCCGCCAAACTGGTGTTTAAATTAATTATCTAGTATTCCATCTCGAAATCATTAATTTCAACCTAAAAAAAAATATGAAGATTGAATTAATTTTTAGGATGAACTATTAAGGGTTCATTACGAGGCTTCAGCTTAAATTGTATTTGGTAGCGAGTAAAGCCCCGCTGCAGACCTTTCTGTATGTGTATATTTATGGAAGTATAGAAGGTTGACATAATTAGGGTATATGGGTATTATCTGCCAAGTTAATATTTCTTCGGAATAAATTCTATGATATATATCCATTAGTAGTTTAGGAATAAAATTTAACAATGGATCGACAATTAGATAAAGTAGACAAGTCTCGAATTCTCTTATAGATGCAGATCAACCGAACCATTAGATCAGAAGCAACTGCTACGAACTAACAAGGGGACAACGAATATGTTAAGATAATGAAGTGAAATCTTCAATTCGATGGAAGAGTTATAACCAATCTGTGAAGAGAAAATAGAAAACAAATTAAGGACAAAACTTATATATAGTTTTATAGGTGTTGTTTGTACTATTCCCTAATTAGAATTAAAGTTTTACTCCGATAATATGTATAATCTTTTAATGTAAATCTTTATTTCACAAATTATTAAAATAAAATTTCAATTCTGATTAAAAAATAATACAAATAACACTTGTAAAACTGTATATAAGTTTTTTTCATAAATTAATGAGTTAATAATGAAACTATAAATTAAATTATAAATCTACAGAGTAAAAACAGTATGGTATATGTATACGTGGTAAAGTTAAACATACAGACTTTCAAAACACAAAAGTTTTACTGCAGAATAACTAATCAAGGACTCGTATTTTTTTTAATTGTAGGCAAAATGATATCATCTATATTGATTTAAGTTTTGTGTAAAATCTTTATTGAATTTGCAAATAACAATGCTCTATATATATTTAACTGGATCCGCATATATGCACCGTGAAATGATACAAAGGAGCCATCCTGTCAAACATCTCTTCAGCTATATATTTAATAATTTCTGGGAGAGTGCACAGTTCATACTTCATACTGGAAAATTGTTCCATCAAATCCCGTCCAGAATATCTAACTAGCAGCAAATTATCATTTGATGAGTGAAATATATATAAGTGTTGATTAAACATTTAAACTAGAGGTTCTTTTTTAAATTATATAATAAATTAATTAACATGCATGTACACAACTACACATGCAAGTAAGTGAATTAGATGTGCCTTTTTTAGCATGTAATATGCGGATTAGCTAACAGTAAGTGTCTTAGATAGCCAGGAATATGTGGATCTGAGTTATATATATATATAGATGCTTATGTGAATAATATATATATATATATATATATATATATATATATATATATATATCAGTACAATTACATACTTATAATCAATGTCACAGTTCTAAGAACGATATTAATATTCCATGAAGAACAACTTTTTTCGTAGGTTAGTGAGATATGATTAAACTAGCTTGTATTAATTAATTTGGGCCATATATATGATTGAGATGTTTAAACGAGAATCATCCAATGCAAAAGTGTACAGATTAAAGTTGGTCGAGAAAAAGCATTAGATTCCACATTTTTGCTGAATAAATATAAATTTTGTCAAGGAAAAAAATATATGAAACTTTTGGGTTATATAGACGGATCGTTTTATTTGGGTAAAATAAGATGATGGTACGTACGTGGGGTGGGTGGAGGGTTTTGGACAAGTGTGAATTTTTGTACAGCTTTCTTTAATTTCATTGGTTTCATTTCATATGATCACATGGGTCATGCAGACACTTCTCTATACTTAACATTATTTATTTATTGGTATATATATACATGCATGGTGCCACATAGGGCCCTCCCCCCCAATATTAGAAGGTGAAGCTATCCCTACCATATATATAAACCACTTCTGTCATATTTAACTTAAATAACGAAATTAATTCAACACATTTCTGTGTGGCTGTTGTATACGCTGAACCCTGAGAGCAAATTAACACATATATAAAAGATTGAAAATGTAAGATACACTCCAGTTTTGACATAATAGAAAAGATTCTTTCTCATAAAGCTTCTCCTAAGAAAATCACTAATTACCCAGCTAGCTAGAACAACTTTTGATTATTGAGATCAATCAGATGTAATTTCTCTTTCTCTTCAGAAAGAAACTCTTTTTACTTAATTAAGGTGACCTGCGCACCGGCGCATATTTATTTGTAGATGTATAACTGTTTATACATGACAATTGATGAAACTTACTGGGAGCCAATGTTGCAAGGAAATAATAAGCTTTAACTTCGCTATAAATTAACATGGATTTATTCCTTTATCTCCTTGCAAAACAATGCTCATAGCAAGAAACTTTCGGATGAAGTAAAGTCCACGTATATATGTGGCAAATTCCTTTATTCTATTAGATAAAATAGGATCTTACTTAATAATGGTAATCTAGACTTCGTTCTATGTGTTTCTATAGGAAATATTATTACTTCTATTCAGCCTATATTAATGAAACTCCAGAAGAAAAGTGAGACGTATATAGATGAAATTGCCCGAAAATCGGAAACGTTACTTTTATTTGAAGATTGATAGTTTCTATTATTTTTAACTCTTCTACATGTCATTTCAAGAATCAAAACTAAACTAAAACCAAAAGTACGGTAATTTCTTTAGTGTGATTTAGTGGGAATAATTATTTAGTTTTTATTTTTTTTTAAATCCCAGTCAGTGATGTTAAAATTAATTTACCCGCATCTTAACTGATTAATTATTCTTGTTGCATAAAGGCAAAATATTCACGTTCAAGCTAAAAAAATTATAAGGACATTTCTTACAACTTTACCATAAATTATTGATACAATATTGTCAAAAAAATAATTGATACAATTAAAATTCATTTTAATTGTGACCAAATATTTTTATCTATACACATCATGTAATTGTCCATCATTAAACTAAGTTCCCTTATTTTTGGGTTGCTAGGTATGTTTCATTGATTGTAAATCTCGTTTAAGACAAGATGAGGTACTAAATGTAGGCCTTTTTTTTAAGTGAATTTAAATCGTAATTAATTACTTTGTGGAAGACTAATTTTTTTCCACTAAACCTAACTCAATTGGTATAAAGTTAATTTCTCCTTTTGTAATTATTCATGTATTTATTATCTATGTAATGATCATTTTCTTTTATTAAAAAAAAATCTCTTGTCATAGTTATTTTTATAAATGAGTTTGAAACGTGTCACTATGTATTTATGAGTTATGGACAGTATCGTGTACCCATTATAAATTGTATTTAGTAAATGCCAAAAATTCAAATTTCTTCATATTTGAATACGTAAGTTGAGAATGTCATTCTTTTAATCAAACTGCCAAACTCTAACGTTCCATCTACCAACACCATTCCTGGTTTGGGACAGGATGGAGATGGTGTCTGCTGCAAAAATGTTTAGGGTTAAAACGCTCCGTTATTTCTTAAATAAAAAAAAACAATAAAAAAAGAAAAACTTAGGGTTTCAAAATAACGTCTTAGTCCGCACCTAAATCCACTCTCCCATAGATACGGTGCATAACACGCACCAATGAGAATCATTTAATGTGCAAAGGGCATGAGCAGCACTTTTAACCTTGGATGACACGACAGGCACAAATTAATAAATGAAAACGCTGAAAAAAGGAGAGCGTAAAATATACGCGCGAGTACTGTACCCGCTTTTTTTTTTCACCCTTCCGTCTAGGGTTTCCTCGCCGTCCACAAAGCCCATTATAAATGGTTAGCGATAAGAGCCGCACATTCTCACCACGTGGTGCTCGTTCATTGGCTCACTCTTTCTCTCTCCTAACGCTCTCTCTCTACATCTACAATTTCTATGCATATGGATCCTACACAGACATGACTCGCTACGGGTTTTTTTAATATACAAAACAAACACACCTTCTTCCAAGGACAACAAGATAAAAATTCTATCCCTCTCTCTCTCTCTCGTACTCACGCACACTCTCTCTCATCCGAAAGAATCGAAAGCCCTCTCTCTCTCTAGGGTTTCTGCTTCTTTCGCAGTCAAATTATGCTCGCGAAGGAGGGAATCGCAGCTCTGAGCTGAGCCACGTGGCTTCTCCGTCAAATGCGCCATCTCTCGGTGTGGTTTCTTCGCGGAGCCGTTGAGAATCGACAAGGAGGTGGGAGGGATCGTGTGTGGTGGTCCGCAGGTGAGTTCGGGTGGGCCTTCGTCTCCAGATTATTCCTTTCCGCCCCCGGTTTTCAACTCGGTGATTGATTCCGTGTTGATCGGGGACCGGTTCTTGGATGCTCTTGAGCGTGTTTTGATTTGTTTTAGATATTAAGGTCACTGTACTGTTTATGGTGTGTCCACTTCAGCTTTTGCTTTGCGTTTCTTTTTTTTTTTTTTTTCTGCGTCTCGCTTTACTGCTGCCATTTCAAGCTTTTTTTTATTTTTTTTTTCCCTCTCTCGTTTTCGTTGTTTGTTAATACGAGCTGCGTTAATTTTCTTTTATCTCTCGATAAGAGGTGAATTTATGTAGGTCGGTGAACCCTAGGATTTAGGCCTCGTGGATTGTTGTGCGTCGTTTCATCGTCTGGTTCAGCTCCTTGCATGCGTTTATGATGTGCGTTTTTTCTAGCCTCGCGTTAATTCGCATACTGAGGTAGTATTTGCGCTGCAAGATTACTAGTTTCGTATTGGATTTTGAAAAGCCCTAGCGAGATGCTTGGTCTTGTTAGGTGCGTGAATGTTTCAATCTGTGAAGTAATTGTTTGCGTGGGCTGGCTTCTTTTTGGTGTTGTTGCGTTTCAAATGTTCAATTGTTGACTTCGAGCATCTTTGTGGTTGGTTTTATTGAATGGAAAACTAGGGTTTTGGAACTTTCATAATGTTGGAGGTTGTTATTTTATGTGATTAATCACTGTGTATGAAGTTCTTGTTTTCTCTGTAGTACTTTATCCTGGACTTTGCCCTTGTTTGCCTTGTTTTTCCTTTTCATTTGTTAGCTGATTTGCATAAACCCTAAGTTTATAAAAAGCTTGATTAAGATATGTTTCTAGCTTGTCCTTACATTTCTACTGTTATTATTGTTTGATTAATAATAGCTTGACTTAATTGTTAGATCCTTTGTTTCCATTTCAAGTTTTAATTTGAGTTTAATTTGTGTGGATAGGAAACACTTTATTTGATTTGTGCTTCTAGCTGTGGTTGCTTGTACTGTGAGGATGTGCATGATGCATAGCTGTGGAGAATCATTTACAAGGTGGTTTTAATACTATCACTGAGTTCATGGGATCGTATATTCACATTGACTCAATCTCTATAGATCTTGCCGATTCTATTGGCAAGCGAGATACAGGCAAATGTGAACATTTCTCGATACGGTACGTAGGCCTTGATGCTACACATTCTTACGATCCTACTATTTTTGTCAAGAGATGGAAGAGAGGGGAGCATATTTGTGTGTTATACAGTTGACTACATCTTGTTCTTATTAGATGAGATCCTAAATTCGTAATGTATTTTTGTTCACTATAGTACAATAGTACTGCCATATAGATGATTACAACTACTAGCAGTTTAAAGTTAAAAATCAATCAATTAATGCATGGCAATAAGGTCTCATGAAGAAACAAATGGGTGGTGAGGCCTAACTATAGAAAGTTCTGGATATTAGAGAATTATGTCAACAAGTGTTCAGTTTTGTAGTTGATTTAGGGATATATCAAAGTTCAGAACTTAGATGTAATTCATTTGGTGCTTTTGGTTTTGTTTTCCAATCAAAATTGAAGTTTTATCTTAGTAACCTATGTTGATCTTTAATGCAAACCTTTATTATGCAAATTATCAAGGTTAACTCCAATTCTGATTGGAGAACAACATACAAAACACGTAAGGAACTGTATCTAAGTTTTGTATTATATCGAACTATTTCTTCTACCAAAGAAAAAAAAACTGAAGATTAGATTATCTTTTTAATGTTGAATCAAAAAGTTATATCTTGGTTCCCTTTCAGGATCCTTAACACTTTTAATTTATTGTTAGTGCAGTGGATATGTGTCTGAAATTCGTGAAAAAGACTGGAAAATTTGTTGGCCATTTCCAGTACATGAGTCTGACAAACAACCATCACTTCTGCCATTAGATGTACCAAAATATAGATGTCAGCATTGTCAAAACTCTCCACAAGAAATTGCTGCCAAGGACATCCTGAAAGATGACCAACCAGACTTTGATTGTTGCAGTACTGGATGTAGATCTGGTAGCAACTGCAGTAATGCAGCTCTCAAGTCTGGTATTCAGCAAGGTCCAATGCTTGACACTGTTGAGAGAAGAGAAATTGATCTTAATACTACTCTGAGCTGTGTCAATGATTACTTGCCAAATAGTAATGAGAAAGGCAAGAAAGCTGGAGTTGTACCTAGCAGAATAATTGGTAACTTAAATATCAATTCTATATATCTTCTTTATCATTTTTCAGTATGTGGTTTGATTTTCTGTGTGTTCCCCGTCCAGACCTTGAGATTGGCTTGGAGGATAATCTCAATCACCAACTAACTAGTGTTCCATCACCTAAAACTTATCCAGACCTCTCACCAGAAGTGCACACTTCTAAAGAAGGTAGGTTCAACTGAATAGGACATATATAATACAGTCAAGTCAAGCAGCAGTACTTTTATTCTTTTATCATACATAAGTGGCAGCTTTCTGTATATTATTGTACTATGTTCTTGATTACAAAGAAGCAATTTACATAAATGTTTTTTTGTCCTGACACAGTCTGTGAAGGTAATGAAGTTTCTTATCCTGAGCTCGCTAGCAATCTGAAATCCATGGAGAAGAGTTCTACTGAGATGTGTAATGGAGGAACACCTGCAGATAACCAATGCCAGAAAGATTTAATAAAAGCTTGCTCAGTTTTGGGGAAAGGAACAACAGTAACGGAGGTGGACAATACATACGATCATACAACTGGACCTCCTCTTGAATCAGTTGCTTGTAATCATGCTGCACCTGCAGGAAGTATGGACAATACGGTTGAAAATGATTTTCCGGATCATCATTCAGAAAAGTCCACTGGTTTGTCTCGTAGGAGACCTCGGAAGGTGCGCTTGATGGCTGATTTATTAAGTGACAATGGTGAATTGAAGACTGAGCAGATCTCTATACAAGAATCCCTATCCTATGGTACTTCCAATGCCTCTGCAGCTTCACAGACACACTCAATTTTGCCAGGAAAGGTGGATATTCAAGGAGGTTTGACTTTGACGAGCACAGGTCCGAGTAGAAAAAGGAAGTTTCCTCTGGATGAGGTTCGGAGACCTGCAAGCATGTGTTTTCAGAGGGTCGAAAATGAAGTACAGAACTCAGAGGGAGAGGTAAAAACAACTGATACTGTTTTGGATACTAGATCCAATTCCAAAGATGTACCTGTGGGATTAGGTTTGCAAGATGCTGCGAAGGGCCACTGGAGTAAACCTGATACTGAAAGAAGCCATATCATGGGTAAGAAGAAGAACAAAAAGATCCAAGTTGTAGATAATTGCTTGATTCCTGAGCAACCACAAGGACAGCAAAGAGAAAATGTAGACACCATGGATCCTACAGACAAGACATATGCATCTAAAACTAATTCTTCTAGATTAGCTCCTAGTGCATTCACAGGGAAAGGGATGGATAATTTTCCTATCTGCACCCTAAGAATAGAAAATGAGTTCAATTTGTCCAAACAAAAGGGGAAAATGCTGCAAACCGATGGGGAGCTGGAGTCTTTATCCTTGCAGAAAAATAACATGCTTGTACAAGATTCCTGTGCATATTCAGGGGAAAAAGCCAACTCTACTATGCCTGTAACAATTCCACTTCCTTCAGCCCAAGGGATGCTAAATGATAAAGGACTGGAAGAGGGACTGCATCTTTCCCTAAACAATTATGTGGTGGAAGCACATGTTTACAACAAAAAATGTATCCATCAAATTGATAATCGCCTACCTTTCTCAATGCCTTTTCAAGATGGAACTTCAAAAGTACCACAGCTTAATTGGAAAGACAGTGATACCAATGTTTTTGGAGGCCAAAACATTCCTTCCAAGCACCCAACAAATGCTCTTTCTGGAAAAGGAGTTCATTGTGAAGTAAGTAGCCACAAAAATCCACTTAGATTTTATTTTTTTTTAATTATAGGAATAAGTATACCGCTTAGGATGAAGATTAGATTCATTTCTCTTAAAATTTGGACTTAGGGCCTAACTCAACCCCACAAAATCAGCTTGTAAGGTGATGATTGTCCAAGTTTTATAAGCTTCATTTAAGTCATATCTCTTGTTGATGTGGCACTAAACACCACTCTTAAGGCTGCAATTAAGGCAGCCACCAAAGAGGCCACAATTAAGGCAGGGCTAAGGGTGACTGCAATTAAGGTGAATTTCGAACACTCCCCCTCACACTTAGGGCTATCGGCCTAGAGTGTGGCAATGGAGGTGGCCCAACAGAGGATTTAGGATAGACTCTGATATCATTTTATAATTTGGACTTAGGGTCTAACTCATCTTAGAATTCGGACCTAGTACCTAACTCACAAAATTGGCTTGTAAGGTGAGGATTGACTAAGTTTAATAAGTTCTATTTAAGTTATATCTTTAGTTAATGTGAAACTAAACACTACCCTTGAGGTTGCAATTAAGATAGTCCCCAAAGAGGCCAATTAAGGTGGGCTAGGGTGACCACAATTAGTCTTGGGATGATAACACTTCTATGATCAGCAAATGGTATTATGTTCTTCCCCTAATTTTGTAAGCATTGATCAGATCTTAGTATTTTAATTGATATTGTTCTTCTATTGACTTTCAATTGTGAACCATTTTGACTTCTTTAAACAAGTTTCTACTTTCTGAGAATATCATTTTTTTTTCTTTTTGCAGGAAATTAATGGTGCAAGAAACACACAAAAAACTATTGAAGCTGTGGACCAACTAGGTTTTATGAAAAGATACAGTGGTGAACAAACAGTGGAGGTGTCTGAGCAGGGAACACTAGATGATATACCCATGGAAATTGTGGAACTATTGGCGAAGAATCAGTATGAGAGGTGTCTTCCTGATGTAGAAAATAGAAGCTCCACATTAGAAAAATCCACTCTTGGAAGGAAAACACAGATGACAGGTGGCTCTACTGTACACGGAAAAGGGGAGATGAGCTTGTTAAAAGCAGGCCAAAAGGAGAAACCTCAGGGAAGACATAACAAAAACAACATGGTCACAAGAGGAGAGAATGTGAAGCCTAGCAAAAGAAAGCCAGTTCATTACTTTTCTTCATTTGATGGAAACAATTTGGGCATGAATAATCTATGTCCACCTCAATCCCCCTTTGGATTTGAAGTTTCCCAGTCCCAAAAGAAGCCATCAAGTGGATTCCAGTTTTCACCTATGGGTTCTAGTCAGCTTGGTAGTGCTCGAAATTGCAGGTTGAATGGGAGTTTTGAAGAGCGTGGATCCCCTAATGCTACTTTTCAAGCCCAGGAGGATGTAGCTTACACAAGAATATCTTACATCAGGATGACGAAGCTTCTCGCATCTGGGCATCCTTGACCTCAAATCATGTTTCCCTAGGATATGATTTACCCAAAAAGGTTGTTTCTTCTCAGCATCCTAGTAGTAACATGGACATAACTTCACTCCAATCTGGTGCATTTCCTAAGCAAAACATGAGGAGGGATATTGATCTTAACTACATGAATCTGAATGCAGCTGGACTAGAAAAACTTAGTAGGAATACAGGTTCTGAAACCTTCAGCAGGATGAATGGAGAATATTCATTTCCTTGCAAACATAGTGGAATGGAGCCTCATCAAAATTTGAGGGGATCTCTTGATTTGTATTCTAATGAGACAATACCAGCCATGCATTTACTCAGCCTTATGGATGCAGGCATGCAGTCCCGTACAGCCTTTGATGTGGGTGTCAGTGCTCAAATGCTTAAAAGACCCTCTTATCCTGGTAATTGCAATACTAAGTTGGAGATTGGTACATCTAAGCCCCCTGGTACCCTGAAAAGGCCATCATCTGATTATTACAGAAGTTTCTTATCAGATAAACCGCATGGCTGTTTTGTTGGCTCTCAAACCTTAGGTGCATCTTCATCAACCCCGCATGATAAGAAATTTATAAGAGCTACTGGTTTCAATGTTCAAAATTCAACGAAGTCTGGAAAGAAAGAAAAGATGAAGAGCTCCAACTCTACCCTGCAGAATAGAACTAGTAAGCAAATTAGCTGGCCACGTATTGAAACAGAAACGTCAGTTCAGCGCAAATTGGAAGTTAATGGTAATCATGAAACCTCAGTGCCATATAAAATCATCCCTGGAAACTCATGTATGGTGAACAGGAATCCAGCTGATCTCACCATACCAGAAACAGGGAATATCTATATGATCAGAGGAGAAGATCTGAAATTCGAGAAGAGTATTCCCAAAAACAGGCCTCGCTTCCCCATTCCATATGGATACAAGCAGCAGAGGAATTTGAAGGGAACTAAAATGAAAGAACATTCAAAACATTGAAACCCTTCATTATTTCATAATCTGGTAGCTTTTCAGAATCTCCTGAATTTCATTATAATGCTATGAATTTATGCTACAACTTTTCTTTGATACACCTTATTTTCCCCGTCTTTCTTAAATATTTCAGCAGGTGAAGTCTTTACATGCAACCTGAGAATAGAAAATGAGTTTCATTCTCAGCGTAGAAGCAGACTTTTGACTTGGAAACTGAAATTCGTTGACTCAGGGAGGGTTGATCGGATGCCATTTCGAAAGCTGAGTGATACATAAATCAGACACAGAAGGCCATCGTGCATCTATTTAATGAACCTGTTGTAATTAGTATTAACGTGAGCAAAAAATATGTTCTTCGTCTATCATGTTGGTGTCGTAAAATTTATGGGGAAGCATTGCGATAGCTCCTTAAAGTATCAGTTTGGTGTCATAGAAGTTTACGGGGAAGTCTCAAAATAGGCCCGTATAGACTTATAACACTCTGGTTACAATTCATACAAGTGCCAAAACCAAGGTGAAAGATATAGTTTGTTGTTAAGATGTGAGTTCCTTCCTACAAACATATAATTTAGATATTGACATTTTATGTTCATCGCTTGTTCCCCTTCCCATCTCTGTCGGTGCATATTTATGAAGTTCATATTGCTGTCGTCGTAGGATTTATCTCACGTTCATCAAAAGCATTTGTTCAGTAGTAACATGTTAAGTGGTAGGAAGGGGCGGAAAAAGTAGTCTTTAATTTATTCTCCCTTTGTCAAATTATTATAGTACTATTGACCTTTGTTTTGTAAGTACCATTTTGTTTTTGGTAAAGGTTTTGTAAGTACCATTGCTCTCACTTATCGAGAACAAAACAAGAAAAAATCATATACATGGGTGTGTGTACTTAGGTGCATGCGTATATTCAGAGTAAATTACTCTTTAATTTCCTGTAACTTTTTTAAAGTTTAATCTTGATATATTGTTAGGATAAATATTTTTATATTATTACTCAATTAGAAATCACTTAAAAGAAATTATTACAAAATTTAACAATTTTCAATTTATGATTAAATAACAATATAAAAAACTTATACACTACAATATATTCTAATTAAATTCAGTTTTTTATATCATATTAAACTCATATTTTTGAGAAAAATTACGCAAACTCTAATGTATTTATAAAACATTACAGAATTTGAAATTGTGTGTAGTAAAATAATTTCTTAATTGACTGGTTAGCTCATGTATGTTCTGCTGTAAATTGTCATTTTTACCCCTTTTTTGTATGTTAAGAAAACAAAATGTATTTTCAGTATGTGTAATTGAACATTCAATTAAATGGTTGTGCATACGAAAAAAAAAGTAAATATATAATTTTGTCTTACTTTTTTGGATTGTGTGAGCTCCGGCTAGTGGCTACCATGGGGGAGACGGAAATTAAGTTACATAGCTACGCACTGGTGGATAAAGACCAATAAGGACATCTAAATTCTAAAGATTAAGTAGAACCCCATACTAGATAAGAGAATGATTAAAGTTTGAAGCCAGAAAAAGGAATCCCAAGATCCGTTGAAGGAGACAGATCTAAGGAAGAAATTAAAAAGAAAAAAGGAGTGTATACAATTTAAAATATGTGAACTTTATAACACACAGTCCTTCTCTGTCAATTTAGTCATTGAATTTATTATTTTCATGACATATTTAGTCCTCCAAACTTGCTCAACTTTATGCTAAAAAAGTTAATCTATCATATAGTTGATAGATTTAGAAACTATATTATGTATAAATATAAGCTTTGAGAAACTAAATCAAAACATATTGTCACTTTTAAGTTTTAAGAATGAAATGGTATATTTATTTTTACGAAAACCTTAATTATACTAAGTGAAAGGTTTTTTTTACCCTTAACTTGTAATGATTTTTTTTTAATTTTTTAGGAAACCCTTAACATGTAAAGTTAAGTGATACATTTAATTAAAAAACATCAAAGAGTTCAACGATAGCCATTTCTTAAGGTTGACTTTGGCCCCTCACTTTTTTAAAAGCATGAATGTTTATGTATGATTTTTCTAATACTTTTTTTTCCTTCTAAATATAACCCCCTCAACTATTGTATTTATGGTAGTCCAGTTTAGCCACTCATAACCAATGTTGTATATACAAGTTTTATGAAAGTTTTCTCATAAGAGTATATTATTTATACACCATTTTTTATAATATTATTTTTCTTTGTCTTTATTCATTGAATCAACCATCTTATTCCACACTTCTCTCTGCATAGATTTATCATATAATTATTTTCTTTTCATAATATAGAGCATATCGGCATAATAACAAATATAAAAATATAAGTTCAAGAAATGTTTAATTTAAAATTTAATAACTTCATACAGACACACACACACAAAGAGAGAAGATAAAAGAGATAAATATATAGAGAGACTTTGATAAGAAGAAATGAAAATAATAAATATTAATCAATGGATTCTATTTAAAGAGTCCTCATTAAAAGATAAATATATATAACTAGCATTTAAACTTGATCATTTATGTATAACTACATAATTGAAATTGCTATTTATTTAATATTTTGTTTACACAGAACATCATATAAGTTTTCCTCTTTCTGATATCTGTTACTGTTTAACGTCGTAGAACGTAAGCTAAACAAAATTGCAAGAAAGAAAGAAACAAGAAGAGCATAAGAAAGAGTAACGGGTTTCCGAAAACAAAAATAAGAGGGCAACAATGATTGTGCGATGGAAAATTGGAAAAAATAGAGGAGATGAAAAGGAGGGACAGTATTTATACCCAAACGACAAAGGGTGGATGAGCTTTTGCATGTTTTGCTCGCCCTTTCCCCTTTTATTAGCTTTAGCTTTTGGAGGGAAATGAGTAGGTCAGAACATATACACTAATTCCCCCAAATCCCAATTACCCAGACATCAGGAAATGGAAAAATTAATCTTGCGTTTACAAAAATGACGCACCCACACACAAAAATAAAAATAAAAATTCATTCCGTGCATTATATTTCGTAAGCGCAAAACGAAGTCAAATTATGTTGCTGACACCTTTATAGCCTCTTAGATTTCAGGAACTCTCAAGAAGTGCCACGAGATGATAATAATTAGGATCTTATATTGTACATTTGCCGGGTTAGATAGAGGTGTAACGTAAGAACCGCCAGACACAAATTAACACGCGGTTATGAACCTTCTGGTTCAGACCATTCGGCATGCATGCAATCACTGCAAAGACAGGCTCTGTTATTCTTTAATTTGGTTTTTTCTTAATTATTCCCCCCCGGTTTTTTCTTTGATTTTCGTCCTAATAAAGGATTAAAGTCACGGAGATTAGTTCAGCAAGGGACTGGTCAGTTTTATAGCCCGTCAGTCTTTTTTCTTTCTGCAGATTAAGTGTGATACGTTCTACCCAAAATATTTACCATTCTGAATTAAGGTGTGATATGTTCTACTCAAAATAGAAATACCTCTCATTTGAATCTTATAGGAAAAATGTTATAAGTACGACTGTACGTAGATTAGGCTCCATAAGATTTGGGAAATTGTAAACCCCATTTTGGGGTGGATTAGGATAAAGAGAAAAAAGAAAAAGTAAAAAGAGAGTGATAAATGTGATATTTGATGTGATGAGAAATATAAAGAATGTGACATATGTTTATAAGTTCCTGTAAGATTTTTATATTAATAAAGAAGTTTTAAATTAATTATTTAATTATTTAAACTCTAAATGGAGTCGTAATTAATATATTTCGTATACGGTTTTGTAAGTAGTTTTACTCAGTTTATGCGCTAGTTAAATTTAGGTCACTTACAAATACAAAAATTACTACTGAAATAGCATGATAACTTATACAAATTGTTAATTAAAAATTAATAAACAAATTTTGAGATGATATGTGAGTGGGATGACTAATGAATGAACCTAAAATATATTTATCATATTGAAAAATTTTGATAGAATTTTTAAAGAACGGTGTAAAAATAATTACTGGCTTCAAATGCGGAACAACCAGTTATCCACGCCATATGGTTCTTTACAGGTAGGAATAGAGGCCAATTGTTTTAAAAAAAAAGATGGAATGAAATGCAAATATTAAGTAAAAATAAGTACGATTTGTTGCTTTTTAGCATGGAAAAAAAATGAATAGAGCATTTAAAAATAATTTTCTTTTAAAATAAGAGAAATTAAAAGATGGAGTATATAATTTGTGAACCCAGGAGAAAAATTTCATTGTATCCACGTGTTTGCCTATAGTAATATTGATGCCAACCCTAAACAAACTTCCACAGCCATTGCAAATTAGTATGCGTAATGCCTATGATTATGATCTTCTTGTTTGTAAGAATTTCATGCATAATAAGTTTTTGTTGCTTGAGTACGCAGCAGAAAGACACCCCCCCGCCCCACTTTTCGTTAACTTAGGTAGGAATAGCAGTTTCTTCTTTAATATAGTAAGGTGACAACGGTTCGTTTGGATTCTGAAACAGAAATTGGAACACAGATGCAATCACTAGTAAACCATGACAAGATCTGGTTTCTTCTCTTAGCCATTGTTGAGGAAATTAATTAACAAGAAAGAGGATGGAGGAAATCATGCTTTGAGCACAGACAAAAGAAAAGCTTTGTACCATAAAAGGCATCATGTTATTGAAGAAAGTAAATGCCTACAAACTCTAGCTACCTTGTTGACAAGACCTTGGATGCAGAAATATCAAATATGTGTAACCCCCCTATTTATGAGATAACAACATCAATGTCTGCCTTTGGTACAAGTAGTGCATAGTCCTTCTAGAGTCTAGAGCACACTCATCAGCCTTTTCTGATTCCCACTCTTACAATACCTCTTCAGACCATTTACTGGTAAACACATTTTGAGGATTCATTTGTTGTTTGAATGCAATAATTATATAACGTGATTAAACTTGGGGATACGTATGTTGCAACCCCAAGAATGTTCCCTCTATATTGAAGATTGCAAGATCGCTCCGCTTACTCTCTCACATCCTCCCTTTTAATCTAGGAGTTAACAGGTCGCCCACACTAGTTGAATTCAACCACTAGAGAGTTAGGTAAGCACATAAAAAGAAAATTTCAGGCTTTATATATAGCTGTATTCTCGAATAGAATGACTGAATAATCCTTTCCTTGTTGGATCCCGAATATATACAGTACCAATTCTTGTTAATGTAAGTATGAACCTGAGGCTTATATAACCCACTATATGACAGCCAGAATAGGCCTTTATTCTTCAACCTACAACGTGAAAGTGGTGTGTTGTATGCATTTACCTTTTACAAGTTTCTTGCTTGTTCTATCCATTATTCCTCTGTGTTTGGACGTTTATGAGATTTATTGAACATTTAGGCTTCGTTATAGTATGCTCAAATTAAAGAAGACGAATATGTCACACCATATAAAATGCATGAAGAAGCTATTATACCACGCTATAGCTGATATATGAGAAAGCATTTAAGGACCCGGGGATAGTTTCTATACACAGCCAATTAATTGTCTTGATGGCTACCGAGTTATGTCTGCAAATTCTTCCACTTTACATGAACCTTGTAGACATCTTAATCAATCTAAGCATCATCCGTGGCATTGTAGGGGGTTTATACATGCTCCTTTTGAACCTATGCTCTAAAGATAATTTTACCTATAGATCAATGTACGTTAATGTTATTGTTAATATCGTCTAGTTACTAGCTAGAATGCAACATTATTTAATCATAGATCAACAGTACTTTTTATTTGATTCGGTATATTTGCATAAAAAAGAAGGGAATATATATATATATATATATATATATATATATATATATATATATATTCTTTTGGTCATAAGGATCAAGTGTTTTTATCAGAACGAATCATTTCCGCGCCATTTAGGCGTTCATTCAATAGTTAAGATGAGTGAAAATCTAGATAAAAAAATTATACATCAAATTTCAATAGTGACTACATACTAACAAAAGTCATACATTTGGTTCCGCTTATTATGGATCAATTAATGCAAAGATGATATTCATGATGAGCTTTGGAAGAATTGGTACTCATGTCATGACAAGCTTAAAATAATGGGTTTTCATGTTTCAGTTAGGATTCCGAATACCTGAGGATTATTAAAATCATTTAGATTTCCTAGAAACCATAGGATGTGCAGTGCTTAAAATCTCAACCGTTTATTTATTTGTTTGTTTTTTTAATGATTTCAACCGTTGATTTTTATTAAAATGAATTATAAACTGTCACCTATACTTTTTCTTTTTTCGGATGGACCAACCAATACTTTAGAATCAAAGAAATAACTTGCCCTGAAAATTTTCCCTTCCGCTCCCTCTCCTTTTTTGAGAGAGATGCAGAGAGTATTGAAGAAGCTTGGATAGGGCTTTTGACAGACGCTTCCAGGAACATGGCTACGCTCACTGTACGTGTTATATTCCCTCCTTTGCACTCTGGAAATCATGGTTTCATATATTTATATTCAGTCTCGTATTCGTGTACGTAGGAACATTTTTCTTCTGTTGCAACTTTTCTTTTTTGGGATAAAATTCGGCATCTAAACAGTTAGGTTAGGTGAAAAACTAACAGTACACAATTTGTACGGACGGTGTTTTGAATTCGTACATTGTGAATTCGCTGTAATTTGTAAATAACGGATTTAATTTTTGGCCTGATGAAACCCTGGAGTCGGGAAATCAATACATTTGTTTTTTAATTTCTGTGAAGCCACTACTGTGATTAGTTGTGAGGGGATCGACTGTATCTTATCTTCATGAAAGTTAATGAGGTGGCGTTTTATTAACCTTCGATGTACTTTTATACTAATGAAAACTTCAGATTTTAGTTAATGTCTGCAGTGCACACTAAAATTCTTGGGAAATTTTAGAGGATCCGCATATCCTATTTTGGAGATGCCCCCAAGAGTTTTAGTTTGGCTGCTTTAAGGAAAAGAACTTGTGGATCCAACCTTATAAAATTGGCATGCCCTTCAGATTTTGAAGCAGCAACACAATACAAAGCCCTATAACATGACCATGGAGGCATGAACAGCCCCACTGCAGTTTTACCCCAGCATGAGCTGGCAGGTGAGCCAACCTTACAATGTGCGGCATTCAAATTTTTGTTTTAACTTTTTTCTTTTAATTTTGGCTACTTATGAGAACGGTATGATTTATGTTTGAATCTCGAAATATTTTTTGTTGATTATAAGTCATTCATAATCACGCTCTATATCCACGTTAAAATTAATTAGTAGTTTTCGTTGGAATATATTGAAGTGAGTAGAATTATTCAATCTCTAAAGATTTATTCACTGGGTAATAAAAGGAGGTGTCACGTGCTCCCGTGCTAATATAAGTCCCCCACACTGACACCTTCCCAATAAGGAGCCACCCAGAGCCAGGTTGTTCAACTTTATCAATCGAGTAATAATACTCCTCCTATGTTTATAACAATTCTTGTAATGTAAATAGGAGATATGACGAAGAGAAAATGTAAAATTAGATGAGTATTGTGATGGAAAAGGATTTAAAAAAATTATAAAAAATAGTATAAAAATTTAGAGAAAACAGATCATGTACTGACAGTGTAAAGTAATTTTATATTATCATTCAATCGCAAATTACAATTTATTATAAGTTTATTGACTTTTATAATAAATACTTTATAAATCATATCAACGATGAATTCTAATTAATTAATAGTGAAAAAAAATTTATACTGACAATATATGACTATTAAACTCAAAAATTTATTATACCTGTGTTACTCTTATCTATCAGTTAAGGAAGCCCCACACAGGCATTAGCGGTGACAATTTAGGTGTTGGCCGGAATGATATACTTATCCATGCTAATCTGCAAAGTAAGCATTCCCATAATTATTAGGAGCAAGCCAACTTAGGAATCGTATGTGAAGAGTTGGCCACTGTTGTGGCTTTAAGGTTGTTTTGATTAACATGGCCATAAAATTGGATTCAACCAACAAAATTAAAAAAAAAAAAAGACGAAAAAAGAAAGATTATAATGGCCGCGCCCAAGGGAAGTTGTTTTTCATTTGTTTTGTTGGATGTGAGTATGTGATGTTGAGAGCAAGGTAGTCATTTAGATTTAGATAAGCCTAGGCGCATCGGAGTTGCGTGGTTGTGGACTGTGGACTGGTGGAGTCATGGCTAGGATCAACCAGTTTTAAGCCTATGGTGGGGGTGCCCCATTGATAATGGATGGCTTGTTGGTTAGGTGGGGGCATTTCTATCAGTAAATAAAGGAAAAGCTTTAATGGGAAAGAAGAAATTAAAAAACAAATTGAAGTTTGTTGAATTGCAAAAAGTTATCCTTGAACTCATGCGACGTATAATAACTTAATCCGTTAACCGAATGCGTATGGAAACATTTACACCCATTTTCTGCCAATTAATATTATGTTTAGTAAAGTATGAATTTGATTCTTCTAAAGTGAGGAGAGTGCACTTTAGAAAATAAAGTACAATAATAATTATTAATTAAAAAATCAATAATTGAGATTATAATTAATTTATAGTTTATTATATATTTATTTTATCATAATTTTTAACTGTTAATTTTCTTATCAACGATTGTGAGTATGCTTTATTCTTTAAAGTACAACTCCTCACTTTAGAAGAGTAGAATCCATATAGTATATATATATATATGTCTTCGCTTTTATCTCTATGCTGTTTTATTAATGTATCATTGAATCAGATACCTAGATATACCGACTTACAGATAATAAAAGAATTTTGTTGGTGTTAAGTATTTTTTGTACATAAGCTATTGTATCATTTAATATTATCATATAATTAGAATGTTAGATTAATAGATTTTTAGATAATAATTATGATAATCAAGTTTTTTTTATCAACATAAATAAAACACAATCAAATGTATAAAAATTTTATACCAACAGTCAATCAAATAATTTTTTTGTCTTAGCCATACACTTTGTGAAGGTAGTCAATGTGCTGATATATTAGCAAAGCTTAGAGCTTCCGGTGATAATTCTTTTAAGATTCTGAACTTTTCCCCGCAAGACCTTGGCCTTCTCCTGGCTGCTGATATGTCAGTAGGAGCGTTCATAAGATTGTAATTTTTGCTTTTTTGTGTGTTTTGTTGTCTTACACTATAAAAAATTCTTTTATTTTTTTGTTTCCGGAATCATATCTTTGTTATTTGCGAAATTATTGCCGTTCTAACTGATATTTTCAGAAAATATGAACCAAACAGGCTTTAAGATATCAATATAAATTAATGGCTAAAAATGTAAAACACTTAAAAAGGTTTACTTCATCTAAAGTGTTATTGTTATATCTTCTCCTTTCTGGAAATTGATTATCTAACTTTACCATAATACTTTACAGATCAGTTGTTTGATAATAATTTTTCAAGTAAATTACACTATTTTTTTCTTAAAGTATACATACTTAAATTATATATCCTTTTTGCTTTTATTTTAAAAATTACACTCTCTTTTCCTAAAAAAATTAATATTTATTATACTTTAATTTATTGTAATGTAATAACTATGAATGAATCACTCAAGGGTATTTTTCTTTTATCAAAACTTTAAAGATCTCCGATTAATTTTAAACATTATATTATAGATTTTTGAACTTCAATAGATGAAATAATGTTTTGAATGCCTATGTTATCGAATTTGAAACTTTACTTAGAATCTCCATTTCATCTTTTAATGTTTTAAAGTTGATTGTAGTTTGAGATTCAAAATTAATTATTGATAACGTTATGAGTCATAAAGAGGAAAAAATTGACTTTAAGATGTTTATTTACATTAAAGTAAACTAAATTGTAGTACAAATTAATCTTTTAAAGAAAGAGAGTATAACTACTGAGTGTATCAATCAATTGGTATGAGGTTATTTCAGCTTAACTAGTGGTTTTGAATTTGAGTCTAGGCAAACTGCATGAATATTTGAAAAAAAAATTTGTCGCCCATAATCACACATATTAGTCTTATTCAACTTAAGTAGGATTGTCTTTTGTGAAAGATATATATGTGTGGTCTTTACCCCAAAAAAGAAATAGAGTATAATTTGTAAATTAAGAGGAAAGAAATGTATTAAATTACTTATTTGTTTTTCAATCAAATTGATATTTGGCTATCTTGTATTATACGGTTAGTAATCGGAAACTACAAATCGTAAAATCAAATATAGAATTATTATTTTATCTATTCTTTTGACACAACGATGATAAGAAATGGCACAAGTCACAACTACACAATAGGCTTAGATATAATAATTTTAAAATCAACAAATGAAAGTCTTATAGGAGACATAGATTTTAATAAATAAACAAAAAACTCTTTTTCTATCTTTAAAATATAATTTTAGTATAAGATTATAAAAGAAGTCAAACCAAATTGTGTCAAGATGAACCGTAAATACACTTACTTTGGGTTTCAAAATCATAAAGTACTATTTTATTTTAACTAAATTATTAGTTAAAGAATTTTGCTTGACCTTTATAAAAAAAAATAAAAATGCTATACAACCGGTTTGCACGCGCGTAAACCAACCAAATAATTAACAATGTCGTCAAAACCTGTTCAAGTAATCAACTCATCAAGTCATCATCGATTGAGACTGTAACAATGAATGAATAAGGAGTCTACTGTGCTTCGTAATTGTTGAAAGTATCTTTTAAGTGTTGGTCCATATCATTGACAGTATAATTTGACTGTTGGAAATATATAAGGTGAAAAGGAAATGTTGTAAAATATGATTTTTGTGTAAAAATGTTGAATATTGTCGAAAAAATATAAGGTGATCATGGAAGAGACTAAGAAGGGAAATTGAAGCGAGAGTAGAGTTTTTAATGGATTTTGCCACTGTGGAGAAAGAAACATGTTCAGACTTGTTAAAGGTAGATGTATTAAGATGAAGAAGTTAAAATCTTGATTATGGAACCAGATATCCACAAAAGATGAAGATTGCTTTAAAAAACTATTCAATGAATAACACAAATTTTTACTGTATTAATTATGATAGGTTAGACGCTGGATAGAAGGACCAAAATTTTACCTTTTTATCTAGAATTTGGGAGCCTATGGTGAAAGGGCTGTGGTGAAAGGAGCATAGAAAAGAATGGATAATGACAAAATAATAGGATCAAATAATATACTTTTTGAGATATGGAAGGGTTTAGGAGAAAAAGACATTAGTTGTTTAACGAATTGTGAGGTCTAAAAATGTTGAACAGGGAGAGGAGAGTCACTTTAATCCCTATTTACAAGAATTTAGGAAATATGTAAGACTGTGCAAATATTGTGAGGATTAAGCTTATAAATCATACTATAAAGCTATGAGATAGGGGTAATTAAGGGGATATTAAGACAAGAGATTCATATTACTAAAAGTATTACTTTTATGTCAAAGAGGTCGACCATAGAAGCAATATACTTCCCATGATGATTAATGAAATGATAATACGAACCGAAAAGACTTACATATATATAATTTTCATTGATTTGAAAAATGCATGATCGATGGAGTGTCAAGTCAAGATACTGTGAAAGGCACTACAAGTTTGCATTGACTATACTCAAGCAATGAAGGATATGTATAAAGGAGTCATGACTAGTGTGACAACACAAGGTGGGGTCGCAATAGATTTTTCTGTAAGGTTGTACCATGGGTCAACTTTCAGTTCCTATGGTTTTACCTCTTTGGCTTATGGAGAATATCTAGGAGTTAATGTTATGATGCATGCTTTTGTTAGATAATGTTGGGTAAACAAATCAAAATAGAAATAGTGGACGAATAAATATTTAACGTGATTCGATACTTTTTGTCTACTTTTATAGAAACATTTTAATATATATTCATTTCAAATATTCATCTCACTACAAGTTTTTTGGACAAACTTGAAAAATCTCCCTTCACATGAACTCTCTCTTACTTAAGGTGATGGCTCTTTTCAGACGACGTGATTCTTTTCAACCCAAGAACCTTTATTTATAGACTTAACATCCTAATCTTAAAAGAGAAAACAAATCCTTAAAATAAAGATAATATCTTTAAATCTAAACAATATTTTAGAGATTTTAAATTGAAATTTTGAATTGTTCTCCCAACAATTTCTCCCTTAATTAAAATTTTCAAACTTCCTCTTCAACTCTTGCTGTCATAGATACTCGTCACTATCATCTCTAATCATGCTTCCACTCCAGAGACTTTGTTGTATTTCTCACCTTTGCTTTGCAAGTATTGAATTGTGACACTTCTTGTACTTGCATTGCTGTTAGCTATTAGGATACGTCACTTGACTTCTACATTGCTAAGAAGACTTTTGATACAAGGATTTGCACTGTTGTTAACTATTGAGACACATCTTTTGACTTTTACATTGCCAAGAAGACTTTCGATACAAGGATTCCACATGAATCCACTATCAGCTTCAATACTCGTTTGACAGATCACCAAGCCACACCAACCATAAGCTCTGATACCACTTCTTGGAAAACAAACCAAATAGAAATAGCGAAAGAACACACATTTAACGTGGTTTAACACTTCTTGCCTATTTCCACAGGAACATCTCAATATTTATTCATCTAAAATAGTCACCCACTACAAGTGTTCTAGATAAACTTGAAAAACCTCTCTTCACATGACCTTTCTTCTTCTCACTTAGGGTGGTAACCCCCTCTTCAAATTGAGGTGGTTTTTCTCATTTTAAGAACTTCTATTTATAGACCTAATATCTTAATCTTAAAAGAGAAAATAGATCCCTAAAATAAAGATAATACCTTTAAATATAAATATCAAAAAAAATTAAAATTTAAAATTTAAAATTTGAATTCTTCTCTCAATAGATAATATAATCTTAATTAAAAAGTTGAGAAAGAAAATAAATGAGATGTTAAGAGATATGTAGAGGCAACTTTGAAAGCCCATGACTTTTGTTTAAGTAAAAGATGGAGTGTTTTAAATGTAAGTTTAATAGGGGGTGCATCAATCCTACAAGTGAAAATTGGAGACCATAATTTATCACAAGTCACACGATTTCAGTATCCTAGGTCTGTGATGCAAAATGACAGAGAAAATAATGATGTAAAAAAAAGAAAAAAGCATAGGATTCAAGCTCAAATATTGTTTGTGACGAAAAGGAAAAATTTTACCTTACAATTATAAATCCCAACCGGCAACATTGTGCGGAACTATGTGTCAGCTGGTAAAAGGCTAACAAAAGAGTAAATTCAATATAGTAAAGTTGATAGTGTTGTGTTAGATGAGTGGATATAGTGGATAAGATAAGATAAAGAATGAATGCATTAGAAGCAAAGTAACAGTATATATTGTTAAAAAAATTATGGAAGATAATGCTTTAAGTGATTTGGGCATGTCTGGAAAAGATACATTAAGTCCCGAGTAAGTAGATTAGATGCAAGATATCTAGCTTATCATTAGAGGTCGAGGAAGACTAGAAACAGTATTAACAAAATCATTAAGAAAAATGTAAAGGTCAATAATTTTTTTATAAACCTGCGTAAGAAGAGTAGATTAGATACAAGATAGCTTATCATTAGAGGTAGAAGAAGACTAAGAAACTCTATTGGCAAAACTATTAAGAAGAATTTATAGGTCAATATTTTGTTTATAAACCTGATTTACATTAAAACAATTATAACGTTCTATAATTTATGTAATTAATTTCGTCAAATAAGAAAAACTTGATAGTTATTTGTTGTTATAATCTAGGTATAGGTGTGCCCCATGATGTCATGATAATAAGATATATATACTAGAAGGGTGTTTATAAAAGCTTATTTGAATTTATAAAACAGACTTATAATCTTAATATAAGTTTTTTAGTTTATTTTAATGTGCGTTTAGGTAAATACTTTAATTAAATATTTTTTTAATAAACTTTTATCAAAAGAGGTCTAATTCATAAATTTCGCTGTGAAATTTATTAAAATAAGTTTAAAACTTATTTTAATAAGTTTTTTCATGAAACAAATTAAAAAACTCATGTAACATTTTTATAAATTCTTTCACCCTTTTTTTACAAACGTTGTGATCAAGCTTATGATTATATTTGTATTTAATAACAATTTATTAAATAGACACTTAATTACGATATTTACTTAAATGCATCGTAGTATGTTTGAACGCAAAGAATAGTTAATAGCTATGACGCATTGCTTGGACAATAATTAATGAGAATAAATTACTCTAACAATACATGAACTGAAAGAGTTTGGCTCTTTCATAGTGAGAAGCTTACGAAAAATAATAATAAAGGAATCTTAATTATTTAAAAGAAAACTAAAAAATAAATTTAATAAATGCAACCTCATTTTTTTCCTCTTTTAAGAGGTTGAACTGATTTACTTGTTTTCGCAAAAGCAATTAACATAAGTATAATTAACTAGCCCCACAAGATATATTTTCCCACCAATTATGCTAGCATGTGTAAAGGGGTTCAGGAAATGGAGCCATCACTCTGTTGCACCATTATTCTCTCCCAGATCTGACATATTTCCCACAGAAACAAACACACATTTTCAGCAATTTCTGAAACTTACCCCACTCCACGTGAATCTGACATGCTCAATTTCAGGATATAGATATAAATTAATTACATTGCTTCTTCCCTTAATTGTTCCAGCTCAATATCTTGTAGCACAACTGAACGTTGGAAATTACTTTACATTGCCCTCAACCCTTATGCATGCTTCTTGAAATCTCTCGCCTCAACAAAGTTTGGATGTGAAATTTCGCCATTATTGATATCCAAAGATATAATAATTCTTATAAAAAAAATCACTTGATTATTTACTAAGAAGCATAAAATAAAATATTAACATGAACTCAAGAAGTCGGTTTCCTTAAGTTTTAGTATGTGTTTTAGTGAGTGCTTGTAAAATTGATGTTGAATTACCCTTTTAGTTGGGTGTCCAGAACAATCAACATACATAAATTCTGAAGCAAGTAATACTTGTTTTTGCGTTATTTTGAAAATTTTGACATGGATACATTTGTAGGGAAACATACATTTTAGACTTAGATCTAACATGTGCTAAATTGATTTTATAAAATTGATATCAGTTAAAATTAATTATAAAGTGAAACGATTTATGTTTAAATGTTTTATTTGAAAAACAAATTAAAAGTAAAATTTGGTACAAATTTTTTTATCTAACAACAAGAACTATCTAAAATTACGTGTGTTTGAATGAGCATTTGCAACATTAATTTTGAATTAAATTTATTTTGTAAAATTGATTTTGGCTAAAATTGATTTCAAGTGAAGTGATTTATGTTTAAATATTTTTATTCTTGAAGCAAGTTTACTATAAAATTTAGTGTAAGTTTTTTAATCCAACGCAAAAGTTACTTTTTATCACTTCTAGTCAAATCAATGTTTTGGGACAAAATCAATTTTACCTAACAATATGTACATTTTTATAAAATCAAAATTGATTGCGGTCAAAATCAATTTTCATGATTTCTACCATAAAACCAAACACACTCTACTTTAATTAAAAATTAATTTTAAACTCAAAATCTATTCTTCAACATAAAATGCATGTTTAATCCTACGTTTTACAATCACTTATAAGCATTCATTTCAACGCTATATAGTGCGTGTTGGGTTTTGATTTGAAAACTCACGTATGGTACATCAATTGCACATCCAATCCTAAAGCTACTCTTTGTAGCTTTCGAAAGTCATGAAATTTACACTCGTTTAAAGTGAGAAACACATAATCAAACATACACACAACCAAACTTTTGCGTCCAATTTACTTTAATGTGGTTTTGGAATGCAATTACAAATGGGCTAAGGGACAAACATGTAATATTTATTTAAAATCATGTTAAGTAATATTTTAAGGTAATTTTGAATGTTAAAGCTTATTCAATTTCGCTTTCGAAACTACTGAATTAGGCTTTCAGTCCAAAAGATAGGTCTGGCTCAAAATGGAACGGATGAGCTTGGCTTGTCGTATATGCGCGACTTCTTCAGGCTCCAGCTCAGCCAGCTCCTTGCCCTCTCCATTCTTTTTCCAAAATTTAAAAGATTAAAGCTAAAAAGCCAAGAACCAAATATAAATATAGCAGCTGTGCACTTTCAATTTTTTAACTTCGGGAAAAGCTTTGCACTTTGTTTGGCAAGAAAGAAAGAAATAGAATGAATAAAAATAAGAAGAATAAACTTTTAATTTGATTTCTCGAGTATTACCTTCTCTCTTAAATAGTCTTTAAAATAATGAAATCATATAAATAGTTCTTAAAGTATTGAATATCTATCAATTTAGTCTCTATGTTGATAAATTTTACTAATGTGGATGAACTAATTTAAAGGATTTTTCAATACTTAAAGGATTATGTAGCATGATTTCTAATACTTTAAGGACTAATATAATTTCATTCTTTAAGGAAAGTTTAAGAGAGAAGATAATACTTTAAGGACCAAATTGATGGTTTATTCAAAATAAGAAAGAGAAAAATAGCTAAGAAATAGAATAGATTTTAAGAGTGTTTGGTTTGAGAAAAATAGATGAAAAATAAAAAAGAAAGAAATATGAGGAAGAATAAAAAATTAATAACAATCCATTGTACAATAGATTATAACATGTACATCGATTATTAAATAGGGATGTTTAATCATAATCGATTATTTTTGTTTGAAAATAGATTGTTTGTTTTGTTTTTAGATACTACGACAATTGATTGTAGTTAAAAATAATCAATTATCTTACACTTTAAAACTGTGTTACTGTTGAATTTCCAACGAAGTTAAGCGAAGAAATAAAAATGAAAATTTTCAATCTCCACACCATTTCTCTGCAGACCTTTCTCTCCTCCCACAATTGCAACATTATCGAATGCACCGTTAGTTTATGCTCCAAAAGCAGAAAACCATGTAATCTACGTTCATTGTCAATTAAAGATTAACTTTAAGGAGAAAAAAAGTACAATTACCCTAAATTTTTATACTTTATTCACAAAATATTATTTCCTTTTAATTAATTTATAAATTCTTATTATTTTTATTTGTTAACTTTTAAATTAAGTTATAAGTAAATTAGAACTTTTTATTTTTATTAAGAAAAATAATATAAAATAATCACTTTAAATTTTATATCTTTTCCAAATAGACATTTTGAACTTCGAGTCACAATTAATCCTTAAACTCCTATTAACAATAAACAAAAGAGTCTATTGTAATGATAATAAAAATTTAAAGATTAATTAGGACGAAATAAAGGTTTTATTAAGATACCTTCTTATAAAAGGTAAAAAAATCAGGATTATATGTTTTTATTTCTAATTTTAATGCTATAATTTTTTTTGCACACTTTCGTTTAATTTTTAATTAACATGTCATTTGTTGAGTTTAACTATTGCCAAAATTACTCAAAAAGTCACCCTAAATTATGGAATGCAAGTATAAAATGTTAAACTTCATAGCCTATGTGTTAAACAAAAGGGTTGGATCCAAGAAGGGGGGTGAATTGGATCTTTCAAAATTTTAAAAAATCCCCAATTTTCTTTCAATAGTGAACAACTAGATTTTTCAAAAACTTTGAATCTTATTGATTTGGTTTTACAAATGAAATAGGATTGGATCAATTTATCTTGAACTTTTCTATGCAAAGAGCGCTATGATTTTAAATGCAAGAAATTGAGATTCAATATGCTAGCAAGAGGATAGAGGAAAGAAAAGGAGGAAACAAAATTTATACTGGTTCGATCACCACCACTGTGATCTACATCTAGCTTCCAATCAAACTGATTGGTGTTATCACTAAGTAATTCAAATGTTTACAAACACTATGCCCAAACACCAAAATTACAATCAAACAAACCACACAATCAAGTTTCTTGAACCCTATCAAGAAAAACTTGAAACCTTTCTTGTGGAACCCTACCACAAGGAAGATATAAGAGACACCCTCTCAAGAACGAAAATCAAATTAAAAGAAGGTTAGATATCACCTTGGTTTGTGATAGATGGAAGACAATGAAGAACTAATTAAACTTTACCCAAAAAAAGACTTTTCTTTATCTTCAAGATTGATCCATGATGAGCTCTTTGACTTTGATCTCTTTGACTTTGATCCAAAACTTGTAGTGATGAAGAAGAATGATATGAATTTTCTCTAGAAAGGCTCTCTCTCAAATTTAGAAAAGTGAAGTTGTATTGAAGTGATATGAAGTGATATTGAAAGACTCACTAAGGTTCCCTTTATATAGAGAGCTTACTGGAATAACTAGTTATTTAGACTTGTAATTAGTTATATTGTTATTTAAAATATGGAAAATGAAGTTTGAATGAGTTTAATTAGTTATTTTCACTTATAACTAGTTAAAACAGAGGCCATGCATTTTGGTCTTGCTGGAATAACTAGTTACATAACTTTGTAACTAGTTATTTTCGCATAGGACAAAAACAGTGTTATATTATGTAACTGGTTACAAAATTATGTAATTAGTTACAGCAAAAATAATTGATTACATAATGTTGTAACTAGTTACAACAGAAAACATGTAACTGATTACATATCAATTTAACTAGTTAAAACAATGTAGATATTCACTGTTTATGCGAATTTAAACAGATTTAATCGATTATAGAGCTAACTTAACCAATTAAATGGTTCTTAAACATAAGATTGAATTGTTCTAAAGCCTTAATATGTAGCTTTCACTTCTTATCAATTTAAAACTTAGTTTTATCCAATTATTCCTCTTTATACTTAATTTTAGACTTATAGAAAACATATTTCCACTTTGTTAAACCTTTAAGTCTTAAACTTTGAGCTCATTACCATCAAACCATCAAGGATAAAGATAAATCATGCAAGACTCACAACAACACACACATGCATAACCACACATTACAACTTTGCACTCATCAAAAGACTAAATCATTAAAACTATATTAAATCTTCTTAGAAGCAAGAATAATTCTCTTCTTGCTTCTTCACTATGTTTGGCAAAATTAGCTGAAAAACTAGCTGGAAGCTGAAAAGCTAGCTAATAGCTAAAAGTTGGTGGTAGGTAGCTGAAAGGTTTTAAGTTAGCTTATCAAATTATAAATATTTGGTAAAATTATATGTTGAAGAAGCTAGTGAATATAAAATGACAAAAATGAACATGTTTCTATGATAATTTTATATAAATATTAATTTATTTTATTTATAAAAATATATTTTGGGGTGTTTATAATTTTAGTTTTTTAATTAATTTTAAACTCTTGTAATTTTTTATTTATAGATCAATTATTTTAACTATATTTTGTTAGTTTCAATTATTATACCTTTTTCATACTGTGTATTCTATTATTAATCTTATACTATATCTTAAAATATTTTCAATCAAGTTTAAAATAAAATAAAAATAACATATACTTAAGTAAACGTTATACTTTCATTATGCTAATTAGTGTAATTGTTAAAACATCATAAAGTATAATGTTAAAATAATAGAATAAATAATGTGAATAGTGTAATGATTAAAACAAAGAGTATAATAGAAAAAATATTCAAAAAATAATAGAAAAAATAAAATAAACCTATCATCTATTATTATCAATATCTTGAAGTATAATGTTGAAATAGTAAAATAAATATGGTAAATAATATAATGGTTAAAATAAATAGTGTAATATAAAAAATAATAACAAAAATAAAATAAAATAAACCTATTATTTATCATTATCAATATTTTGAAGTACAATGCTAAAATAATAAAATAAATGGTGCAAATAGTGTAATGGTTAATATTAAACAATGTAATATAAAAAATATCCAAAAAGTAATAGTAAAAGTAAATAAAATAAACCTATCATCTATTATTTCATAATAAATTAGTAAAAGAAAATAAATAATAAAAGCTTACCTTATTTAAAAAGGATGAAAAGAAAACTTAATAAATATTTTAAGCGTAAAATAGGAATAAATATAAAAAACTAGAAACTAACGTTTTAAAAAACACTACTTGAAGTAACGTCTTAAAAAATGCTACAAGCTACTAAAAAAATCTTATTTACCAAATACTACTAATACGATCAAACAAGCTTTTTAGTTAGTAAAAAACTAAAAACTAGCTAAAATGTCTTGCGAAACATAGCCAAAGAACAAATTCCGCGTGTGGCAAACTGTCAATAAAATGGCAAACCTTCTTGACTAGTTCAATTCCATGTATTCAATTTTAGCAAACTCTTGACATCAAGATCTTTTTTGGTTTACAGTTACCAATATCTTTTACAAGGAAATATCTTGTCCAAGTGAAAAAACATTCACAACACGGCAAAATCAATTCATTGAACAGAAATTTTTTTAAGGTTTAAATACTTATTTGGTTTTTATAGTTACAAAAAAAAATCTTATTTAATTTCTATACTTCAAAATATTTTCTTTTAATCTCTACACATATCTTTTTTAATTTTTTTTAGTCCTCATCATAAGGACTAAAAGAAATTAAAATAATATGTATAGAGATTAAAAAAGATTAAAACTAATATACATAAGAACTGAAAGGAAATATTTTTAAATATAAAACCGAAAGAGAAAGTTTTTTAAATAAAAGAGATTAAATATAAAAAGTAAAAAAGATTAAAAATAATATATAACAGAGACCAAATGAATAATTAATTATTTTTTTTAATATATAATACTCGACTCCATAACCCGAACCTATCAGAGGCAATCTTTTTTTTTTTTTTTTGACGGCACGAGAGGCAATCTTAATGACATAAAGATTAGAAATAGTTACACTTCCATCAAACTAGTTGAACCCTCTTATTTCAATAATGTCGATAAAGAACAAACACTATTCCATCACCAACAACGTAAACTGTTTCTCAACATGAACAGATCGATGTTGATAATCGCAAATAACAATTAACCACGATACATGCATATACAGCAAGTGGTGATAGATCCTCTCAGGACAACGACACAGAGAACAAGTAAAGGTGGCAATAACAATCAATACATACAAATCATCATAATAACGATCAATTAAGTTGACAAATTAGCCACTCATCTCATCTTAATAATAATATAACTATAATACCATACTACCTAGGAGGGAAACGATACGCAATAAGTTTGATAGTATAATAGAAGGAGGCACAAATAGGTCAAACCCACAAACATGAAAAAAAAAAAAAACATAAGAGGAATTAAAAATAATATTATACAGTCCAAAAAATAAAAGGTTGAAAAGAAGAAAATGTTATTTTAATTTACGACCTTCAATTGGCGTGTTGAGCGTGAGGCTCGGCTTCAATTTCAGGCTGAGAGAGTTGTTGCAGCGTCTTCAACAACTGCGCGCCTTTCCTCCTCCCCCTGGCGCTGCACTCGCCCTGCAGCGCGAGCTCGACGGCACGCGCCACCTCTTCCGGCGGCGCAGTCGGCCGGTCCGCCCGGGAGCCGCCGTAGACGACGGCGAGAACTCCGATGGCGTACTCCTTCCCTCGCGCGGCGGTCTTGCCCATCATGGTGACCATGACGGGGACGGCGAGCGCGTGGGCCCGGACCTCCTCGGCGCCGTCGGGCAGCGTGCACATGAGCTCGAGCGCGGCGAGGGCGCGCTCGGCCGGGGCGCCGTCGAGCTCGGGCGCGGCCTCGACGACGGCGGCGACGGCGCCTGCCTCGACGGCGACGCGGCGGTTGGCGTGGGAGAGGCAGAGGGCGAAGAGGATCTTGGTGGCGGGCTTGGCGTGGGCGAGGTTGCGGATGAGGGCGCGCATGAGGTCGGGAGGGCAGGGCGGTTGGTCTTGGGGAGGGTTCGGGACGAGGGAACGTTCTAGAAGGTGGAGGGCGGAGGTGGGGTCGGTGGTTAGTTGGAGTTCTGAAATGTGGAAGAGTTCTTGGAGGTTATGGATTTGTGGTGGTGGTGGATTAAAGCTTGTGTTTGTGTCTGTGTTTGTTTTGATGAGGTTGTTGTTGTTGTTGTTGGTGTTAGGGGTGGGGGTGGGGGTGGGGGGAGAGAATCTCCACTGGGTGAAGCTCTGGGAAGTGGTGGAGGAAGAGGAGGAGGTGGAGGATTCGCATTGTTGGAAGCGAGGGGGGGTGAGAGGGAGGGGTGGGGTGCTGGCGGTGGGGCTCAGAACGGTTTGGGCGCAGTGGCGGAAGAACCCGCACGAGAATAGTTGGGTTTTCAGTTTCGGTTGATGGCTTTTCATGGTGGGAGGAAGAGAAGAGAAGAGAAGAGATAGAGAGGTGGGGAAAATGGACTGTGCGTGTCAGTTTCGTTTTGTGTCTGCCGCGCTTAGTTTTGGGTTTGTATTTTGACAATAATGACACTGTGTTGTCAGTACGACGTGGCTCTATTATTTCTGTCACCTTCGTGAAAAACAATGGAATGGGTCAAATGTGACTGACTGGGTTTTTTTGTCGCGTGATAGAGGTGTGTTAAAAGATCTCCGGTCGATGAAATCAAAATAGAGTACACAAGTGAAAGACAGTTCGACGGTTTTGTAAAGTTAAATTAGATACAAATTCAAAATTTGAAAATTTCCTTCTGGTGATTTTACACTTAATCCTTCAGAAATTGCATTTCTGTGTTTTTTGTGAAATAATTGAGGAGGAAAATAAGAGAAAATATGAAATAAAATAAGAGAAAAAAAGTTATGCACCGTTTATAGTGTCATTCAATTATAAATTACTATGTATGATAAGTTTGTTGACTTTTATAATAATTATCTTAAAAGTCATAATAATGGTGATTTGTAATTAATTGACAGTATAAAATTTTTTATACTGACAATATATAGTCATTAAACTCATAAAATAATTGATATAGAAAAATAATATTATAAAAAAGTTATCATACAAATAATATAATTCTCCCGTGAAGTGCCTTTAACTAGAGGGTTGTCAACATCATCCTTTCTAATATTCCTTTTTCAGCACTCAAATTTGACTGGAGAAAAAAATGTTACAAAGTAGTAAGAAGTTTGTTACATGCATTTCTTCGATAAAATCTCAACAGTACGGAGTAGATACGCATTTAGTGAGTTTGTTTTATCGTTGTTTTCGATAAATTTAATAATAAAGATAGGACATGTGGTTAAAAATTGAAAAAAAAAATGTCAATTATTAGTTTGGTACATATGACATCAGATTTTTATATAATATGCTTAAGATTTTTATAATTATGGCAAAAATGTAGTTTTATTTTACTTTTTTTTATCTACAAGTAAAATTTATTATAAATGAACATTAAAGTTCAAGATTGAGATGAGAAGATTCGAACCATCCTCAGTCCAGATAATACATACACAGATAATGAGATTTAGTCATTTAGTAAAACAAGTACGTGGAGCATGCTTAAAACCAAAGTGAACGAATTGTAAGACACACGTTCATCTTTAAATGTACTTCACATATCTTAAATAATTGTTAGCCTCTCAAAGATGATACGATTGACTGTGCACACGTAAAAAATTTTCATTAATCTATATTTCTTTGAGGAGTAATACACTCTCTACCACACTATTTCTAACATACACTTTATTATTGGTTGAAATTTATTGAAAACTACAAAATTATAAGAATCATTAAATAAGATATAAGACCCATAATTTTTTGTAATTTTCAAAAAATTTCAACCAATAAAAAAAATATCTAAAAAAGTGTGTTAAAAAATGTCTTGTTAACATTTCTCTATTTCTTTACAACTACAAACTGACCCACTGTTCTTTTACTTTCTCTTTTCATCCTATAACATTAAAATGTTTGAACAGTGTTCCTTCAAAATAAATTTGTAAAATAGTGATTTCATCTAAGATTGCTATAATTAAAAAAATTGTTAACTTTTATAATAACTAGTATTTTAATTTATGCATTATACAGAATAAATATTTATTTTTATATAATTAAAATTCATAATAAATACATATTGTTAAATATATAAATTATATTTTAGATTTATAATAAATAATTTAAATTGTAATAAAGTTTTTTACTATGAATAATTTTTTTAAAAAATAATTAAAATTAAATTTAAATATATAAATAAAAATATATTAAAAAGAATATACAATTAAAAAGATCAAATATACATATAAATGTAAATTCTCTGCGTTTTAAGTATATGAACTGCTCCGTGTGCAGTTGAATCCAAATATCCAATGGCCCATATGCTTTAAAAATTAAAATTGCGTTTACAATTTTATTTTTATCAAATAACCTAAACATTTTAATGACCATGATTGCGTGCAGTTAGTTTTCCAATTGCAGATGGTCTGAATCATGCTTTTAGGTAAACATACCATTTATATTTGTCATAAGATGCTTTGTGTAAGATATTATTTTGATATGATTCCACACCGTTAACTGGTTTTTACCAGTACTTTTAAAATCGAATATGTGATTGAGGGCTTGGAAAAACAGTTTAATTAAAATCTTTTTTAATAAGTTTTTTATTATATAAGAGTTTAGGTTATAAATATTTAAAATTCAATAAGTTGTTTGTGTTTAGATATATATGCGCTGATAAGCGCTTACACAATTTTAAAGTATTTAGATGCATTGTTACATAAGCATTTATAAGATGTCTCATTTTTAAAATTAAAAAAATCAAATCATGATTAAAAATAAATTAAAAACTTAAAAACTAACTAAATAATTAATATACTAACATTATATATATCAAAAATATATTAAAAATAAAAATCAATATTCACCATTTACCTATATTTAATTTTTAAAAAATAAAATTTAAGTATCGTAAATTTCAAAGAATTATGTGATACATACAAAAAAATAATTCACCATACCTATCAATAATATCAAAAATTAAAATATTAAATAATCAAATGATTAAAATGTAAATTAAGATGTTAAAATGAAAATCATGAAATAAGCTTAAAAAATTCACCATTCACAAGTATAAATAAATATAAGTATATAAAAATAGTAAATCAATAACAAAATTCAACCACTACACATCATTATAGAAGGAAACATTAAAAAAAAAAAAAAACTAGCAACATATAAAAGTGAGAGTTTAATGGTCATACACTATCGATCTAAAAAGTTTTATATTATCACCCAATCAGAAATTAGCATTAATATGACTTTAAAAGTATTTATTATAAAAGTCAACAAACTTACAATAAATGATAATTTGTGATTGGATGACGATGTAAAATTACTTTACACTGTCAATGCATGACCATTAAACACCAGAAGTAATTACTAGCAACATATAAAAATATAAATTTATTTAATTAAATTGTATTTTTTTTAGTAAAAAAAGGAAATATATAAAAAAAAATTGACTATCAACGAATAATTATAATTTGTTTTGTGCATAATTTAATATTTATATTAATTAGGATGAAGAAACAAAAAAAATGTTTAATTTGGATAAAGAAAAAAGTAAAAATAATACACAATCTTTATATTTTGGTCCTGACAAGATTCAAAGGTAGGTCTTTTTATAAGCTCAGCATAAGTTATTCCTAAAAGCTATATTGGAGAGCTTATGAAAATAAGTTAAAAACATCTTATAGACCAATCATAAGATATTTTTGTAAGTGTTTTCAAACACTTTCATAAGCACTTATAATATAAGATAAGTCCAAATAAACTATTTATAAGCTCTTCCAAACAGCATCTAAATCAGTTAACATACTTAGATTTATTAATTCAACTATGTGATAATCAAATATATGTATTTTTAAATTTTATGTAATACATTAAATAATAAATTAACATACTAATAAATATATATTCATAATTAATGTACGACAATATATTTAAATTTAATAAGTTTAATATTTATCAATTCATAAACATCTTTTATATTATATAATTTTATTTATATGTAATTTAATATGTAATATTAACTGATTGAATTTATAATCTTTACCTATTAAATAATTTTGCACCAAAATAACTTAATAAATAATTTAAGACTAAATGTGCTTATACTTATTTTACAAAGGGTTTAATTTTTTAATATTTATATAAATTTTAAATATTGTTAACTAATTAAAAATTACTTTAAATGTAACTTTTAAAGTAATTTGCTCTTATATTATAAATTATAATATACAATTTAGAAAGTAAAGTTCTTACTCTCTCTTCTCTCTCAATTAAATATTTTGAGTTTCTATCTTCTTTCTCATTTAAATATATATTTCACAATAATCCCGCAATTAATAAAAAAAATTCTCTCAATCATCTCAAATTACCATCTTGTTATCTTTATCTAAATAAGAATCAGATCCTCTACTAGAGTTCAAAATTGAGCTACACCATGTGCAATTGTTATTTAGTTTAGATTTATTAAACCATATTTATAAATTAATTTTATTACAAATAAGACAATTTTAATGAATGAAATCATATGCAGTTCTTTTAAAAGGCAAACGATAATTATACCTCCCCTAATTAATACATATACCTCCCCTTTTTTTTCATCATTTTCTCCTAAATACCCTTTTAATTTATTTTTCAATTTCAAATTATTCCCGAGGCTTTTTTTTTGGAATCACTCACCCCCTCACTCCGCCACTCACCCCCTTCTTCCGCTTCACCAATCACCTCTTCCTTGTTCTCGAGGCTTTCTTTTAGGGGAAAATAATAATAATAACAAAAATTACTTTTTGAAAATAAAAATAAAACACTATCTTTTTCAGAATAAACAATTAAGTAACTTTCGAAACTATGTTCCATAGTTCCAAAAATTACTTTCCGAAATAGACAATTGTTTATTTCGAAAAGTAATTTCTGATAGTACTAATGAAAAAAACAAAAACGCAACAATTTCCAGCAACAACATTTGAAATTACCTAAAACGCTATCACAAAAATGCATTGTCCGGCCTTTTGTATACAAACGATTAAAACATGTCGCCTATCACATATTCATCATCACATATCATACAGTATTCACTTGGAAGTCAAAAATTATGAAAAAAAAAAATATTTTTAATAGAAATAAAAAAGATAGGAAATGAAAATAAAAGATTTAAAGAATAATGATGATGGATGTGCAAAAATAAGGTCAAAAAATAATGAAGATGGCATGGGGTGCAAAATTAGAATTAAAAGAACAAGAAAGATAGAAGTCTAAAATTGGAATTTAAAGAATAATAAACATAAGGTATAAAAATAAGTTAATATTGTTTTTACATAAAAAGTTCTTTTGATAATAAAAAATTATATAAAAAATAAAGAATAGTATGCTTATTAATTAGGCAAGTGTAATTATCAAAAGCACTTTTAAAAAATGTAAAGGATATCAATCCATTACTTAGATACATTGGACGCCTCGAGCAATTCTCAACTAACAACTATTGCAATTTCAATGTATCAAAGTAAAGGCTCCGGCATAAAAGAAGAATCTTATTGTTACCTTAACAACATTGATAAAACCTTCATGACAAACCTGACCTCGCCCTAATTACAAAAGGCTTCAAATACTAATGACCAAAATATTGCAGTAAAAATCGTCCGTCCGTATATTAAAATATCAAAGCAATTAAATATAATGAACTGACTCTGTAATTAATCAGAAAAGGGAAATGATTGGATAGGAGATCTATAATGTTTTTTCGACCTCGTAGTCGTAAATGAAACACTGCATTTACAATAGGAGCAAAATATTTCATCAACATAAGCCTAGCATACTTATTTCACAATGCAACCGGCCTCGGAAGTTCATGATTTTCTTTCATACTCAGTTTACATCATTCCTCCATTCGACCTCAAACAACGGAATGTAATGGAATTTTACATTACTTTTGCAATTCAAGCTACAAGATTTCAACGGACATCCGAACTTAACTAATAAGTAAAAACTAACAAAGAGAACATCCTATAAAAATAACAGAAACTGAGATAAACCTACTTAAAACTTCAACATAAGAGAAATTATAGGGCAAAAATGGAGGACAGATCATCTCCATTTCTCTTGTAGATCTTTCCTCTCGGATAATACCCAAGTGACAAATATTGCAGCTACAAGTGCAACAATTGTTAGAAGAAGTAGAGCATAGCTGAAATCTTCAGTTAGTGAATCGTAAGTCCTAGAAGGAGCAATCTGAGTAAAAAATAGATCTACTCCATAGGCAAAGACGAGGGATGTAGACTCCAGCTTGGCAGGCACTGTTACAATGCCTCGGAGACCTTCCACTTTAAGGGAATGTGTAATATAGGACTGCAGAAATTCAAGCAGAACGAATATGAAATTTATGTTAAGTACATTAAGCTCAAGGAGAAGCATGAGGTTGTAGTTGGTGATAAATGCAAATCTTACTAATATCCATTTGCTTAAGCAGACCTACTAGGCTTGCCAATTGAGGGGGAAGATATACAAATGCCAGCCACAGCAAGTAAAAGCAGGGATTAAAGTCATATTTCTCCTACCTCAATATAGTTGTGATTCGTTACTTATACTACGGTCCCTTCAACCTTGAACACAAGCTGGGCTCTTCCACAAGCAACTTGTGTACTGCAAACATCCTTTGTTTGCAGATAAATCCAGAGAGGTAAAGGCGGGGAAGAGGACCTATAAGTCTATAACCATACCAAAAATTTACTACATACATATGCATGCATGGATATATATTAATGGGTGCACGTTATCTGCTTAGATTCTGAACTATCTTAAGGATAATGACCATAGCCCTTCATTTTTTTGTCAGACAAAACTTGGATGCAATTTCATAGGTATTTTTGATGCTATTCTCCAATCATAATTGAAGTTTCATCTCAGTAAATTGCATGCAAACATGTATTACATGGATTATCGAGATTAAGCTCCAATTCTTACTTTTGACTGAAGAATAGCACCAAAATAACTGTATTTAAGTTTTGTCTGTTTTTGTCATCCAAAAGTAATTTAATATTTACTATGAAAAAGGAAGGACAACGTATAATTCCAAACAAACAGATGACAAACATGCTATAACACCATACATTGAGAATTCATGTATTATACACGATTGCACCATTTGTTAAGTTTTTCTTTATTTCATACATATAGAAAAGGGACAAGGATATTTTTATTATTTCAGAGACCAAATATACCTGAGAAATGATGGGCAATGAATCAGTAAGAGGAATAATTCCTTCTTCTTTCTCAGCTTGCGAAGGATTAAGTGTGCGCCGGGGATCCAAAAAGCGTTTATCAAGTGCCAAAACCTGGAAAAAAAATCCCAGTTGACACCCCAAAATGTAAGATTTCGTTGAAGAAGAAAATCAAACAAGAGGAAAAAAAATAATAGATAAATAAAAACAGATTGTTTCTGTTGATCTCAAGTTCGCATATAACAGACAAAAAATTCAGTAGTGTAAATAATTCCAACCTGATCACCGATTGTTCCAATAAGAAGCTGCTTAGAGGTTATACCCTTTGCCGTTGAAGTCATTTCTATTGCTTTCACAGAATGGGTAAAAAAGTATGACTGTGATTTTGTTATAACTTCCGATCGATAATAAGAAGAGATGGGTGATGTAAGATTATGCTTCCCAAGAACAAATTTCCAGACATCTTTGTTATCCTGCAAATTATATTCAAGGATATCATATCAGAATGAGCATAGATTAGTACCCCCAAAGAAAAGAAAGAATGAACACAAAGACAATGTACCCAAAAAAGGATATTAACATATACCAAGACAAGAGAGAAAGGAGGGGATCATTAAATATAAATACACAAGTTAACAGACATACCGCTCGAGACTGATCATAGACCTCAACAACTGACATCTCATATCTGTGTGCTCTGAGATTAAAATAGTGGTAGACAACCCAGTTTTCACTAAATACCTATACACGAAATATTCATGTAAGAGATTCAAAAATTTTAGTTTTACACCTTTTAAATGAGAATGTAGTTAAACTTACAGCATGAACAGGACCCTGGCAACCATGATGAGTCATGCGATGCAATATGCGACCAGTCACAGTATCGATGATATAGATGACCAACCATGCCTCCTCTGGGGTGGCTGTTCCAATTTCCCCTCTGGCTTTTGGTGCTGCATTTGCCACAAAAAGCACATTCTTTGATACATACTTATACATGACATCGTAGTCAGTCATAACTTTGGCTTGAGTATGAACAACCTAGATGGAAAAAGAGAGTAACAAATTTAGGAATAAGCAAAGCAATGAGTAAGACTCAATGAAAGAAAAATGTCATTATAAAGTATGAACATGTGAGAAAACCCTTAACTGTCATATAATTTGTGATCATTTGTATATACTCAAAGATTAGTATAGAAACAACTAATGACTTAGGAATAACTGAGGCATATGATTACAGAGCATCATCAGATTTGGAAAAATTAAGAATGACAAACATTACTCTACATGATTATTGGTAGATCAAAAATTCATTTGTAAAATCCCTCCAAATTTAAACCTATTCTTCAATGCTATTGATTATTAATAAAACCCACCTTAAAGAAAAGGCAACCTGTAAGCTTGTATTTATTAGAAGAAATAAGGATTTTTAATGATGCAAGTTTATATATCTGACATAGGAGAATTATATTTTTTGGAAACATGAGAAGGTAACTATAGACAAAGTAGAAAAAACATTATCAAATTTATTTTATAAAAAAATGCTCTTTTAATTAATAAAAACTCAATGCAAGCAGCATCATACCTCATTTGATTTTCTTGTCACTGTTGAAATAATCTTTTCTGATTCAGATGGGAATACAATAGACCATAAATTCCTGAAGTCAAAGCAGTATTCATCCACTATGTGAATGCAATTGCTCTTCAAGGTATGACCTCTGATAACACCATTATCAGCCTCAACTGAGTACCAGTACACATTTGAAAATTCACGTTGCAGAATGTCAATAGCTTCAGGAGTTCTTGGGTATACGTATGCATGTTGGTTTATGTCTATAATTAGATGCAGACGCTGTTCAGTTGAATCAGTATAAGGCAGTGGAATAACTTGAGTAACAGTATGAGCAAGACTCAGAGAATTGAGTTCCTTCCCTGTGTAGGCATCAATAAAAGAAAGAACAGCTGGTGTGGCCAAACTTGCTCCACATCGCCCAGCTACAAGGATAGATGGATTCTCATCCAATGCATGATGATGCGGAACCTGCCACTGATAAATGTTAAGCCCAACTGGATGTTCACACGCTTCTGTTTTACGCAGAGTATGTAGTAGAATAGACCAAACTACACGTCCATCTCCAGTGTGCAAAGCAAAAACCTTTCCTGCCCTTGTAAGTACTATAAGCAACTTACGAAAACCATTATGATCACGAGTCATTTTGCTTTTCTCAGAACTCCTTAACCTCAGCGCTTGAATAGCTACTACATCCTCAGGGCTTGCAATCATTAAAGTTCCTTTGAGCTTCAGCACATGTCCCTTTCAATAATAAATCATCACATAAAAATCCAACCATTAGAAAAGTAGTTAATGATATCCACATAAAAACATCAATCCCTAATCTACAGATATAATAAAACTGTCTAGGAAAGTTGCACATGTCAGCAGTCTGTTAACTTTCCCCCCTCCAAATGGCATTTTGGTTACCTCTGTGAGTGATGGGCATATTTTAATTGATGGGTTGTGGGCTTTTTCCCATGCAAAACATAGGTCCACTGTTCAAATTATAAAAAGAAAAAAAAAATAGTACACATACAGAGTGAGAGATCAGTTTACACTGGTGTAAGTCAAAGTCACTTACATTATTCAATAACTTTTTATTGGATAAATCTATATCAAAATTTGCTGTTGTATAGAAAGTTCTTATCATATAGATGATAGATCATATCTACAAATCTTAGATTAATCCAAAATTATTTGATACTCCATGGATATACATCAAAGTAAATGTAATATATAATATTGAAATATATAAAATAAGAATCATTTGATTATATTCTTGTTGTTGCCTAATTTTTACAAGATTTGACACAAACAAAAAGTAATATACAATTACATTTCAATGTTGGATCAGTAAAAACACATTATATACAAAGTTGCTAAATGATGTAAGAGTGCTAAGTCTTACCCAAGTGTAAACCAATCCCGTGTGTGTGAGTGTGTGTGAAATTATGCAGGGTGATGTCCTGATTAAAAAGATCAAAGGCATACCTTAAGCCATTCAAAGAGGTTCTGTTCCACTTTTGCCACTGATACACCTGCCTTTTCCACAGGTAGTTCTGAAGTTGTTACATCTACTACTGATGCAAGACCATCCTCTCGACTCCAGACAATTTCTCCTTGTTGTACTAATAAGAGTGAATGATCCTCCATTAACATCAATGCTCTAAAACCATGAGATCTATCTGTCCTCACATAATTGTTTATAAAAATCTTATCAACGTTCCCTCTTTGATGGTCTATTACTATACTTTCCTTAAGCAAATCACTATTCCAATCATTAACATCCTTTACAAAAAGGTGAATTTCACTGTCTTCATGTTGAACAAATGCAAAAGCATGTTGATCCTCCGAAATTGACAAAGCATCACTAACAGCTGCTGAATTATTAATTTTGTCCACCAACACCAACTCACCTTCATTTGTCACTTTAATTAAAAGAACATGGGAATTGATATGTAATGCAAACAACTCCGGAAGCCTAGATGGTAATATTATTGCCCGTCCAGATGAATCCTTGATGAGGTCTGAAATAGCCTTCTGCTTGTAACTAATCTTTCCATTCTTGATGTTTATTGTTAATATCTTTGACCTCGTATTATCCAATCCCACAAACTTATCACCTGAGACTGATAATAATTCCCCAAAAGTATCACACGGAAGTGTTGTATGATCGTTCTTTAGCAATTCTCCATTCTTAGCATTCAATCCATACACATAAAATTTTGAAGAACCAACAAAACCAGCTACATAGATCTCGTCAGTGGACTGAATAATATGGCTAATCTCAAAGCTGCAAAAATGATAAAGAAAACAATGTTAATGGCAATGTCAAGCTTTAAAAAGAACATTTTGCTCATTAAACTCCGAATATGTCATACCTTTCACCTGCAAAATCTTGCCTCCAAAGAACTTCACCATCTATGCTGGAAACACCATAAAGACAACCTTTACCAAAAACAAGGATCAAATCATCCTTGTCAGCTTTCAGGTTTTTCTGCAAAATTAAAAACAGCACTTAATTGCATGAGGATGGAAAACACTCATGCACTCTCAGGTTCAGCTACAATTAAATAAACCAAGGCCAAGGGCAGGTTTATGACAGTAAAAGGACAGCCCGATGCAGGTTCATGATATTGATCACAAAAAATACTGAAGGTGAGAATTAGGTACATGAGGAAACATCACTGGATAAGGGTCATGAGTCCAAATAATTTTGTTGGCCAAATTACTTCAAACTTAAAAGACCATTCTGTTGAGTGAAAGTAACTAAGTTTTGGGGGTTTCACAATTCACATGCAACAACAATAACAGTATTTTCCCACTAGGTGGGGTCACCTACAGGGAATTGTGTATAAAAACCGACACCATCCTGTTCTGTCAAAAGCCAGTGTTCATATGTGCAGAGGAAGGAAAAATACTGTGGAGATGTGTTTGCATTAGCACTGTGCACTTAACTAGAAAGGGAGGCTTGAATCTTCAAGTATCAAGTTAGGTCACTTTATATGCATTGGCATTTAACTTAATTTATATTTCAAGGAGGGTTTCTCTAATTATGTCCAAGGGAATTAGAAGTCTTATTGCAGTACTTGTGTTTCACTCTGTATGAGTCCTTTTCATCGCTGTAGATGATGTTGTACCCTTAATCAAATGCTACTTTCTTCACCTTTTACAACCTTCAGACTTCCTTACTTTACCCAATAAAAAAAACACATCATATTTCATACAAATCTACAAAAAAAAAAAGAAAAAAATATATAGTAGTTAAAAAATCAACAACAAAAAGGTATTCACTCACTGGAATGTATAATATTGACTTTGATGCCTTTGAGCCCTGAAGGGAAGACTCCCAAACCATCTGTCCATCAGGAAGGTTCCATGCTCTCAATATACTTCCATCCGAGGAAAGAGTTATGACATCTGAAGCATTTAAATGCACACGTAATGAATTTGATCACCAATGTAAGCTAAACATTTAAACAAATCTCAATGCAGAAAAAAATTTACTCTAACAAAGTAACAATATGCCCAGAAGCAAAGATTAATTAATGAAACTTCAAGCTAAGAAATCACTGTAAGTCGGTGATAAAGTGGTGTGTAGCCATGCAGACTTCCTTCAATTGATTTTATATCACTATTCAAAACAAAAGGACAACAAACACAAGGAACATTATGGCCTTCAAAGATGCATCCAACCAAAGGAGTTTTGGATATTAGACACTTGAAACTGGGGAGGAAGCGGAACTAAAAACTTTATCTTTTCATGAGAAAGCAGTTTAAACTTTGATATCTTCCCACAATTAGAATCATGCAAGCATGTTGTTGACAAGCCCAGGATCTAGATCTCCAATTCCAAGATCTTCATGTGCTACCACAGTTGAGAATCACAATAGAAAATTCAACACTAGGACTGCTTTTGACTATGCATTTTATACGGAAATATAAGACATATTATGTTAGCAGAGGAAATCAGCATCCAGTTGATATGCAAACATAAATATATTTTCAAGGGAAATACAAGTTTTGAATAAATTGAACAGAGTAAAGAAAAAATGGCAAAGGATCGTGATTCATGAAACAGGGAGAATCCTGGACAATAGCGTAACACAATCACATCCATATGATGAGATAATTTATAATGATCAACTATAAATGTACAGTAAAACTTCTCTGCAGTATAGTAAAGAATAGATAGCATGAAGTATTGTTCCACACAGTCAAAGGTTAAGCATAATACATTTTCCCAGGGCAATGTCAAGTCCATCAACAACATCATTGGTCCCAAGAACATGCCTCCAAACTGCAAGCAACAAAACACAGTTCAGCATTTTCTGATTCTAAACAAAGAAAACAGATAGCTAAGCAAGCAAAGGGTATTGCTAGGGAAGGCTTGATTTACTTTTAAACCAGTTCAATGTTGATCATATTTTATCGGACCTCCATAGACAATATTACATTTATAACAATTAATTTAATGGAGTCATCGAGAGCAATTAAGCAAATCAGACTTACAAATCTCTCCATGACGAAGGTCCAGTGAAGCTACGACATTCTCTTCGGTGGACACTAAAACGCGCTTTCGCCCAGTCTTTTGAGTATGGAACAAAGCGTGCTTTACTTTCCCAATGTACTGCTGGTGCCTACAATTAGTAGCCAAACATATTCAGTAGTTACTAAAATTTAAAACATATAATAGGCAAATCAGGCATTAGAATCAGAAATCTCCCTGTCTAAACGTGGTTCTACTCCAAGATGATAATCGATCAACGAATCAAATAAACTTTAGATTAAGCAGCAAATATTCGTAACAACATTAGCAAGTTTCAAATTATAAATATTATCAACTCGTTGGAGAAATTAGATCGAGGTTCCGGGCGATAATTTCAAGTGGAGAATGAGAACGAATTGAATCGAGGGAATGGAACGAAAACAAATCGAATAATCGCACAGGTTAATGGAGTATTCAGTGATGGAAAAAGCTTGGACCGTGTGAATAAATATGAGTGGTTGAACTCACCAATCCATGAGGCCAACTTGATCTTCGTAAAGCGAAGAACTGAGATTAGTAGATGAGAGAAAGAGCAGAAGGATGAGAAAAACCCTAATCGCCATGGCCATGGCGATTCAGCCACAAGCACGGATCTGAAGAGTAAGAGAGTGGTAGTATTTGTGTTTGTGTTCTTCACAGTCGAAGACAACGTTTACGGAAGATACAAGCCGGCTTCTCCCGAAACGCAGACTTTCAATTCCATGTTAACAAGGTAATCAAGAAGAGAACACGAAGGGTTAGAATTTTCGCAATAATTAATATTTTGGGAAATTTTTTAAAGAATTAATAGTTAGGAAAATAATTTACACTAACATGTACATGTGTTTACTTTTATATAATTAAAATCTATAATAAAAAAATATTTTTAAATATATAAATTATATTTTAAATTTTTAATAAATAATTTAAATTATAATGTAAGAATATTTTTAATTATTGATAATTTCTTTAAAAATTATTAAAATTTCATTTAAAGATAGAGAATAAGAGATAAAAGATGATAATTAAAAGGATAAATGATTTAAAAATCAAATAAAATAGTTTCATGAGAGAAGAGAGAATATTGAAAGTGTCTTTTCAAGTTATGTATTCTAATTTATAATATAAGAATAGATTTAAAAATAATATTTTAAAAATAAATTTATTTAAATTATAAAAAATTTAAATTATATTTTTAAAATTTTTATATGCATTTAAAATTAATTTTATCTAAGAAATTATATATATATATATATATATATAGTATCTAATCCATTTATAATAAAATTAAAAAAAAAACACCTAAAAGAAATAGTGTCTTAATATGTGTTTTGTTTAGGTTAAATTACGGTCTTTTAACTATTTGAAAACTTTTAAATAGGTCCTTAAACAAAAAAGAAATTAAATAGATCCTTGATCATATAATTTTTTTTAATTGAGTTTCTAGGGTTTTTAAAATTGTCATAAATTATCATTTTTTGGTAGTTTCAAGTCACCAAAAACTAATCTCAAATATTTTTTTGAGAAAACAGGTCATGTACTGACAATGTAAAGTAGTTTTACACTGTCATTTAATCACAAACCACCATTTATTGTAAGTTTGTTGACTTTTATAATAAATACTTTAAAAATCATATCAACAGTGAATTCGAATTGGTTGACAGTGTAAACTTTTTTACATTGACAGTGTATAACCATTAAACTCTACTTTTTGTAGTTTAAAAACCCAATTAAAAATAAATTAGTTTAAGGGCCTACTTAAAAATTTTCAAATAGTTTAAAGATTTACTTAATAATTTAGAGTAAATTATAGTGACACATCCTAAGATTTCATCAAATTTTACTCGATATCCTTCCTTTTTTTATTCTTACACCAACTCCCTTAATTGTTTGATAAACATTATATTGATACCTCTTATACATTACATTAACTCCCTTATTATTTGAAAAATATTACACCATGTTGCCTTATAAAGAAGGTTATTGTAAAGTTTAAAAAAAAAAAGAGTTATGTGTAATCACAAAAAATCTCAGAGAGTATCAATGTAATTTACTCAATAATTTAACCTTTTGTTTAACTTATTTGAAAAATAATTTTTCATTGCCAATTCTTTGAAAAAACAATTGAAAAAGCCTTATTCATGCTTTTATTAAGATTAAATTTAAAGAAATCATTTTTATTTTTTTAAGAAATTAAAAATTTGATATAAATAAATGTGATTTGCTAAGTTACACCTATTTGATTTTTAATTAGAGTACGTTAGCAAGTTATAACTAAGGATTATCTTAAAATACACTTAGGTGTAGCTTGCTAACGTACTCTAACTAAAATACAAGTGAGTATACATTAATAAATGCTTGTGTGTTTTGCTAATGTACACTCACTTATTGTTTAATTGGAGTACGTTAACAAATTGTAATTAGGATTATCTTAAAATACATCAATGGTGTAACTTATTAATATACTCTGATTAAAATTCAAGTGAGTGTACATTAGCAAATTTCTAAATAAGTAATTATTTATTTAAAATAAGTAAAACCGATGTGTTTGGGATAGCTGCGAAAATTAAATTATTACAATAACCAATTATATGTATAATCAATTATAATCAAAATCAGTTTTTGTTTGAGTAAGTTTGTTGAACAATGATTTAAAATAATTAATTTTGTTTGGATACAACGAAAAAAATCAGCTTGTACATAGTAAATTACAAAAAAGGGTAGAAGTTGTCGGATAAAAAGCTGGAAAAGAAAAAAGTTTGTTAAAAAATATGAAGGTAATTTGGGCATTACATTTTTAAAGGGAAAAAAATTGTTGGATAATAATCATATAAGCTGCAAAAGTTCAAATGTAAGATTTTAGTTTATTTTTCAGAAAAAAAAAGGTTTTTACAAATTGCAGCTAATGTCTCAAACATATAAATTATTTCACAAATAGATTTTTTAGGTCAAAAAACAGCTAAAAAATCAAAATTTCAGCTGTCTCACACATGCTCTTATTATTTAAATTGTACGATTAATACACTCAAATGCATACTTTCAAAGTTATCGATCTTGTTGGATTCATTTTTAATATCTGTATACCTGCAAGGCTGTATTATGTGTAAAACATTATTATTTTCTCATAATTTAAAATTTATGTTTTTAACATTATGTTAATTTGATATTCTAATCTTAATTATATAGTGAAGTTTCAAAAAATCAACGACTGGTTCAGGTAGTATATGTTTGATTTCCTTTAAAGAAAGTTTTAAGTATAAAAAATATTTTCGTTATAATAATTAGTTCTACCATGTTGCGAATGTTTTTAATTCAAATAAAATTATCACTCATAAAAAATATCTATAATTTAAATAAAAAATGAAATTTTAATTAGCAACTATCTTACTATTCTTTTTTGTGTGTACAATGACAACATTGAGGCTTAAACCTATGACTTCATGCAAGTTACGCCAACCCTCTACCACTAGACCAATCCTAATTGGTGCAACTATCTTACTATTCATGCATGATTAATTTGATGGAAATGTTAAACTTTATTTTATTATTATTTTTTATTTTTAACTGATATCATTCTTTGGAGACAATCATGTTCGAGACACAATATTCATAATCATTTAACCAAAAGATAACATTAGCTAATAAAAATAGTTATTATTCCATAAAAAATATTTGTTTATAATTGTTTTGTTAACACATATTATGCATGATGAATGTCCAACAATAGGTGAAATCAAATAAAATAGGATAAAATGAAGGAAATTTGAATAAATTTACCATATCAATTTAGATATTTTGTGATGGAATTTTTTTTTTCCATTTCATTGCATAAAAATTGAATACACTAATAAAGGAAATAACAACATCAAAGTGGTAAAAATTGAAAAATAAACACATTAAATGAGATAAATAAACACATTAAAATGAAAATTATTAAATAAAAAATTCATTCCGTAATTCCTAAATTGTAAAAAAAAAAACACAAAAAACGAGATAAAAATTAATATTCTCTAAGTTTCAATTCTATTTCATCATACATTAAAACATATTTTGAATAATTTTAACTAATGTTATTTTATTATATTTTTGTACATTCAATACATTTCATCAACATCGGTGCATGTATATACTATTAAACTCAATTCAATGAAGTTTGACCAAGAATGTCTATTCTTATTAGGTTAAAGAGCTATTTGCGGCCCACTAAAAGCTCGTTAAACCATTTGACCTATACCTTACAATGCTCCTTAATCCTTATACTCAACGTAAAGGATCCCTGTTGCTTGATGACATCATACATGTTAAGGATTTCAGAATATTCTATGACTGGAGACTCCCACATTTTATAGAATTACCAACCTCATGGTTATATGTAGGTGTCCCAATAGTAACTCACCTACATTCAGTGACAACTCATTTATATTCGAGCCTTGTAAATAAACCATATGACATTAGGTAAACACATTTTTTCATATACTGTCACTCAACTAGTTTAAGTGCTTATATAAAAAAAAACACTCAACTGATTTAGGCATTAATTTGAGCATTAGAATGTCTTTATAGGTATTTTTATTTTTACCCACACAATTAAATTGACAGACTTTTTCTTATCTTAAAGAGAAAAAGATTCAGTAAACTTAATGATAGTTTGAGTTCGGCCATATCAAATATAAATATAATGTAATATACATTTAGGGAATAAAAAAAAAATTAAATAGAAGCATTAACATCAACAAACTCTTTTAAAGTGGGATTACTGTTGAAGTAAAAAAAGTAAGACTATATTAACTCTTAAATTTTAGTGTGTTAAAGGGCATTTTTTTTATAAACATTGAGATAGTTCTTTTTGCGACATAATTAAATATTAAATGTGAGTGTCTCTTTTAACACAAAATTAAATATTAATTTGTCACTTTATGAAGGATTAGTCTCATCTATTAAATTTAATCTTCATTAATAGTTGAATTAATTATTAAATTTTAGTAAATTAAATTTAAATCATGATACTCTTTAAATTAAATTAAAAGATAATATGTCATTACTTATTTACTCTAAGGACAAATTCACTCTTGATAAGATATTGTCCTAGCATTTACTCCATTATCTTAAAAATATTAAAAACATTTAATATTTATTGTTCAAACAATTATAATAATTTAATAAAAATAAATGATTATTTTAATGCTTACTCCATTATCTTACAACAACAGCAACAACTATATTTGATATATGGACAAGTTTTACCTTAGTCATTAAAGATCTAACACAACCTTTGTCATTGATCTTGAAATCGATATGAAACTATAAGCGAAATTTTCATCTTAGACTCCCACGCAATAAAATAATTTATAAATCATACTAATACTAATAATTAAAATTATGCTACAAATATTTTGTTTATAAAAAAAATCAAATCAATGTTCTAAAAATCTATAAAATATCAAATTTATATTTTAAAGATTATAAATATTAATTTAATTCCTCAACATTTAAAATAACTAATAATTCAATCATTCAAAATATACTTTACACTACGACTCAAAAGTAAAATTTAATTCCAGGTCTTGTCTCGTAATTCCTTAGATAAATTCGTCTTTTTTATTTTTGGAGTAAATTATATTAACATTTTTTGAGGTTTTTTAAATTGTATATAATTTTTCTGTTTTTTTTAACATTTATAATAATTTCTTTTATAGAAGTATATGATGTAATGTTTTTTAAAAAATTAAGGAAAGTAAATGTAATTTATGAAAGATATTAGAATAATATTTTTTAAATAATTAAAAAAATTAGTGTAAAAATAAAAAAATATCATGTACAATCTGAAAAAATTTAAGAAAGTGTCACTATAATTTATTTTTATTTATTTTTTATTTTTTTTCTTTCTGTCCCGCTCATTGACACAGTCAATCACGTGACAAAAGGGGTATTAATTTTCTTTAAAAAATAAAAGAAACATATCACTGTATCTGCCCCTCTGTCTATATTTTTCTCTTTCGTTAGCTTTCCTTTTTTGTTTTTCTGAAGGTTTTGTTTTGTTTTATTGTTTGAAGTTCCTTTCTTTTAGATCT